>CM056960.1:18660739-19260739 GCA_029856935.1 Cyclocarya paliurus | reverse complement strand
AAAATCTCTCATCCTATCATTACAATTTTATCAAATCTCCATATAAAATAAAATAAACAATTCAATTTTTTTAAAATTTAAAATAAATATAATATTAAAAAATATATTTTAATAATTTTTTATTTAATTTTTTAATTTTAATCTCAACTCTAAAAACAAACGAAAACTAAATTTTTTATAATCGATATCCCTCTTAGTTTGAGTGAGCGAGCTTAGCCGAGCCGAAGAATCGCAGCTTCCAATCTAACAACAGTGACGTGGACTCGAACCGTCCTTGTTTTCGGTCGGTTGCTAATATTAGAACGATGATAATATCGCCACGTGCGTTAAAAAAGGTCATAATCGGAAAACAAAATTCTAGGCTAGCCCTTCTTCTAGTCCTCCCGTCATTTTAGCCTCTGTTCTTTCTTAACGCACTCCAATATGTCTTGTACCACGCCAGGAAATTAACAACTTGAAAGAGTGGAAGAAGTAAGAAACGGGGTGGAAAGAAGAAATAGTACAAATAAAAATTTCAATCATCGTCAACTCATACGCAATTTTTTAATTTTTAATTTTTAATTTTTTTTATTAAATATAATGATGAGTAAAATAATTTAATTAATTTTAAAATAAAAAATAAATATAATATAATATATAAAGATAATGAATAACAAAATTTTGTACGATCATTTTCAACCAACATAATAAATATATATTACTCTTTATTAGAATAATAATAATAAATATTCTTGGTTTTTTCTTTATTATTTCTTACCAAATCCCACCATTAAAGCATATACGACGAGCTTAAATAATTCATGCATCTCCCCTCTCCTCTTGGGTTACCACCTCCTCCTCTCTCTTCTCCTTTTCTCTCCCATGGAAGCTCAATCGAAACAAATCTAGATAAAATCTTTCTGATGCTGTTTCTCGATGAATATTTTTCTTCAATGTGTAGCTTGAGAACCCACGAAAGAAAATGTGAGAGAAAGAGTTGAGAGAGAGAGAGAGAAACTTCCAGTTAAATATTTCTGCAACGTCTAGTAATTTTCTTTCACCATATTTAGACTCTCTTCTCTTAAAGCCACTTTAACTGTCTCTGCGTGTTTCCCATTAAAGATTGGGTTTCTGAGCTTGGTCTGTGTTTCCTATGGTGAACCAAGCATATCCAAAGTTCATACTTCACAGCAAGTAGCCGTGGAGTTGAGAGGACTGGGTGTAGGCCCTTAAGTGTTTGCCTTCTTTGTTTTATTGGGTCAGAGAACGATAGATCTTTAGTTGATTCTTAATCATGTTTTGTGTGTGCTTCTTTAAAGAGTGCTAAAGCAAGAGAGTTAGCTGAGCTGGTGTTCCCCACCCTCTGCGGACATTAGAGGCACGTTCTTGGTTTGGGTTGTCTGACAACGCTTGTAGAGCTTTTTTAGAGCAAATTCAAAGAAACCTCTACTAAGGTATTGTTTTCTCTTTAGCTCTTTATTTATGAAAGTGACTGTTCAGATTCTGTACCAAAGAGGAAATTAATCACATACTGGACTAGTGATGGCCGTTAGTTTCTCTAAACCAGTTTTTGCCTTCTAATTATCGTTTCAGCTGCTTAACACCCCCTTTGCTTCCTTCCACTATTTTCTAGCTCCAGATTGTCCAACAAACACCAATCTCGAGTTTTCCTGGTCTGTTGGTGAAGAAACCTATCTGGGTACTGTGATTTTTTGTTTTTTGTGATATCGTGAATCAATAATTTGAGCTGAACACGTGCTTCTGTTGGCACCCAAGAGAATATCCCAGAAGCAAAAAGGACTCGACTTGGTTCTGGTGTGTGGAAATGAAGAATCAGGAAACCATTTGCATCTGATCAGATTAGCAGTGGGGTACTCTAATTGTGAGCTTCACAGTATATGTTGGAACATGGCTGCTGCACTCCAAATGGAGGGGAGAATGCTAGAAAACTTCAAGAAACAACTTGCTCTGGCTGTGAGAAACATCCAGTGGAGCTACGGAATCTTTTGGTCCATTTCAGCCAGACAACCAGGGTACTATGCATCTCTTTTCTTCTTTTGTTTTTTATTTTCAAATTTTCTGTGCTATCTTTTGTGGGAAATATATAATAAAGACCCTTCTTTCGTATGCAATCTTCCTGAATTTCTGCCATTGCGTCAGATGGAATTTGGAAATTGGACATGGAAGGGAAACTGACTAGGCTTAAAAGCAAGAAGTTTTAATCTTTCCAGAGAATTCTGTCCTATTCATTTTTTTTTCCTTCCTGTAGTTTCGGAGTTAAATATTTTTCCTAAAATTTGTATAAGTTCACATAATGCGGATATCGTGCTGCTGAAACTGAGTAAACTCGTAATCTGCTTATTTAGCTTAAGGATTGTAATCGAGGTTCATCCCTTGTGCTTCACTTTTGACTACATCAGATTGTGATCTCTTCCCAAATTTCTTGGTTATTCTGTTATCTCATATTCACTGATCCGGGCCATTTTGCCTAATATGAAAGGGAATTTCTTGACCAAAGCCACGAAATGCAGCCCCTCATTCTTATGATTCTAACATACTCTTCCTGATCTTAATATCGTAGGGTCTTGGAGTGGGGCGATGGATACTACAATGGAGATATTAAGACAAGGAAAACAACTCAATCTATAGAACTTAATGCAGACCAACTGGGCTTGCAGAGGAGTGAGCAATTGAGAGAACTATACGAATCCCTCTCATTCGGTGAAGCCAACCCTCAATCCAGAAGGCCTTCCGTAGCATTATCACCTGAAGATCTCAGTGATCCGGAGTGGTATTACTTGGTTTGCATGTCGTTCGTGTTCAACATTGGACAAGGGTAATCACTTTACCCTTGGATTCTTGCTCTAGTCAATAACATTGTTGTTTTTTTTCTATCTATCAATCATCTAAAGTATGCATCTTGTTACAAGTCTTTACTAACATAAATTCTTGCTTCAAAATTGTTCTCAGATTACCTGGAAGAACGTTAGCAAATGGTCAGCCAACCTGGCTTTGCAATGCCCACTTTGCAGATAGCAAGGTTTTCAGTCGCTCTCTGCTGGCGAAGGTAGATTGCTGCTGCCTTGTTGAGACTCATTTATTTCTAAGTAAAATTTCAATGCTCCAAAATCTCCAAGGAAACTGAAAATACATTTATATTTTTTTTCCCGTTTTGGTTTTGGTTTCATGATGGACTTGTAACAACCGTCTCCCTCAGAGTGCATCTATTCAGGTACTAACCTGATTTTTCTTTGCCCTGAATTATCTGTTCCTATGTATTAAGAAGGAAAAGCCTAAGAACTTCTCTTGTGATTCAAAATAAAATTTTCACCAATGGTCGTGATGAGCATGAAGACCTTGGTAAACTAATATACTAAAACTAGTTATATAAAGATTCTCACTGAAGGGCAATATTAACCATAATATCTCCCCATTCAACTTTCAGACTGTGATCTGCTTTCCGTTTTTGGGAGGTGTCGTCGAGCTAGGTGTGACCGAGCCGGTAACTTCTTGTCTCAGATTCTGACTTTGATCGAAATATTATTTAGAAATTTGTTCTGCTATGATAAATGTTGAGTTAAGTGCTTTTTGCTCTTCCTGGTTTGTTTTCTGAAGGTACCAGAAGACCCTAGTCTCATTCAGCACGTTAAAACTTCTTTCTTGGAGATTCCATATTCCACAATTATTTCCAGGAAATCCATGATGGGTGCAGGAAGCACAATGATTGACAACAATCCTGCTTGTACTGTGCTTGATGATCAGGATATTCTGCAAAACAAACTAATTTCGTATGTAGGATCTGAAGAATTAGGTATCAATGTTTCTCCCAATAACAGTTCAAATGGCTTTGAGCTCAGTCAACCAGCAGAGGGTTCATTTATGGTGGGAGGGATCAATGGGGGAGCCTCTCAGGTACAAAGCTGGCAGTTCATGGATGATGAGTTCAGTAATTGTGTCCTTCATTCCATGAATTCTAGTGATTGTATATCACAAACTTTTGTGGAACCTGAAAAGGCTATCTCCACTCCTAAGGGTGAGCTGGCAAAACAACCTTGTTTGCAAGACCTTGATCAAGAGTGCAATCACACCAAAATGAACTCGCTGGGTTTTCGAAGTGATGATCTGCACTATCAGGGTGTTCTTTCATCTCTTTTAAAGAGTTCACACCAGTCGATCTTGGGACCGTGTTTTAAAAACTATCATCACGAATCCAGTTTTGCCCTTTGGAATAAAGGAGATTTAGAAAATTTTCAGAGAGGTGGAACCCCACAAATGCTACTGAAGAAGGTTTTGATTGCAGTCCCTCAGATGCACGCTGTTGGTTTGCCCGAGTCCCCAGAAGAGATCTGCCAGAGGGATGAAGTTTGGAGACCAGAGGCTGATGAAATTGGTGCGAACTCTGCATTAGCTGAGAGGCGGCGAAGGGCAAAACTAAATGAAAGATTTTTTATTCTTAGATCGATGGTTCCTTCAATTAGCAAGGTAGTTAAAACTCCATGCCCTGGTACTGGATAACTGGCTACAATTTCTAATTGAAATGTTCTTTCATCTTGTTTATGCAGGAGGACAAGGTATCTATACTTGATGATGCAATAGAATATGTGAAAGAGCTTGAGAGAAGGGTTGAAGAGTTAGGATCTTGCAGGGAGTTGGCAGAGGTAGAAGTAAGAACAAAAAGGAAATCCCAAGATACTGTAGAGAGAATATCTGATAACTATGGCGACAACAACATTAGTAACAGCAAAAAGCCACTGATAAACAAGAGGAAGGCCTGTGATATTGATGAAACGGAGCAAGTGATAAATTATAATGTATCAAAAGAAAGTTCAACGGATACTGTGACCGTCAGCATGATCAATAAAGAGGTTCATATTGAGATGAGATGTCCTTGGAAGGAGGGAGTGCTGCTAGAGATCATGGATGCAGTAAGCAATCTCCAATTAGATTGTCACTCAGTTCAATCATCTACCAGTGAAGGGATTCTTTCATTGACAATCAAATCAAAGGTAAGACTCAGAATCACATAAAGAAGGTGGTAATTTATCTCTTTGCTTTTTTTATCGAAAAGAAACATTCAACTTATTCACTGTTTACTGCAGTTCAAGGGCTCAGTTGTTGTATCAGCTGGGATCATCAAACAAGCACTCGAGAGATTAACTAGGAAGTGTTGAAGCTTGTTTTTCTCCCTAGAAACTTGAGGCTGTTTTAGAATCCCTGCTTCAATTGCTGTATGGTGTGTATTGTGGAAAGCCAGAAAGGTAACTTATGCTGATATTGTATTTTTTTTTTCCCCGTTAGTGGTGTACTTCTATACCTGAGAAAGATTGACCCAGATCTCCTATGTATGACAGAGTAACATGTATGTTTTTCTGTGAAGTGAGAGCCAGACACTGAAATAAAAGCTGAAGGGAAGCAATGGCCATTTACCCAGGAAGTCAAGCAAAGATCCAAACTGCCAAGGGATTATATTCCTAATCACACTATTTTGATCATATATAGTGCTTGCACATGTAACTTCAATTATGCTCATACTCTTTGACCAGACAAAGTTCTCTCTCTCTCTCTCTCTCTCTCTCTCTCTCTCTCTCTCTCTCTACCATTTATAAAATATCTCTTCAAAATCTCCCCACAAGCAGGAAATGCCTAGCTTTTTTTAAAGCATATATTACCTCTGCGACATGACATATAAGTTATGTACAAATGTTCAAGACAAAAGCTTCAGATATGTCCAGAGGAACACCCCACGAAAAGCGTTAATGGACAGCATGGCTCGGCAGTCTGTTGTGCACATGTCTGGCTACTGTGCAAGACATTGAAAACTCAAAAGGAGGAGAGAACAAAAGAAAAAGAAAAAGAAGAGAAAATAGAAACTTACTATAAAAGGGTCAAGTTTTTTTTAACTAAGGTACTTTTTATATTGGATCTTGTCACTTTTTATTTATATTTGTTGATGTGATTCTTTTAAATCGCTTCATATGTCAATTATTTAATGAAAATAATTTAAAATGTATCACATCAACAAATTTAACTATAGAGAAAAAAAAAATTAAAAACAATATACTTATATAAATTCTTCTCATCAGTTACTATTTATTGTCTCACACCTTATAAAAAAATTTACCAAATATGGAGATGAATCGTGGCTGATGTATAGCAAAATCCCAAATGAATAAAAATATATCCAAATTATTTTATTAAAGCCAACAGCCCATAAACCAATATTTTGTAGATTTTTATAGAAATTTGATAATTCTTAGTTACAATGTCCATATAAAATTCAGTCATTTTATTAATGGAGAATCTACATGCAGGTGGTTAAAATTAAATTGACAATGATAAGCCCCAAACAAAACTTAATATATATAACAACAAGTAGTGAATTAAATAATTTTATAATACAAGTACACGAGTTGCTTTAATCCCCAAACGATTATATATGTACAAGTCAAGATTAGGGATTTAGCCTCATAGGGATAAATGATATTACTGTTTTTTCTGCAGCCAGAAAGTAAAAGTGGACTTACTTTAAACAAAGTAAGCATGCTATTCATTGAGTTTTACTACACAATTTTTTTTATATTTTATATATTTTAAATTTTTTTAAATTTATTTTTTTAAAATTATTTCTAATTTTTATTAAAAAAAAATATGATGTCTAGAAATTGTATAAATAGGAAAAAATTGTGAAAGTTTTTTCTATTAAAAAAGGATGAACTTTGGAAATAAGAAAATAATTGAAGGCTGACACAGTGTCCACAGAGTGATACAGTGATGTTTCCAGAATGGCCAGCTAGATATTTCTACTTTAAGAAGGATCTGTTTTCCTTTTCCTTTTTTATGTCTTTCCGGTCCATTAATTTCTTTTTCTGTAGTGATCAAAATGCTTATGTGGGGGTAAAATAGAAAAATTCATTTAAAAAATAAGATCCCATATAATTACTTTATATTAGACAAGAGATATTTAATCAAAATCTGATTTTATTTCAGATTATTCAAGAGAGGATGGAATGTTATATAGATGGTCCTGCAACCGAAAAAATAAATATAATTAATTAAATTGACTTGATTTGATGTGATTCGTTAATTATAATATTATTTTTATTAAAAAATAAATCTAATTTATTATATAAAATTATGTTAATTTATAAACTTATTTTTATATTTTTATAGAATATTTTTATGATTAAAACACTTCTCAATAATATTATTACAAAAATGATGTAATTGATTGCAGTTTTCTGTAACCTTACTTATTTCCTACCACATGTTGATGCATGGGCATTTTTGCTAGTTCACTCTTCACATTCTCAAAAGCAGGACTAATCATAGGTCTGAAAAATCCAGGCAGAGGCATAAAGGTGAAATTGTTTTTCGGTGGCAAAGAGCATTGTTTATGTCAAGCAAAAGGTAATTCCTGTGGCAAAAGAGCACCCACCCTGACAAAGGCCTTAAAAAGAAGGGAAAAAGAGGGTGGGAGCAATCATGAATCATTTCACATGGGTGAGAGCAATCATGAATCATTTCATATGGAGAATTGTTATAGAGATGAACAGATTTTATAAAAATAAATATATAAATATATAAATTAACTTAATTAATTTAATTTTATAAAATTTGTTAAATTTATTTTATAAAAAAAATAATTTTAAATTTTATGTATCACATCAAATCACGTCAATTTATAAATTTATTTTTATATAACTTTTTTATAATTAAAATATTTTTCTTTCACATTTTATTTGAAAAATCTGATTTTTTGAGTAGAGGACATGGCTTTTGTTATGCCCTTTTTCATTTTAAATATAATTATTTTTAATCACATTTATCGAATGTGCAAACTTTTACGTGGTTGATGCAAAACCACTCAAAATGCGTCGTATTAATAAATAAATACGATTGAAGATGATAAAATGTAACATAAAGAAAAACATTTTTCTTTATTTTCATTTGTTTCAAAGGCAAAATCTTCTTACTTGTACGTGGAAATTATTTTTCTTTCACATGGATATCCCCAAAACTGAATCTTTTTGTCCTTCAGTGTTGACACTAGAATTTCATCTTAGATGGCAAGAATTGAAATTTCAGTCCTGCAGTGTCCTTCACCATTAACCAAATTTCTGAAATATACTCTCCTGCTTTTAGGTGGATTTGATTGCTGGTTTTTGTGGTAATGAATGTTTGGTGCAGCTGGAACTGCTCATATGTAAACTATGTGTTGGTTTTTCATTGAAAATAATACACAACCGAAGGAAATGACAAAATAAAACACAATTCTTGAGTTTCTTACTCCCAAAACTTCTTCTGGTGTCAAGATGATCACCTTCTCAGTATAAAGCACGAAGTAAGCTGGAGAGCGGTGGCTTACGAAGTGTTTAAAAGAACCAAGTGCTCGAATAATAATCTCAGATGCCATTGCTCTAAGCTTTTGCATCAGGATCTCTGTAGAAAACTCAAGTCAGTATGTACTTTTTACCCCCAAGTCATTGATATTGCCTCAGAAAGTCTGTAATAATTTCATCACCTAAGTTCCATGTATTTAAAATCTCTTGCTATGAGATGACAGCTCTCAAGTTCTTGGCAACATTTTATTTATTTATTTATTGCTAAACTATAATTTTATTGACGAAAAAGATAGACATAGTCCAAGTACATGGGACAACCATAAATGGTCAAGACCCAGAACTCAATATGCCACCACAGATTTTGTAACTCCTCATCGAGCTGTAAGCATTTGACATCGGATCATTCCCACTCAATTGTTGCTGGAGGCTTTGATGTAATGTCTTGAACGACTCGATTTACTCCCCGAACACTGTTGCAGATCTTTCGTGCCACATCATCAAGGAAGTTGTGCTCAAAATAGTACCTGGAATCTCACAATTTCAAAGTGGAGACAAAGGTAGACAAATGTGAGCATTTAAAATTGTACTGATGATCCTATAAAAAAAAAAATGTACTGATGAAAAGAACAAGTAAACCTAAAATTAATTTTTGGAAGAGTGCACCACTACCGTCGATACCAATTCAAGAGCAAAAGGCTCCGGTTAGGAAGCGAGGACATATGCAAGCTAACAAAAATATATCTGCAACATGAGACACTAATCGACCACTGCCATGGTTCATGGTATACATCTTTGCAAGGATGGAGAGCCGAAGGGTTAGCATATATGCAGAAAGAGAAGGATAGGCAATTGGTCGAGAAGATTTGCATTCTCAGATCTGAGTAGTGATTTCCCAGATAGGTTTATAAATTCCAATATTAAATTACTTTTCAGTACGGGGGATTAGCCGGGCAGATGTAAACGCAGATTCTCACCTCTTCATGAAAGAGTTTATAAAGCAACTCAGATAAGGGGATTCACATCCCAAAATCTGGATTGTAGATAAGGCCCATAAGGGCATCCAGTCCACAGCAGATCGAGTCATAGATCATCAAGATTCTTCTCTCTTTCTTGGAAACTTATATATATATTCAAGTAGGTTCAAATCTTGATGTATTTTCGATTGATTTGCAAGAAATTGCAGGGGAAAAGGATGTGCAGCAAACCAGAAGATCTAGTACTTATAGTAGTCGTCTTTTTTTTTTTTTGGGTTATAAAAACTAAATATTAGTCAACCCCACGAGCTTGTAATCTTATTTCAGGAAGCTTACATTATAATTTTGTTTAATGTAATATGAGGTGACTCTATTTCCTCAACCCATATTTAGTCTAAAAAACTCAAGATCTTAACACTATAGTGGGAGACAGAATATCAATTGTCCCAATCCTAATTGATAAAAGTTCGTATTCAAAGTTGTTTCCTATCCTTTTCATTCATCGGCTGTGGAATGGTATAACCAATCAATAAAGTCATAATCTCATAGGGATTCATTAATGCTTAGTAATTTGCCATCTAGGGCGTGAAGTCACATGTATATTAATCATCTTTCAAGAAACGCATCTTAATTTCTAACCTACTTTTCACCCACTGAATCATATATAGAATGAACAGCCATGCATTTTCTAACAATTCTCTCCCTTCGTAGCATGCACTAACTACTTCCTAACAAGTTGAGAAAGATACCATTCAATCACTCTTTTTTTGGATACAACAACAATATTATTTAGTGTATTATTAGGCTCATGATTGACACTTTGAATTATAATGGTATCTTCTCAACCTTAATAATCTTATCTCATCTACTTAGCAAAAAAATAATAATCTTATCTCATCTGTCACCCCCTACATTTATGATCAGTCTTGTGGAGAGGTGAAAACATATGAATGCCAGACCTCAGTTTAGTAAATGTGCTACGTGCAAATGAACACATTTGACAAGCATATATGTCTAGGATATATGATTGAAGTGTACACACACTCACACACATCTAACTTCTCATAAACAGACAAGGCTGCTCGATCACAACCTGCCTATCTCAAACCCCAACTCAATTTAATTAAAAAAACAAAAAAAATCTGTAAGCATTTCCAGTCTAGTGTATAAAACAAGTAGACAGGCAAATAATGATCAAAAGCTCGTGTTCTGGACAGAAATGGGGACACTTTTGTGTGCTATAAGCTAATTCATAAGTTAAACACCTCTAGCGTACTTTCCACACGCATGCACAAGTAACTGGTAGTAGGTTTGAGTCCTAAAGTATTCATCTCACAAATGATTGACATGACCATATGTTCCAGAACTTACATGCCCGAATTATAGAGAAAAGGCTGCTAAAAGGTTTTATAAAAGAGAAATACTTTAAAACTGCATAGCAGTAGCGAATATAAAAAACAAATTTTAAGAGAAACTCACCAATCTGCCGTCATTCCATCTTGACTGGTAACAGGCTAACAGCTGTCAGAGCAACGACATGAGAATGTGTTCTATGATCACCTTGAACTCCAACTGTTCTTACTGGTAAAAACACGGCAAGAGCTTGCCATATTGAATCATATAGCCCAGCATCCTTGATTGACTGAATGAATATCTCATCAACCTGAAAAAACATTCACGAGGGATTAACGTTAAAAGGTAACCAAGAAAGCCAATGAATCCAGGGAAAAATGACACACACCTGGCGGAGGATGTCTAAGGCATTGCCTTCAGTTACATCACCTAACACTCGTACTGCAAGACCGGGGCCGGGGAATGGATGGCGCTTTAAAAATGTCTCTGGAACATTCAAAATCCTTCCTAGTTGACGGACCTATACACATCATCAAGTAAGAACCAAAATAACATCACTGCATGATACTAATCATGCGGATGAGTAAATAGAAGCCACTAGGGACGTTGAAATGGCACCTCATCCTTAAAGAGAAGTTTAAGAGGTTCAATCAGCTTCAGTTTCATGTCCTTAGGAAGCCCTCCAACGTTATGGTGGGTCTTGATCGTATGGGAGTGTGTTCTTCCAGTTCCAGGGGGAGGGCAAGATTCAATCACATCTGGATATAGAGTCCCCTGGACCAAGTAAGATGGTTTATTTCCCAGTTTTTCCTTCAACTCTTGGGCAAAGGCATCGAATATGGAAATGAATTCCTTCCCGATAATTTTCCTTTTCATTTCAGAATCTACCACACCTTTTAACTTGCTAAGAAATTGTTCTGTTGCATCAACACAAGTAACCGGTAAATGAAGATCCCTTTCGAGGGTTTCCATCACACGTTCTCTCTCCTTATACCTGTAGGAAACAGAAACCATCGATAAAAATCCTCATGAGGAAGACACTAAGAGCAATGTTAAGTCCATCACATAAACAAATGTTCTCCAATCATTATTTTGCTCTTTGTTATTTGTGAAATCACCACTTGTCTCATATGGGAAGATGTAAATTTTATTATTTATTTTATATCTTAACACTCCTCCTCATGTGTGGACTAGACTCACCCTCAATAGGTACTCCAACACGTGAAATATTTAATTAAATGGAGTAGAGTGTAGAATCAAGGTTCGAACTCAGGACCTCTATTCTGATATCATGTGAAACCACCAGTACTTGTCCCAAAAGCTTAAGCTAATAATGAAAAGATGTAAATTTTATTATTTATTTTGATATCTTAACATATAACATTTCAAAACAAGTATGGAACTGATAATTGTGTCCTCAGAAGAAGCTGTTCGCACTCTCACCTCAATAAGCCACTGTCAACAAAAATACAATGGAGCCTGTCTCCTATGGCCTCATGCACAAGAGTAGCAGCAACTGCAGAATCCACACCACCTGATAGGGCACAGATTACATGATCTTCATTCCTCACTGTACTTTGGATCACTTTGATTTCCTCATCCAATATGTCTTCCATATTCCATCCAGCAGTGACCCCACAAACATTAAACAGAAAGTGCCGCAATGTTTCCATTCCTTCGGGCGAATGTGTCACCTGCACAGAGAAATATGCCACCCAGTAATGCAGCTCATCAATAACAACTCAGTAATGTGTCACCCACTCTGATCCCGTTCCTTTCTTTTTTCTCCATCAAGTTTTACTCGACTGATAACAAGCAGCTCCACCTTAAACCATTTGCAAACCGAAGAAACCTATGGATCCCGTCCATTTCGACTAACGTACTAATACATGCATCTAAAACCCCACAAAAAATGAACATAACCCAAAATCCTATCCACATTAAACAAAAACACCAAAAGCAATTTCCAAATAACACGTTTTTACGCCAAAGGACAAAAAGGACTCATGCCGAAAACCGAATTCCAGAAATCTACCGGTTTCTCAAGAAGCTGAACCTCTGACATCAATATTTTAATTAAATAGACGAAGTATATGAACCATAGACTCCGATTATGAAATCAGTAGATTTACTCTATTATTATAAATTTATAATCATAAATTTTAAGAAAAATTTTATATTAATAGAGATAGATATGTTTTATTATCTATTTTCAAAAGAAAAGCCCAGTTCAGTTACCTCCGGGTGATACTGGAGACCGTAAACCTCTTTTCCCGGTTTTCGATGGCAGCCATTGCACCTTGCTGGCTACGCGCCACGACCTCGAAGCCACAGGGCAGGGCCACCACCTCATCGCCGTGGCTCATCCACACAACTTGCTTATCCCCTATCCGCTTCGACCCAAACAGCCCCTGGACCGGAGCCCGCTCGACGTGGATCTCCATCCTCCCGTACTCCTGCTTCTCGCCGACCACGACCTCCCCGCCAAGCCTCTGGACGATCAGATGGAGGCCGTAGCAGATACCCAAAACGACGACGCCGTTGGACTGCGCCCACTCTGGGAACCCGGGCGGGAAGGAAGGGGAATTAGGTGTATGGACGGAGTCAGGTCCACCGGAGAGTATAACGACCCGCGGGTTGAGTTCTGCGATGGAGGAAAGCGGGGAGGTCCCGGAGATGCAGAGGGAGAAGATGGAGAGGGAGCGGATTTGGCGAGCTATGAGGTGGGTGTACTGTGACCCGAAGTCCAGGATCAGGACCAGGTCCGGTTTCACATCCTTGGAGTCCATAGCCATGTATGCTCTCTTGGGTGCTGGTCTGGTGGTGGTGTTGGCAACGGCAAGCAAAGGTGGAGTTTTTAAGGTTTGAAGTGGTCGGGTTTTTGGCGGGAAGTAGTAATTATCTTAACTACTTTTATAGTATTTGAACAGACAGTAGTTCAGCTGCAGAAGAAGTTCCAACCTTATAATCTCGGATTCAGAATTAAGGCCATAGAGGGAGGACTCAACATATATAATTCGAGCAATAATTCCTACATAGGAAAGCTCACCATGTTGGTATAGGTTGCCTCCAGTGCTATTGACACATTCTGCAAATACCTTCTCAAGAACAGCTGCTTCACTTGGCTGCACTGCTTTGTCTTTTAGCCTATATTTGCATGTAAAATTTAAATCATTTATGTAGTCATTCTTTTTCAATCTACGGTAAATCTTCAGACTTCAGACTTCATATTTTAATATATTTCATCTATTTATTATAATGTTATAATGACATTATTATTTTAATATAAATATTATAGAGTTCATTTCATATGTCTATATCTCTTCTATTTTAAATCTTAAATTTCCTAAACAACTTGTTATTATGTTAATCCTGGATCGTGAATTTAAAGTATTGTCATTATGCTTAAGGGCAATACTTACAATATGCTCTTAGGGTGAAATTATGGCTCAATTCTTTGATGAACAGAAGTGGGTTTGAAAATGAAAAATTATTCTCATCAGCTACTATTTACCATCCCACACCTCACATCCTATGAAAAACACTCTCATACCGTATGAAAAAACTATAGGTGCAGGGTATGAAAATAAATAATGACTAATGCATATCATTTTATACCTAAATTGGTGGCTCACAAAAGACCATCCATGCAAGAGAGTCAGACAAGAAAATTAACTCCACAATTAATTTGAGAACGGCGGATCGATCAAGATTTTATGAAATTTTTATTTGAAGTTGAAAATATATTTGTCGATGAGAATAATCACTTTAACCTATGGAGTTATTTGAATGCAAGAATTAATTGATTTATATCTTTATCACATTTTATTTTTTGTCAAGCTGATATGATCTGTTCTTTCTTTCTTTGCAAGGATATGCTTGTTCATCAACGTTGGCCTTACTTTCTCTGGTTGAGCTTGCATACACATGCATTACGGTTGAATGCTAAGTAATATTAGATATAATTATAAGATTTGCAAGTCCTCCTTGTCCCTTAAAAGAATCTACCATGAAAAAATAGAATTTTCATATGAATTATTCTTTATTTTTTTTCAAAGCGATCGCACCAAACTTATATATTTGAATAAGATACAAATCATTTTTCTTTAGTGTTAAAGTTTGAGAAATACTTTAACCACAAAAAAAATTATACAAAAATAAATAAATAAACTGATGTGCAGTAGCTGAACCAAGAATTTGTTGCAGATGGGGTTGAGTAAAGCTAAATTTTTAATAAAATATTTTTTGTTTTATTTCTTAGTCAAAATAATCTATAAGATCAAAATAATTTTGTAGAGGGAGGTCAAGATAATTTTTTAGAGAGGGGCTACCACAAAGTGAGATTAATATAATCCTATTAAATCATAAAAAATTGATATATATTATTTTTTTTCAAACTTTTGGGGGAGGCCATGGCCACCCCCTGCCCCTTTATAGGTCCGCCGATACTGATGTGGTACGTCAGATTATAAAGTTATTTTTACTATAAAATAAATATAATAAATCTCATAAAATCACATCAAGTTGTAAGGCTTTGTTTGGTTCATAAACTCAACTCATTATAATTTTTTCAAATTTTAACATAAAATATAATAAACAATTCAAATTTTTTAAATTTTATAATAATAATAATATGAATATATAATATTTTAATAATATTTTATTATCTCAACTCAACTCAACTCAATTTAATTCAACATTTAAAAGCAGTCTAAATTTACTCTCGCTGTGGCTCTTAAAGTCTATGCCCGTTAATCCTCCTTCGGTCGTTTGGGCTAGGTTTGTTCTATTCGTACGACACATAGTTTTAGCTTTTAAGCCAGGCCCGCAATGAGAAAAGCACGTCCAAGACGGGCCCAACTTAACTCATCAGTTATCCCACAAAAAATTTCAATACGAGCGTCTCTACCTTCTGCACAGTGTATACTGTATACTCGTTTGAACAAAAAATGAGATTACATGAAATAATTTTAGATGAAATAAATTAAATATTATTTTTTAATATTATTATTATTTTAAGATTTAAAAATTTTAAATTATTTATTATATTTGGTATAAAAATTTAAAAAAATTATAATAATAAGATGAGATTAGAGTATTTCTGTATCCAAATTGAGTCTTAATTTTATTATTTTTGTTTATAATTATATTAATTGATTTTACATAAATAAATTGTTTAAATAAAAAGTTAATATTTTATGCATTCTTGTGTTTATTATATCAAAAACACATATTCCATTGAAACTTGAAAGTATTTTACTATTTATGACTGGTTAACTGCTAAAAATAAGACAGTAGGCTTAAATGCTTTAATAGTTTCCAAAATTTGAGATATTTTTTTTAAGTGAAATGATTTTGTACGGTCTCAGTAATCAGTATTATGTTATTTTTGCATTTTTTTTGAAAAATATAGATAAATATAAAAATTACAGAAAAGTTAATTTTTTAATAATAAAATATTTTTTTCGTATATAACTTGTACACTTAAAATTATATCTAAAATTATTCATTTTTTAATTATGTGCTCAAAATTTGGGACAGTATAAATTCCGAATAAAAGTTTAATATTATATCTATATGATGCTCATATTTATTCATATAATTAAAAGAGATCTGATTTTTTGAAATAATTTAGTGAAAGAAAAATTTTATAAAATTAAATTTATAAATTACCGTAATTTGATATAATAATTAAATTATAAAAATATTTTTATAAATAATATATAAAATATGACATATTTATTTTTATTAAATAATTATTTATTAGATGATTCAGCCACATTTTTATATTTACGATATGAAAGTGGTACGGTTCCTATAGAATTTTCCTTTTCCTAAAACTCGGGTGTAATAAATTAATAATAGATCGCCGCCGCCTTTAATCCATCCCTCCGAAAGCACAAAACCCTATCCCCCCCGTCTTCCCTCTAAAAACTCTCTCTCTCTCTCATGGCCTTCACTTTCATCTCGATCCCACGCTCGCTGTCGGCACCACCACTCCCCTTCTTCTCTCTAAAACCGCAATTATTTCCCTCCAAACCCAACTGTCTTTCTTTCACTTCTTCTCCAATTCTCACTCTCCGACCCCCCACCGCTATCGGACCCGACGGCATCTTCTACCCGGAACCGTCAGACGACGACCCACCCGAAGCTGCGGAAGATTCCGGCCATGGAGTATCCAAGTTCCAGCAAATATACCGCCAGGCCGACCGTGCCCGGAAGCTCGCAGAGGATGACTTTCAGAAGCACCAGTCCACATACCTCTCCGCCATTGCTGACGTGGAAGACCCTTCCGAGAATCCCAACGCAGAGGACGACTCCGGGGATGATTTATTCGGCGACATAGATAAAGCCATTGCCCTGCAGCGCAAGGAGTTCGTGAAGAAAGGGCTTCTGAAACCGAACCCGAAGAAGAAAGAGAACGCGGAAGTTGAGAAGATCGAAGAGTTGGAACCCGAAGAAGTTGTGGATTTGGAGGAAATCGACGAGCTTCAGGGACTCAGAGTGGTCTCGGAGGGCTCGGACGAAGACGGCTCGGAGAAATTCGACGAAGAGGTTAATAAATTCGGTGATAACAAACGCGGGCCTTCTTTAGATTCATCGTTTGATTTGGATTTTGATGGTTATGGTAAATCTAAGACTAGGATTGTGGAACCTAAGTTCAAGATGAGTTTGGCTGAGCTTTTGGATGAGAGTAAGGTCGTACCCGTGTCGGTTTATGGTGATTTAGAGGTCGAGATTACCGGGATTCAACATGATTCCAGGGTGGTTTGCCCCGGAGACTTGTTTGTGTGTTGTGTCGGGAGGAAAACTGACGGGCATTTGTATCTAACCGAGGCTGATAAGAGGGGGGCAGTGGCGGTGGTGGCGAGTAAGGAGATCGATATTGAGGAGACATTGGGTTGTAAGGCATTGGTGATTGTGGAAGACACCAATGCGGTTCTTGCGGCATTGGCCGCATCTTTTTATCGGCATCCGTCAAAGAATATGGCTGTGATTGGGATAACGGGGACAAATGGAAAGACGACCACGGCATATTTAATAAAGGGCATGTACGAAGCGATGGGATTGAGAACTGGGATGTTGAGCACGGTTGCTTATTATGTGCATGGGGATAACAAATTGGAGTCCTCTAACACGACCCCGGATGCTGTTTTGATACAGAATTTGATGGCGAAGATGCTCCATAATGGGACTGAAGCGGTTGTCATGGAGGCTTCTTCTCATGGACTAGCGCTAGGTAGGTGTGATGAAGTTGATTTTGATATTGCTGTTTTCACAAATTTGACGAGAGACCATTTGGATTTTCATGGGACTGAGGAGGAGTACAGGGATGCAAAGGCTAAACTATTTTCAAGAATGGTGGACCCGGAGCGAAACAGGAAAGTAGTCAACATTGACGACTCAAATGCACCTTTCTTTGTAGCACAAGGGAACCCAGATGTGCCAGTTATTACCTTTGCCATGGAGAATAAGAATGCGGATGTCCATCCTCTCAAGTTTGAGCTCTCCTTGTTTGAGACACAGGTTTTGGTTAATACGCCTCACGGCATACTGGAGATTTCATCGGGGTTGCTTGGGAGGCATAATATTTATAATATTCTTGCAGCCGTGGCGGTTGGAATTTCTGTTGGGGCACCGTTAGAAGACATTGTCAGAGGAATTGAAGAGGTTGATGCAGTTCCTGGACGGTGTGAGTTGATTGATGAGGAACAGGCTTTTGGAGTGATCGTGGACTATGCTCATACTCCCGATTCCCTGTCTAGACTACTTGATTCAGTAAGAGAGCTTGGACCTAGGAGGATTATCACTGGTATGCTCGTGCTTCCTTTTAATTCTTATTCTAAGTTCTATGGACTCGTAGAAAGACAGATGCTCGAACACAGATATAGACATAGAGCCTATGCTCATACTTAGAAAGTCTCCCTCCAGAACTGATTCATATATTAACGGTATCGAGGCAAAAGGTATCAGTTTTTCAGTCTTTGACTGTTGCTGAAGGAAAGTGGTGATGTCTAGGTTCACTGTTGTTTTAGCACCAAAATTCACAGGATATAAAGGTTCTTACTCTTGTTCAGTTAATTATACAAACTGCCTTGGGTTATTAAAAAAATTATATAAACTGCCTTGCAAGATTCTTGGTACTTAAATGGCTTGATGAATCTTAAGTTTCTAGTTGAGCATTACCGATCAAAAAAAAGTTTCTAGTTGAGCATCCGTGGTTCACGATTCTTTAAAATTTTTGTTGCAAGTAACAATGTATAAATTGGATACCTTTACTGATTAAAATGAATGCTTTTTGTTAAGTTTTTGGTTGTGTAGGCGAGGGCGACAGGGGGAAGAGACCTATGATGACAAAGATTGCCACAGATAAAAGTGATGTGACGATTCTGACATCTGACAATTCAAAGAATGAAGATCCATGTATGTATACTTGACCAGTCTGTCTATGGAACGAATTCCTACACTACCTTTGAAAATTGGTTCATATAAGAGAGTAAGGATTGTCCTGTAGCACTGAGTAATCCCTGGATTGTTACCAGTGCGTGGTCATCCTTCCTTGTGATTGTTCTCTCTATCAAATTCCTGGAAGCATAATGCTAATCCCTGGATGTTTCATCCTCTTCAGTGGACATTTTGGATGATATGTTGGCTGGCGTAGGATGGACGATGCACGATTACCTAAAATATGGTGAGAATGATTACTACCCACCTCTTCCAAATGGTCATAGGGTTTTCCTGCATGATATCAGACGGGTGGCTGTACGTTGTGCTGTCGCCATGGGGGAGGAGGGTGATATGGTTGTAAGTTCTTGAACCTCCATCTCATTTCTTTTATAATATATGCACAAACATCACAACTTGGGAAGGAAAAAAGTCAGTCCAATCTGAAGGCACGTTTTTGGATATCATAAAAATTTTAGTTGGCTTGTTTCTATATTAACGCTATTTCTGCAAACAAGTCGGCATGTAATAAAGCAAAATAAGAAATAACCCAAAAAAATTCTAATTAAATGCAATGGAAACTGATTTATATGTGCAGTTGCTGATAAGCTCTTTTTTAACAAAGAAAAAGGTTGACAAGAAGGAATTTTTGCTGTAGGTGGTTGCCGGCAAAGGCCATGAAACATATCAGATAGAAGGTGACAAGAAGGAATTTTTTGATGATCGGGAAGAGTGCCGTGAGGCATTACAATATGTCGATGAGCTCCACCAAGCTGGAATAGACACTAGTGAATTCCCATGGCGGTAATTTAGTTAGCTATCATTTATAATAACTTATAGAATAGACTCAACTTACGGCATCAATATCTTGGCAAGAATCACTTTGGTAATCTAAGGGATAAATTTGATTAACTAAATTGGCAATAAAATAATAGAGTACACGTACTTATAAAAAAAATAAAAAATCTGTCCTTGCCAAAGAAATAATAAATAATAGAGTATATTCATCTCCCTTTACCATTAGATGCTGCAATTGACTGGGAGTGATTGATGTAGTATTGAAGAAGTAGAGACAGATTTTATGTTCATGATTCATAATTGTGTTTTTCTCTTGCCTATGCGGCTGCAGGTTACCAGAGAGTCATTGATGTAGTTAAACGGAGTACACAGAGCATTCAGAATAGTCTAAGAAAGCACTTGAAGGGTGATTTGGCTGATTGCACTTGGATCCCCCTTCAATTCCTTCAAAGTATTCATGACATCGGGGGCCAAGTGGGTATTGATTTTGGTCAAGTTATGTACCCTGTCACCGAAGGGAGTTAACCGGTGCTCTTTACTTGAAAAGAGCATGGTAAGATTCCGGCATGATACATCAATCTTGGTTTACTTGGTGAATTGATGTTGAATATTTAGAAAAGTAATTACTTCTTTGGTATGTGAAGTTCGTGAGTTTTATTCATTGAATCTTCGGAATATGACGTTAACCTGATGATTTGATTGTTTAGGTATCTGGGGTATGTAAGCTAGACAAGTTTGGATAGTTGAATATAGAGTACAGGGTTGCAACGGAAATTTATAAAATATAAATTGAGAACTAGGAAAAAGGGAGTGAAAAGTGCTCCTCTATACAAGAACCAAATATCATCATCCAAATTATTTGGTGTTGGATGGATTTTTGATAAACTCGTATGGCTTATTGAAGATTTATTTAGTTAAGGTAGCACCGTTTAGTTAAATTAATGTTGCCCTTTTGACATCTGTAACATCAGATAATGAAAGCTCCAGTGGACATGACAACAAGAAATTTAATAAAAGTGACAATCAGCTGGAGGAGTTGGCATGTTTACGTTTGGGTCTCTGAGGCTAGGGGACAGAAACCCATAACCTTTTCTTATTTCACCTCTTTTCGTTGCACTAGAGGTTGATTGATGGAAGTGGTGATGATAAAGGATTTTTTTAACTGATTTCTGTAACTTTCCCAATATAATGTTGATTGCTTAGTTCAGATATATGCGACTAGCGACTATTTAATAGCGGGGTGGTTCATGCCTGATTGGCTATACTGATTATTTACATACTTTTTCGAAAATAAATATCATTCGTGGATGAAGATCTTGTTAACTTCTATTTCTCTGCAGGCTGCTGGATTGTGATTCTTAAACTCACGGGGAAACTCGAAAAAGTCGACCCTATGAAGGAATTGAAGGTAAATTCTTGTGAGTTGGGTGTATGATTATTGCCATGTAGAATGATTATTCTGATCACAAACTTTTGGGACGTCAAATTAACCTGTTTCTTGGTCTTAGAAGTTCTGCCCGAAGATGAAAATAATGATACATAAACTTGTCTATATAATCTCACCTTCCTTTTCTTGGTACTGACCACATGACGAGCAGCCCCCCTACGTTACTTGATAGTTTTTTTAGTAATTTAATTTGGTCTCTTTTATGGCTCCCTCTAGCCACATTTGATTCCACAGCCCAGGCTCAGAAAAAAGAAAGATGCCCATTTCATTTGATGATACACTAATTAAGTACAGTGTTCATGCTAGCAAGAGAGAACCACTGGATCAGAACAAGAACAAGAACTTGTGTTTTTGCATTCCTTCAAATTACTCATTATCCAATGCCAAAGCCTTTCATAATTTTAGGGTGTCAATTTTTTTTCCTTCAAATCTCAACAAAGGGGTCCACGCGTCTATGTTCACGTGAGGACAAAACTTTTGTAATTTCGCAGGTAGCACAAATTGAGGGCAATTCCATATTTGCAAATGGCGCAAGGGTGATATTGAAATTGCCAAAAAAGCAGAGGTCCTTGATATTAAAAAAAAAGAAATAATTAAGAAAAATATTATAAACACAGACGTTAACCATGCATGCGTAGAGTAATAAGTTTACCTATTTTCCCGCGGTCTCTAATTTACGCTTGTTTTATGGATGTCTAATGTCAATTGAGTCAACCTCAAGACTACCGCCTCATTTTCCTCGCGGAAAAGTCTAAATGCAGGCACGGGGCGGGGCCTGTCGCGGACGGTCTCTACGTGGACTAAAACGCGCCGTTTGGATTAAGTGATGAATGTGTATTGTATTTAACAGATTTCTGAAGTGAATAGCCGAAGTGAATATAGCCAAGTGACTAAACGGTGCGTTTTTAATTTCCCCCTCTTCTTCTTCATCTGCTTGAGACAAATGCACGAAGCCTGTATCCTCCTCTCTCGTATCAATTTCCTGAAGTGAAAAAACCAATTTGCCACCATATCACAACATCCTACTGAAGGGATAACGAAAAACACAGACATCTATGCATTCTTTATGGCTCTAAACTTGTTTATGGCTGCTGCTTTAGTTTTACTGAACCAGAAAAAAAAAAAAAAAACACAATCCTTCCCTTGTTTGTGGCTACTGTTATTGAACCAGAAAAAAAGAAAAAAGAACACAATCCTTCTTTTCACAAATTTCAGAACTCATACAGTTTCAGATTTTACAATTCACACAGATTTTCCCACCTTTTTTCTCATCACAGATTTCTGCAATCCCCACCCCATGGTTTGACGAATTTTCCAAACCAAATATTGTTAAACATTAGCATAGATGAACAAAAGAAAAACTGGTTCAACGCGAAGAGTGTAGCAACGGAGAATCGATTTGATGGAGAGACGAAAGGAGGGAGAGGTTTTCGCTGAAGTGAAAAACTGATGCACGAAAATGTAATTTGATTATTTTACTGTTTTCCTTTTTTTTTATATATATATAATATAAATATCTGCCACTTCAGAAGGTCTGCGCATACAGGCAAAAACCGCGCTTGTTTGTAGTAGTGCCCTTTCCTCGCTCCCACGTTCCCGCCTACTGTCTAATTTACGCTTGTTTTATTGAATGGTTATCTCATTTTATTTTTAATTTAAATTTTAAATTTCGAATTTTAAAATTTTTACCATTTTTAATAGTCTATATCCACAAATATGATTATATAAATAAAATTGTAAGTATATATAATATTTTTCTTAAAAAAATATATGTATAATAAAGTGTATCACATATTATTTTTAAATTTTTTAATATAATTTATAAATTCAAATAAATAAAGAATTTATTTTATGCATCCATTCCATCTTATTTAAATTTATAAAATCTGAAAAGTCTGGAGAGCAATAGAGTAGTGATTGGCTTACAATCTATTCACAATATATAGACAACTTTAAATATAATAATATTTTTTTATTAAATTTAAACTCATCAAATCAAAATCAAAATTAAAATAATATTATTTTATTACATCATTGTAAACAAGTTATTATATAGTAGTAAGTATATCATTTCTCAGTAGACTTATTATAAACTAGTGTTTTTGTTCTCTCTCCAACCGTTACTCTCTACCCAAACAGTCAGCGATTACAGTCTGTCGCCTAGGGGGGTTGGAGCTTTGGCTGCTCCCTCCCTCCACTCAACCAGCCACTGTCGGCTCTGTCTCTAAGTTTTTTTATTAATTTTTTTTCAAGCTTTCCAGCAATAGCACTTAAATACTTTGATTTGTTGCTTTTCGGCCTTCTGCGGCTGCCGAGCACCCACTATCGGACTCCCCAACCGCCAATCTATCGGATGGTAGGAGAATATCGTCCAAACGAGTGGTGCTTGTGTCTCACGCACGGTTTACAGTGTGTGTGAGATCCACGTGTTGCCATACTAGGAGGAGTCATCTACCACCATGCGCGGCACTATCGGGGTCAATGACTTTGATTCTCTCATATTCAACTGTTCTTCTTTTTCTTAGTGTGACGCGTGCAGATCACGTGTCACCATAGTCAGTGTTGGTCCTTTATAGGTGTATCGATTACAGGTTGCTATTTTCCTATGTTCCTATTTTTCCTAACTACTAAGTAAGATAAAATGTTGGTGATAGTCTCATTCAACCGGATCACATCAACAAAATGTAGCACACTCATTTCAATTGCGACTTTTAGTCATAATTTTTTAGTTTGTTTATCAGATAATGTAATCGCTTTTACGCAACATCCCCTTTACCAGATATGAGTTAGAGTCAATCTTTAATTTGAGAACCGACTTTTTTATTTTTATTTGCTAGTGTTACTTTTACTTGCTTTGAAATTATTGTTGGGGGCTCTCACCTCCATTAAATTTTATACCTTCGTAACCACTTAGTTTAATCTACAATTTTCTCGAAGGAAAAAAAAAAGAGTCTCATTTCTCATTGCAATAATATTAGGAGAATCTTAATCCGCCGCCTGTGTTAAATACGATGTCAAAGGAATCTACAGCATTAACTTGATGACGGAACTCTAGTCGTCAACGTGATTCGCTGTCTGCCTTTCCTCACTATCGAGATCGAGAACTCCGTCGTCTCTCCCAAAGACCTTTCCTTTGCCAAACCCAGATGGCCTACCAAGACCCGAATCCCGTCCTCTTGGCAGGCATGAAAATGTCTTCGCCCACCACAAAATTACCATTTTCGCCCTCATCTCCCTCCCCATGTCTCCCACCAACTTGAACATTCTGCGTATGCTTCTTGGCAATTCACCGGTCTCAAGTTACTCCACCTTGCTTGGTTTACCCAACAGTACTTTGAATCCGAGATCGATCATTGACAGAGACCCTCATTCGATAACCCAAACGCGCGAGGTTCTTATTAATACATCTCAATATACGTTCTCCCATAAACCAAATAAACCAACTGGAATTATAACCAATTTAATCAAGGCCAGGCTAGTTCAATCAGGTTATTCAAGCCAAAACCACTAAAATCCACAGATTCCTAACACCCAGATCCACGGATTTTTAACAAGCTAAAAGCTTGAGAAGCAAAGGTCCGATGATAACCCCATTCAGAACGGACCATTTAATACAAACAAATTATTTATATGCTTACTAAAACTTCAATTCGAACTCCGGAGTATGCTTCCGGGAAGCTATCCAGAATGAAGCAAAAATGCGAGCAGAATCAAATATACTGTGTGTCTTGCCGAAAACAGAAGTCTGAAAACCTTCATTAAACGACAGCGCCTTTTACCTACTAAAATGATGACGCTTTAAGAAAACCTCGTCACTGGTAAACTCTGTAGATTCAATAAAATTTGTAATATTTATTTTTTTCAGCAGTATTCAATTTATTTATATTTATATAATGTTTTTTTCCCCTTCCCTTGAACAAATACAGCACTGTATCTGTTAGCGGTCGGCACATGGAGAGGACCGAAAGCCTCTGCCTCCCTTTTTCTCTGTGCCTTGAGCTGTGATGCAGAGAAAGAGGATCTAAAAGGGTTGGTGAATCTCGTGGAGACAGTTCGAGAATCCATGGACTTGCGGAGGCCTTGCTGGTTGGTGTTTGTTTTGGCTGTAATTTCATTGGTCTGTTATCCTTGGACTGTGAGAGCCGGGGACATTGTTCACGACGACGATTCAACACCTAAAAAGCCCGGCTGTGAGAACGACTTCGTTCTAGTAAAACTTTTTTATCTGATACCTTTTTCTTATTTCCGTTCTTTGTCATCTGGGTCTTGCTTAATTTAAACATGAGCTTTTTGTTGGATGGCTTAGTTGTATCGAGAGAATGATAATTATAAAATATATCAATTTCCTTTTTTTGTTTTAGTTTGGAGTTGATAATGTACCCGCATGCAAATGGAGATGGTGTGCTTACAGTTGTTTTCTTTTTGCTTTTTCAATTTCCTTTTGTTTTTTTCTTCCATTTATTTATTTGTACAATACTCGAATTGGTATATACGGACCTAGTTAAATTTATTTTAGTGAGGAAAAATAGATTTCTACATATTTGCCTCTTCCAGAGTTTGTCCTAATTCTTATCTTCCTGTTTCTCTTCATTTTTGTTTTCTCACTTCTGTTTCCCTCGAGATTGGGGCCAGGTTTGATTCTTTCTTTTTAGTTATTTTTTCCTATACATTTTATGGTCAGCTCTCTCTCCTGTGGTTGTCGGTTTGTATTTATTTTATAGTGGGTGTTAAAGTTTTGAATTTTTAAGTTGTGATGATGACCTTGTTTTGGTTAATTTAGCTTTGAGAACCTTATATGGTGGAAGTGAGAATTATGACAATACTTGCGTAGTTTCTTTAGTCATAACTCGAAGCCTTTTCTTGCTTTGTAGATTCACGTGGAATGTAATTTGTACATGCTTTTGATGAGCTATAATGGAGTATTTACTACTGATTTGGTGTATTATACATTCTTTGATTCAGTTTTGCCCATTTTTCTTGTCCATAAATCGAACACTGCTTATGGTAGGTAAAAGTTCAGACTTGGGTTGATGGCATAGAGAATGCTGAATTTGTTGGCGTGGGAGCTCGATTTGGCACTACCATTGTGTCAAAGGAGAAACATGCAAACCAAATCCGTCTGACTCTTTCAGACCCTCGTGATTGTTGTAGTCCAACAAAGAATAAGGTTTTTTGTTTTCTATATCGTACACTCTTGATAATTATACACGATCATGCCAGGGTGGAAAATGTATTTATTGATGCCAATGTTCATGTGATACTCACCGATCAAAAATGTTCATGTGATACTCTGATTTGGGTGTTGTTAGCTTGCTGGAGAAGTTGTAATGGTGGATCGAGGGAACTGCAAATTCACAACCAAGGCAAATTTTGCAGAAGCTGCTGGTGCTTCAGCTGTACTCATTGTGAACAACCATAAAGGTAATCAGAGTATCTGCTATTCTCTTTCGATGCATGTGTTGACAGTAGAAGTATGTAAGGTAAAATATAAATGCACTATACTACTGAGGAAGATTTACTTCTGTATCATAACTCTCACTATTCTTTCTGAACATGCATAAAGTTGTTTTTATTGATTATCTATGATAGGTTAAAATATTTAGATGTCAATCCAGAGTATAATGTCTGAAAGCTAAAGATCAAGATTCCCACGATTATAAAAAAGAAGAAGAAGAAAAGATTACCACCATTATCAACTTTGTATTGAAGTTAGTTCATTTTCCTGCAGAACTGTACAAGATGGTTTGCGAGCCAGATGAAACTGACCTAGATATACACATTCCAGCTGTCATGCTCCCGCAAGATGCTGGCACAAGCTTGGAAAAAATGCTAATGAATAGTTCAACAGGTAAGCATTTCCTGGTTCTTCATAGCCACAAATCATTGAGAAATCTGTTGTCCAAAGGTGATATATTGTTGATCACAACTTTCTTGTTGCTTCAAACATATAATTATCTATTTGGTTCTCTCACTCAGGAACACATATCCCACTGTTGCTTTTATATAGCTTGAATCTTTCGTCTTTATGCAGTGTCTGTGCAGCTATACTCTCCAAGGAGACCAGTAGTTGACATAGCGGAAATATTTTTATGGTTGATGGCAGTTGGTACCATCTTATGTGCATCTTATTGGTCCGCAAAGATTGCAAGAGAATCAGCTATTGAACACGACAAGCTACTACAGGTCATCCTTTGCTCTTCCTAGCTAATACATTTAGCCGTCCCTAAACTAGCATTCTTCTCTTTCAGCTAGAACTACTGGCCTAATTGCAATTTATCTTGTTCTTGCAGGATGCTCCAGATGAAATCCTGAGTGCCAAAGCCACAGGCACTACAGGTGTTGTAGACATCAACATAAGATCGGCCGTTCTCTTTGTTGTTCTCGCTTCATGCTTCTTGGTTATTCTATACAAACTTATGTCATTCTGGTTCGTTGAGCTTTTGGTTCTTCTTTTCTGCATAGGCGGTATAGAGGTATACCCCACATAATAAGTGATTAGATTTGACTGCATGCTTGTGTAAATACTTGTTCATATGCATTGGAATGGCAAAAGCATTACACAAACACCCATACACACATGTAATGTGCTCCTTGAGTCAAATGTTCTCTATATTGCGTTCTAGTATATGGCTGAAGATATTTGACATAGTCGTCTTTGTTGCATTGCCTTCTATTTAGCCTACTTATTGAGTTTGAGTCAATCCTAACTCTGTAGTTTCATGTATATGCAGGGCTTGCAAATTTGCTCAGTTGCCTTATTATCTAGGTACAAGTCATATCTCTTACTGAGAAATGAGTCAAACGATTTTCAGCAAGTTACCCAGATCTATATTTGAGCAACTAACCAGCCACATGGGCACTTGCTGGCTGTTGGTACAATTGTTACATCTTTCCCTTGGAGGCTCAGTGATGCAGGATGAATATTTTGTTATTACTATTTTACGTGATGCTTTAAAAGTGGTTATTTTTTATTTCAATAGATGGAGTACAATTTGTATGGTTCAAATAGAGTCCAATTAGGATTAAGGGTCCTTTGTACTCCATTTTTTGAGGAAGTGATTTTTCCTCCCTCTTCCCCCCCTTCTCTCTCTTCTTCCCTTTTTTTCTTCTTTCTCCAAGGTTCTTCTTCTCTCTCTTCTCTCTATTTCTGCTTCTTTCCTCTCTCTCTTCCTAATTTCTTCCCAATCCTGCTTGTCCTGGATCACTCAGATTATGTCATATCATGCATTTTAGGTTGCCATGATTGAAAACTCCCCCAAACTGGCTGTGGCTACAATTTCATGTTTCCTTACCTGAATACCATTGCATTACATGATTGGTAAATACTAAACTAGTCCAACAAGTAACTGTGAATGTGGATGCTTTGTCCATTTACCAATCTGTTTTATATATGTGTTTTTTTTGTGTGTGTGTGAGTGACTGAGTGAGTGCTGTAGAAGTTTTAGATTTGACAAAGATTACTGGGTTGGCCATTTTTTTCATTTATTTGCTTGTATATCTTTTCTTAGTAGGTTACTGATAAAAAGGACTCAATGTGAAGCTAGGTGTGAGGTTTTGTTTCTTAATTTCTTTCAACGTCTAGTACTAAATGTACACATACTTGTGCAGGTGGTTCAAAAGTCCTGGAGAATCATATATTAAACTGCCTTTCTTTGGAGCTGTCTCACATCTAACTTTGGCTGTTTCTCCATTATGCATGGCATTTGCCATTGTTTGGGCAGTTTATCGAAATGCCTCCTTTGCCTGGATAGGTCAAGATATACTAGTAAGGATAAACTTTGCCGTGCTGTCTTTAATTTTTATTTTTTTCATCTATTAAAAGTATTTCATAAGAGATCAAATGGCAGTACAGAGTAGGTTTCCACAAATATATTTATTTATGCATGTTTATATCTATGGTATGCATTATTTTACTATTTCCATTAAACGCAAAAGAATTCACCCAATTGAAGGGATTGATGTTGCTTTTAAACTATTGCTTGCCATCACACCTTTTTCGCTTGCTGCTGTTGCTATTTCATATGTATTCATGGAGAGCACACTAATGGATGCAAACTCAACAGATGTTGAACCTGTGTCTCGAGACTTGCTTCAATTTGTCTTATTGACTTTTTGGATAAGGTGCTGATGTGTGTGCTTATATGGGTAGAATTCAACTAATACTTGCTTTTCCTTTTTGTTTGTCAATCAGGGAATTGCGCTGATAATTACTGTTCTTCAAATTGTCCGTGTACCCAATCTGAAGGTAATAATTGGAACTCCCAACATTTTATTGGTGGGGAATGATCTATATTGGGCTATCTTTTTCTAAAATACATAAATCAGTAGGTTCATATATATATCAATGATAAGCATTTTATTTCTATTTGATATCCATTGGTAATTGGATTGTGATACAATCAATGAGATTGCAAAGGTCAGCTATAATCAAGCATTCTGATGGTACGTAAAAACACTATCACATAAGAAAAGCATGACTGTAAAGAAACATTAACAGTAAACAGCATGAGACTCAATGCAAATCCAAATATATTAATTTGAAACTAATAAAGAAATATAAGCAGGGAAAGGCTTAAGTTTTGCAAATTGGGGAGCATATTAGCTTTACATTTTTTAAAGTGTTTGACTCTTTTAGTGCTCTGACACTGAGAGTAGCTTGTGGCTTAAATCTATGGCGTTATATGCAAATTTCCCAGTTAATAGTTGCTATACATTGTAAATGTGATGCCAATATTTTACTGAGGAAGTTAAAATAACCAGTGATTGGAAAGAGCTATCAGACCATAAAAGTTAAATCGTTATAATCAGATATTTTGATACAGTGAGGAGTTTTTGAGATGTTGAATGGATAAGGCAACTTTTACTTATCAAGAAAAAAGAACAGATAGGCAACTTTCCTTGTTAAGGCTGTTAAAAATGTAGAAATCAGATTAAAGCCTGTAGAGAAAGGAATAATCTTCATTCATCACTTTATTTGTTCATTGTTTTTATACACGATGCTAATAGCTAAAATTTGGAAAGCAAGCAAATTGCTTTTGAACTACTGAAATCATTAAGTCAGCCATCTCAATTGAGTTCGTCTAAAATTTGGTAAGCGGTTTCAAGTTTGGCTACAATACAAACTAGATGACAGAACACTGGGCTTGGCTCTATTAGGTGTGTGATGCTTAAAAAGCATGTGATCAGTTACCTTCTGAGCTGCTGTATAGCATGACACACTGGAAGTTTGCTTGACACGGCATGATGAGAAAAGCTAGGTTATTAAATTTGGGAGGTGTGCTACCCATCACTTAAGTTGCTGGAGTTGCGAAAAGGATGTAGAGAATTCATTTTTGTATTACAGTTTTTTCTTTCATTACCAATGTTACCACAGCACATTGCTAATGAAATGATATTTATTTAATGAAACAACACTCTTCTTAAAACGTTCTTACATAGACCATTCTTTGTAGGTTCAAGTTTCAGGGTAATATGGAAAGTTATATGGACAGATGTTTTAATGTTGAATTACTTTAAAATATTTTTAGCCAAACTAAAAAACAAAGCACATAATCTATTTTGAGATGGAGGAGTATCAATTAATCCTTTACAATTATTGAATATTCTTTTATCGGTAAGTTCTATTTCATCTCTAACTTAGATGGAAGCGATTTGAAAAGCATCGATACACCAGGCAATTGAGTAACTATTCTTCTGACATGCTTCTTAATAACTTGTTAATCAGGTGGGTACAGTTCTTCTCAGTTGTGGCTTCTTATACGACATCTTTTGGGTGTTTGTTTCTAAGAAATTGTTCCATGAAAGTGTGATGATTGTGGTGAGTAATCGATATAAGCTTACTCTGCTGGATCATGACGAATGGTTTATACTACTAGGGCCTTCAAATGCTGAAGAGAACATCAAATTATCTTTTCAACAGGTAGCTCGTGGTGATAAAAGTGGAGAGGATGGTATCCCCATGCTACTGAAGATCCCACGCATGTTTGATCCTTGGGGTGGTTACAGCATCATAGGATTTGGTGACATCCTTATACCTGGACTACTAATAGTGTTCTCTCTTAGGTCAAATCTCCTTTCCTCCTTTGCAAGCATTTGTTCTTACCATTGCTTTACACTTGCTAGCTTAAGCTATGAAAGAGATTGTTCTTACCAGTGTTGCCCAATCTTGAACGGTTCTCCCCTTCTTTTGGGTTGGGTTTTAAAACAAGTATTTCATAGTTCCATAATAAATGTTTTTTTTTCAAAGATTGGGCAGCTGTATCCAAGTTATTTGGATTGTCTTCCCTTCACGGAGTTCTAGGCATAACAACTAATTTGAAGAAATATTATTTTCAGCAATGAAGTTGGTTAATTCTAAGAGATGAGAACCAGAACAATAGTAGTAGATCCTGAATGATAAGATAAGAAATTGTAATTAATTTCCTCATTATGAGAAACTTGTTATTGTGCTTCCTTGACTGTTGATTTCTTTTTCTTTCTTTCTGCTTCGAATGCTCAAAATATGCTTTTGACCTGGAAGATGCAAGAAACTAGAGAAAATTGAGTTCTTACAACAGCAATTCCAAGTCTAGATAGTTGTAGGATTCCAAAATGTCGTTCTTCCCCCCATTCAGGTCATAATTGCCATTGTTGCATGCTTTAAAGTAGTGGAACCACAATGAGTAACCCTTATTTATTTTATATTATATAGATGTGCAATCAATTTCTTGGAATGTCCTTGCAGGTATGATTGCCTGGCAAATAAGAGTCTACGAGCTGGATACTTCTTGTGGGCAATGCTTGCTTATGGATTAGGTATGAAACAATTAACGGTCTCCTTTCTCTTGTTATCTGAGGCAAGACTTCATACTAATCATGAAATATGCTAGGTTTAATGAACTGTACATGTCAGTTTCCATTCATTAATCAGGTTTTTCAGGAAACGTCATGCATTCAGTGTTCGACATGTTTGGCAGGTCTTCTCATTACATATGTGGCATTGAATTTGATGGATGGGCATGGTCAACCAGCGCTGCTTTACATCGTCCCATTCACCCTCGGTAATTTTTGTGTAGAAAGATCTGAAAACCATGTTGGATAACAAAATAGCTTAATATCTTATACATACGCAGGCACATTTCTAACATTGGGGAGGAAGAGAGGCGATCTCAAAGTCCTGTGGAGTATAGGAGAACCAGAAAGACCCTGCATACATATCCAACTCCAACACACTGAAGAATTCGATGAATAAAAACAAGAAGAACTTATATTATGTTGCAGTGTTTTAAGCGTGTTGCCAACCATTAGGAATCTGGTAAATAGCCTACCTGCTTGCGTGGTAACATGGTAGCGTTGTAATGTTTATCTTGATCTCTCCTTTATACCAGGGGCTTACTGTCAATCAAGAATATCAATCAAAACGGTACACAAGTAACATAAACAGACTTTTGATATTCCCTCTGACACTCTGAACTTCGATGGCGCCAATCATTTTACCGAAGCACTATAGATTCGCATTGGGGCCGTCCTTACATAGAAAAAAAGAACCTGTTATCAAAACGGTAGAACGTGGCCACATCATAGAGGTTTTGGGTGTTGTTTGTGTCGAGTCTGTGGGTTAGCAGAAGCTGCTGATATTTGTTTCTTTCCCCTCTTAATTCGTTCTTTTGGTTTTGACCTTCTGGGTGAAATCCTCTGCCCTGCTTTCAATGTCCTCAGACGTGACCAAGGCATGGCTCTAATTGCTGGGCAAGGGCATGCAGATTGCAGATGCAGGTGGGGTTGAGCCATTGTGAACTGCATGTGAGCATGAAAGGGCACAAGACGGCGAGTGTGAGTTGTCCACCACATGCATGATATGGCAACTCTTCTTTTTGGAAATACAAAGAAGGCATGTTGTCCCACGTCTACTCTTTTGTCAATGTCGTTAGGTCATGGAAATGTTAAAATTTGAGAAAATTAAAATTTAGTTCTTGGGTTTTTATATTTGGCAACTATATATGGTTGGGTTCATAAATTTATTAAGAAAAATTCTATTATCAAACCGGTGAATTGTGTACTCTATATATTGATTTAATAATAGAATAACTCATTCATTACTCTTTACAATTTTGTGATTTATTTCACATATCTATCCATCTAATATCCATGTGAAACTCTAAGTTAGTTCCATCCCCTATGACAAATTTATACATGAGAAAAGTTAAGAGATGATGAATGGAGGGAATAGAGTGAGAGTTTCTTAAAACTTAGGCTACCTTCGGGAACACAATCGTTCTTTGATATTTTTAGACTACTTCATTATCATTCACTATTATTTTACTATTATTCTCATACTATTTTATTACTATTCATAAATATTTTAAAATATTCTTAGTATCGTCCTTGAATTTAATCTACGAAAATTGAAAATCCATATAGTTTTTAAAAATCATGAGAACTCACATAGTTTTCCTTTTGGTCGTAAATTGTAAAGCCAGGCTGCAATATGGTAACAAGATTTGAATCTTCTGTGGACATGGAGGAATCCTTTTTCCATTACTAAAAACGCTGTTAATGGCTAAAGCAGTTACTATTCATTATGCTTATGTAGTAGTCGTTGGCCCCTTGCCACGTGCTTGCACAAGGCTGTCCCTTTCCTCACGGCCACTGTGCACCATTCTGTGGTTGCAATTTCCCCAAGTCGTGCGGTCGAAATTTCAAACATGGAAGTAATCCCGTTACTTAGAGAAGATTTGGTCTACCTTTTTAATTATTTTTGAAAAAAGAAAGTGCTATATACACATATACAAATTGATTATATAAAAATAAATTCACAATATGACGTGACTTTATATGACATGTTAGATCTATTTAACGATAAAAATAATTTTACAATCTAACGTTGTACCATATCAATTCACATTATTTTGTAGGCTTACTTTTATGTAATCCTAGATTTATTTCTATTTAGAAAAATTATATTGTCAAACAGCCATATAAAGCACATATAGTTAAGTGTTTACGTGGTATAATTTGATTTAGAAAATAAATTTTAAAATTTAAATATTACAAATCAAATTTTATAATTTAAATAGTGTGAATGGTGTGTGCTCTATATACGAATTTGAGAATAGAATAACCCTTTATTTTATGCTCAAAAGTAGTTTAGATTTATGATATATATATATATATATATATATTCCTTTTTAGGTTGAGTAATGTCATTCTTAATTCATCAACTTCAATTGATATACCACAAATACATGAATTTAAGATAATGAGCTCCTCTCCCAATCATATTCAAAGCTTCCTATAGGAATTGGTTCTAAATTACTACAAGTTTCATTATTTGGTCTTTTAGTTCTATATAAATGTGATATAAAGCCACCATTAAATTGCTTATAGCGCATGCTGAAATTCACTGAGCTTGACAACATCATGTCAGACTAGAACACCTTTTCATTGATATTGATCTATAATTCAGATTAGGTGCGAGGCCAGATGACCCAGAACAGCTAGCTAATCAGCTGCACCATATAATTTCAAATCCCATCATCGACACAATAATAAGAAAGAAGCATGCAGATCCAGCATAACAACAAAAACAGCAAACCAATCAGTCCCTGTCAACATCCTTGATCTACTCTTTCCTGAGCAATCCCCCATCACCTAATACCCCTTTTTTAAGATAAAGAATAATTTATTGAGTAATGATACCTAAGCAATATTTTTTATAATATATTTCACAATTATATTTTAAAATAAAGATAAAGTGAAATTACTTTTATGAAATATTTTATAAAAATATCTTTTTATTTTAAAATATCATGTATTTATCATTTTCTTAATTTTTATGTAGAACTCCTGACTGAAGCAAGATAATTAGGACAAAGACTTCTAATATTGTAAAAAGAAAAAAAAAAAATACAACCCATTTTAGCTTTCAGCCAAATAATAGACTCTACATCTATAAAAAAAAACAGCTTTCCCTTCCTCCTTTTCTCCACTTCACAGCCTTTGTTTAGAGTGACGAAGAAAATAGCAACATTTTTTAGAGAGACGAGATCTCAGTGAGGGAGTGAGACAGCCATGGAGGGAAAGGAAGAGGATGTTAAGCTCGGAGCAAACAAGTACGCAGAGAGGCAGCCCTTGGGCACTGCAGCTCAGACAGGCAAGGACTACAAGGAGCCACCCCCAGCTCCTTTGTTTGAGCCAGGGGAGCTGCACTCATGGTCGTTCTACAGGGCCGGGATTGCAGAGTTTGTGGCCACCTTTTTATTCCTCTACATCAGCATCTTGACTGTTATGGGTGTAAGCAGGTCCAAAGACAAGTGTGCCACTGTGGGTGTCCAAGGAATTGCTTGGGCTTTTGGTGGTATGATCTTTGCCCTTGTCTACTGCACTGCCGGTATCTCAGGTTAGCTAACCCCAACCCTCTCCTTTTTATGCTTTTTCTTGCTGGTCTCTAGTGTGGGTACGTGGGTCTGTCTCTTTTTACTACTTTCGATCTGAGTTTTCTTCAAGCTGCATTAATGGATTTCTTCTAGTAACTAGCAGATTTCTGGGGAAGATGTTTAGTTACCAAATACTTGTGCTTGTTTCGCAAACAGGTGGACATATCAACCCTGCTGTGACCTTTGGACTCCTCTTGGCAAGGAAGCTTTCCCTCACAAGAGCTCTATTCTACATCATCATGCAGTGCCTTGGAGCCATCTGTGGAGCTGGTGTTGTGAAGGGCTTCCAGAAGACCGAGTACATGCGCTTGAACGGGGGAGCTAACTTTGTGAACCATGGATACACCAAGGGTGATGGCCTTGGTGCAGAGATCGTCGGCACTTTTATCCTTGTCTACACTGTCTTCTCTGCGACTGATGCCAAGAGAAAGGCCAGAGACTCTCACGTTCCTGTATGTATTTTTTGTTACCGTCTTTAACAAACATGTCTTCGGCCCATGTTTGTTCTCTCTATTACTTTACAGGTGCTTTAATTCTTAGAAAAATAATTGACTATCTCAAAACATTCTCAATTAATATAAATAATTAAATTTAAATTTTTTTCATCAGCTTAAACTTTTTGCGATAAGTTAAAAGGTTTTGAATTCTGATTAGAGCTCTGCACCCTATTTTATTTAATTAAATATTCCTCTACTCATTAAAGTAGAATACGGCACAAACCCGACCGTGAGTGTTAGAATATGTATAATACAAATAATTAAATATGGAAGAAGTGTAAAGTAACAGTATCTTAGTATCAGAATTCTTAGGTGTAATGTATTGTTTTATCATAACTGTATATAGATTTTGGCTCCACTTCCCATTGGGTTCGCGGTGTTCTTGGTTCACTTGGCCACCATCCCCATCACAGGAACTGGTATTAACCCAGCCAGGAGTCTTGGAGCTGCCATTATCTACAACAGAGACCGCGCATGGGATGACCAAGTAAGTATTTTGATGAAAAATCTCATAATAAAAGTACCTCTGGCTTTCTAATATTCATGATTGAGAGGATGAGACGATGATAATATTTCTCTTTAATTTTTGCTTAACCAGTGGATCTTCTGGGTGGGACCCTTCATTGGTGCTGCTCTTGCTGCTGTCTATCACCAGATAGTCATTAGAGCTATTCCTTTCAAGACCAGGGCTTGAGATTCTTCCCACTTTTCATGATCTCAAGCAATCTCTATTAATTAATTACTTCTATTTTCTTCTACATTTTCCCTTCGCTGTGTAAACTCAGAGCGATTCCTTTGATCAAGTGCATGTGATGTTAAGATGTCAATTATTTGTGCAGGTTTTGTCGTCATAAATTAAGTTTGTGACGTTTTAAATGGAGAACTTTTGTTGTCCCACATTCCCCATTTTTGTGCCTGCATCTTAATGCATTGTTATTTCTCTCGGATTAGCCTCATTGCCCGGCCATGCCCTTAATTATGCCATAATTAGTACGTAGTACTGATTGTCCGATCTATGTAGTAGAGTGATAGAGACCCGGCCTCCTTGCGGAAGGGATGATCTAGAGGACAAATTAGGGGTAATGCTCAACTAGTCCAGTTGGAAACTGGACCCGTTGCATGTGGGACACTAGTCCTATCTACCAGCGGGTCCAATTCCTGGACCCAAGCCAAACCCAATAGAGTGATACCTACCGGAAGTCATTAGATTCTTGAGTTGGATGGATAATCACAGTACTCATGAGAAATATCTTACCCTCTTGCTTATTTTTTATTTTATTTTTTAAAAAAGGAGTCAATTGTTATGTAGAGGCATTCATATAGTCATTGATTTTTTTTATTAATACGGAGTGTCCGAGAACAGCATTCTGACTAATTTCAGAGTTTACAGACCTTAAGCAATGAGTTTTTGTAATTACACCTGGGGTAATGTAAGGAAAAAACTCTCGACGTCCAATGATTCTTAGAGATTATTTGCACCAAAGAAATAATACACTCAATGAATTAGTCTTTCATATTTGACTTATCAAGTCTTTCAGCCGGAGATCATGTCACTGATCATTTTACCAAGGATTAATACCATCCATCTGATCGCACAAAAGATTAGAATATTCTATAGAATATTCTATCACCGTTACAGCTCAATGGCTGTCATGTCGGATATATGGGAGAGACTCCATGACAAAGAACTTAGAGATGGCTGCCATGCATGCTGATCAGTTGGGTAGAGATCGTACTGTTTATATTCATGATTATTCGTCACTCATGAAGGTTTTTAACTATAAGCGATATTGATCCCCTATATGTAAACAGGGCCCGTACGTGTGGGATCTGGTTCAACTAAATTTTTAGGGTATATGAATGGTTTGAAAATATGTGCTGAGACATGAAGACTTCGTAAAGAAAATTAGTGCTACAGCCGGCCCAGGCCAGAAAACTGTGACCAAACGTAGATTGGCATTTATTTTGTTCCTGGTGATATATATTACGTTGCCAAATGCAGATGAACTTGACCCTTTTTGTGTGTGTGTATGTGTGTGTGTCTCTCTCTCTCTCTCTATATATGTATAATGTATGTATTGTTTGATACAAGAACTCAGAGAATAAATTCTTCATTGTATTCAAGGTGAAATTAACAAGGACTGAGTCTATGTGTTAATGTATATATAGATTGTACAAAGAATCAAAAGTTGTTGTCAATACAGCATGAGAGAATAACAAAAACACAGTAGAGAATAACAACCAACTAACTGTACTCTACAGTGACATTCTAGAAGCATTTTCCTGCTGTGATGTAGGTGTATGTTGTGTACTGAGGCTAGCTGAGTGTTGTGCATAGGAGTCTGGGCCAATATTCGAATGTGATGCAGAGTGGTCTAGGCTAATATATATGTATGTATTGCATGCACGGAAAGATGAAAAATTGTGCTGAGTACTTAATGAAAAGGAAATGACAAGCAGCTAGCTCGATCAACTATGGAATTTATTAACAGCTATATATATATATATATATATATATGCAATGCTAGCTCTTAATTATCTGCAAATTATTCGTAATTAGATCGTTACAGTACCAGCATTAATTAATGATTACATATATAAGTTTTATCAACCAATAATATCTCTGTACGTCTCTATCTCTCACTTATTGAGTCCCTAATTAAAACAACCCTATTCGTAGACAATAAATCGTAATATTAACTTTTCTGGATTTAAGCAACTGATCATCAAGACTGGAACAAGCTGATCACAAGAAAGTGATAAACTTCTCGATCGGTACTTGAATGTGAGCGAGACATCATTAAATATGAGCGATATTCGAGACCAAAAAAATTATTCGGTTGGGCCATTTTCTATTTAGTTAGATCCGGTGGGTGGGAGAAGTTGCTGGCTAGTATTTATAGCCGTATATATAAAAAGTAACGTTAGATAGAGTTATAAAATGAGAAATGAAAAAATTTAAATCTTTTATATGATGGACGCGGTTAACTTTGTTCTATTGGACCATTTGATGATCAATTGAGTCATCACACCACGGTCATTGGTGCATGCTTTTTTTCTCGTAAATTGATTAAGAAAAATGTTATTTTATCCACTCAATTTATTTCTTCATTTTGACATCTCATGTATTTTAATTTTTTTATTTATTTAATAGTTAAAGAAATGATTATTAGTGTGTTGATATTTTTTTTTTTTTTTAAATGATAAAAAATATGAATAAAAAATGAAAATGCCAATTTGGCATAACAGTCACTTGAAGCGGTGTTACACAGACGGCAAAGTTGCTCACTGATATGATCTATATATATCATATATATGCCAATACAATATATGATCATGTGTATCATATCTACTTTATAATTATAAATAAAAATGATTTTACTATGATCTATATATATCACGTCAAATGCATCGAGAAAAAAACAAGTGAAATGTAATCTTTGATAATTAATAGCAGCTCCGGCCATCTCCGACCGCTTCATTACAATATTCCTATTGATCTTCTGATCCATTTATCATATTGCTCCCTCCGGCCTACAGGCACCATATGCATCCTTCTTTCCTCCACAGATTACAGTAAATACACGTACTAAATATAAGAAGTACTTGTAAACATGACAGATGCCAATCATGATTTACCATAATAGACACCCTCATGATACTGCCATTAACTGAGCTCTGCATGCATGCATATGTCACGCACCTATGCAAATCTTGTCCAAGATAGGTTTCAAGTCCCTTGCCTGCACATTAACCTTGAGCCCGTACTTCATGAACAACGTCAAGGACATCTTCTGCTCCACACGGTGGCCCGGCACCACCGACAGTCGGTGTCGCAACAGCACCGCCGCCGCAATCGACTTCATTTGCAAATAAGCCAAATCTTTCCCTAAACAAATCCTTGGACCTGCATTAAAGGCGACAAACTTAAATGAATCTTGTACCTCGAGTTTCTTCTGGTCTAGGGATAACCATCTCTCGGGCTTAAACTCGAGGCAATCTTCTCCCCAAATGAACTCCATGCGCCCGATTGCATATATGGAATATGTGATGGATGAGCCCGCTGGCACAAAAGCTCCACTCGGCAAAATGTCATCTGCAACTACGTGCTTCGAGTCCTGAGGCACAGATGGGTAAAGCCTTAAGGTCTCGGACAATGCTGCCTTAACGTATATCAATTGGTCAACTTCTTCAAACACTAGGGGATCTTCTACCCACTTGGAGGGGTCGTTGCCACGTGTCTCCATCAGGACAGTGCATAATTCGATGAGGATTTTCTCTTCCACTCTTGGGTTTCGACTAACCAGCCAGAAAAACCAGCTTAGTGCGACCGACGACGTGTCACGTCCAGCTAAGATGAAATTGAGAGCCACGTGTTGGAGAAATTCGTCCGAGTAGGACTCCCTTTTCTTCATGAACCTTGACAGCAGGTCATCGTGCTGGGACCCGATGCCACCTTGTTGCTGACTCTGCAGCTCGAGCTTACGCGTGGCGATGATGTTGGTTAAGTATTGGTCGATGTGTTGCAAGCTTTTGCTCAAGCTGACTTCCATTCCGAGCCGGAGCCATTTCCTTAGCTTCCACACTATCTCAGGCACAATAAATCGTTGCAGCGTGGCTTCGGTGGCTCGGTCGAAAGCCAAAGCAAAGTCATTCTCGGGCAGTCCCATAGATAGAGTCTGTGGATCTTTACCAAAAGCCAAGCCACAGATGTTATCGAAAGTGAGCCGAAGCAAGAGGTCTTGAAGATCAACCGACTTTCCTTCTAGCTGAGCCATCTCAAGAATAGGGCAGAACCTAGACTTAATGGCCCGACTCACCCACCGAGCCATGGCTTGGCGCAACGTCCGAGTGGTGAATTCTAGTGCGGCGGTCTTTCGTTGGAATAGCCACGTGTCACCGTCGGAGTTGAAGATCCCATCTCCGAGCAAATCGTGGAACACTGCCTGCCAGGTTGGACCCTTGGGGTAATTATCGAACCGGACCTTAAGAATGTGTTCCAAGTTCTTAGGGTCGGAAGTGACCGTCACGAGCCCCTGTTTCCGAGCCAAAAATGGAAGAGCAAAGATGCAAGTCTGGTACGTGCCGCCGCACGTTCGAAGATTGTCCGCGATCCAGTCATGCATGCGATTAGCATGCTGGATGAGACCAGGCAGGCTCCCCAGTAGAGGCCAGACACGTGGGCCTCTCAAAGACCGAGAGATGAATCTGAACCAAAGTAAATATGCAGAGACAGCCGATAAGAACATTAGCGCCGTTGATATCTCCATTTGATCAACGGACCCACACGTAAAGAACGACACCTTTCTTGACTTGCGATATCTAAAAGCCTCAAGCAATGCACATGAAAATATGGCGTCGCTGCGGACGTACTTCAAGCACAGCACCTTTCAGATTTGCCAACCTGCCCGCAAATGTAAAGGCAAGAACTTTGAGCAATGAGCTTTAAGACACGAAACGCAAATAATTGGGTTGATAATGAAAATGATAAATCTAACAGGCTTTCGTGTTGATTGAAAATTTTACAGGCAAAACAATGTGTGTAAGACAGAGAAAAGCATGCAGGTGAAATACCTTGAATTAAAGACGAGAAATATGGTTAATTCTTGGAATGTGTGGAAGCAAGTGAAGGAAGGAAGAGGAGGAGCTGGAGAAATAAAGGAGTTGATGAAGGAAGAACTACAATTATATGTGAGGGAGAAGAAGCTAGGCTGAGGAAAAAGTGCTTTATAGAAGTGCAGTGAAAGAGATGGTACTGATGATGATTAATTACGAACGGGCAAAGCAAGGCCGAGCTGTGTTGAAACTTTTGTATTTGTTTCGTATCATCTCTAATATTCCATGGACGGTGGACCTTACTAAACAGCTTAGTTATGAACCACTGCCATTAATGTACGCGGATGTCGTTGGGGAAATTTAGGTAAAACCACCAAAACTTTTTTTGAGGTTTTTATAGACTCAGAAATCCACTAACCTTTCTCTGTTTTCTGCTTTGCTTGGAGGGCTAGCTCTCTCTCTCTCTCTCTCTAAAAGACATTCTCACCTAATTTTGCTGGAAAGTTCGTCTGGCATTGAATGGAGGGAAAAAAATGGGATTGATCGGTTGAGGGACTTGTACGGGTGTGTGAGATATAAATATGGAAAATGCTAGTTAAACGGATAAAACTGATCGATAAAATTTTTATTTTTTATTTTATTTTATATAATTTTTAAGTAATTAATATTAGCGAATTGGTATTTTTTTTTAAATATTTAAAATTATGTAAGAAATGATTAAAAAAATACATTTATTGATTAAATTTATCAGTCCCAGTAGCACAATCTTATATATATAGTGGTAGTACATATTCGCACTTAAATGTTGAGTGTCTCTCTTTATTCGAGTAAAAAATAATAAATATTCTATTCTTTATCTCAACACATCATACATTATATTTTTTAATATTTTTTCTCTTACTATATTTTTAATATATGGATGATAAGTTGAAGAATTCAATAAGTTTAAGAAGAATAAAATTAAAAAAAAATTAAAATTAAAATTAAAAAATTTTAATAAAAAAGATAAAAAAAAATATAGTATATAATGTATAGAGATGATGAGTAATAAAACTAAAAGAGAATACCTTAGTGCTGGTCGGGCTTATAAAAGCTTAAAAACAGCTCGTCTATCCTGTGATGCCACGTAGGAGGCACACCTATTCAACTGTGTGACCGTTCCCAAGAGAACCTTGCGTTGAAGTTTTGAACCACTAAATGATGAGTCCCAAATTGACCACTTCCTCTTCCTTAGGCTCCAACAGAACCACCAGTTCATGGCTCATGCACGGCCCACTGGCCAGAACTGCCATTGCGGCCGCGGCTGGAGCTTACGCAACGATTTCTGCGCGCAGATCCAAGAGATTTTAGAGTCAAGTGATTGGAATCATCCCGGCTCGCTTCACTTCCTCCAAATTCCAAGGCAAACCACTAGTCCCAATCCTTGGAAAACCCATGATTCGGGTCTTACATTCGTACACTCCCGTTTCTTTAGTCTTTTATTCTAATTTCACTTTTTCTTTGTACATTTTTAGTTATGGTTTCACGAATCTCATTTGAATTTTGATTTTCAGAATTGCAAAAGTTAATTTTTTTTAATGGATCGAATTTATTCTTAGCCCGCCCAAAAGCATAACCGAGGAAAATTTAGAAAAAAAATGATAATAACTAAATAACCAATTCAAAGTTATATGTTCTTTTTCTTTGAATGTGGAACTGTTTGATATCACTAATATGAGCGTCAGAATGAGAGGTTGGCGTCGGCAATAGATGGACTGTGATTCGAAAGGGAGAAACAATTTTAAAAGGAGGTTGTGTAAGCTTGTAATTCTCTGTGGGTGAATCTTGTATCTTTTATGTATAATGTCTGATGTGGTATATAATTAGTGACTGACTATTTCTTGGTTAAAATCAGACGAACCGGCTAGAAATGCCTCTCAAACTAAAAAATAAAGGGCAAATGAGGGCCGGCGGATCATGGGTTCAAAACTATGGTTAGAGTACTCCTGATCTATGATCTATGACATGAAGCGATATAAATCAGGCGCAAAATGCGCATGAATACGCCGATAGTCAATAGTACTGTACGTATGCCGCACAATAGATCAGTACAAAAAAGAAAGAAACAAAGAGAGGAAGAAAGACGACGATTTTTACTTACCACGTCTCTAATGATCATTCATCATATCGTTGTCACCCATAAAAGAGAGAGAAAGAAGAAGATGACTTCTGTCTTGGGAGTAATTAATGCCATCTTTGGACCTTTCTCGAGTTAAGGCTACTAGCTAGCTCTCCGATCTGTTTTCTCCGCCCTCAATTATGGGGGACAAAAATATTAAGTCTTCAATCCGGTTGGAAATGGCCAATTTTGATGTGATAGCTAGAGAGGGACATGCAACTATATGGAATGCAAGGTCGTCCTTTCATTGATTCTAAATACGATCCAGTGCATGCATGGATGATGCATGGCCTCATGATCCGCAGTGATCATGAAGGAAATCCAATCATTTTATTTCAGCATGATCTGCATGCATGCCAGCTTCAATGCATGACCTCCATGGCATAGAAAGTCCTCTTTATACACAGCTTTATATACAGCTAATATTGGTATTGCCAAGTTGGGAAACAATTAATATAAAAGGTTAGTACTTTTTTCCCAAACGTTTGAAATCAGGCATGCGTGCATGCAACGTCACCTGTACAAGAATAATTAATTTGTATACAGACATCTTACAGTCTCCTTAGATTACACATATGAGATATAAAATATTTATAAATTGTAATGAGATAATTTATAAATAATAGTGAAATAATTTAAATTAAAATATTTTAAAAAATTTTAAAAAATAAAAGAGAAAAGATTAAATAAAAAAATTATAAAGTTAAAATATGGTTATAATATAATTTTTGTTTTAAAATTTTTAAAATTGATTTTTTTTTATTTTATTTGAAAGTTTGAAAATGTTATGACGTTTAAGTAATGATTAGATCAAAAATTTGAAAACTTACAAATTTGAAATTAAGAAATGTGTATTGGAATGGTATTTGGATGTTGATATATGATGAGATGGTTTGAAAAGTTTATGAAATCAAACCAGGCCTTATTCATAAACCATTGTTATGTGTTTGAATGGCTCGTTTTGATAATTAGAATAATTTAGAATTTTTGTGAATAATAATAAAATTATTTGTAAATAATTGTGAATGACTTGAATAAAAATGTTTTATTAGTTCTTGGGTAATGAAAGAGAAAAAATTGAAAAAAAAAATATAAAGTAAACATTTTATTTGAATATAATTTTTTAATAAAAATTTTGTTTTATATTTTGAAAAAGTTACATTATTTTTTGTGGTTTATTTGAAAGTTTCGAAAAATTGTATTGGTTTTGGATTTGAATAATGATTAGGTAATGATTAGATGAAAAATTTTAAAATTTTAAATTAAAAATTGTTTTGTATTTGAGTGATATTTAGGAATGAAATACTTGAGAATATCTTATTACACAAACAGGACGTTAGTGTCAATCATGTTTTATTTTTTTTCTTATCGGAGCTATATTAGATATATATTTTTATTCCATACTTAATATTTGTGGAACATATATGAGAATTAATCAATCTAGCTCATGCACATATTAATCTACTTGAATAATCACATAGTTCAGTAGTGGTAATGACTTTTGGCTAATTATACACCTATAATTATTTTGCAAACAATCAATAGGATCATTTCACTTTTTTAAGAATACATTGTAATTTTATAAAATTACTATTTATTTTATATATAATTTTAAAAAAATTGTAACTTTTGACTGTTTCAATATTGAATTAATGATGAGATATAACCCTTTAACAAAATAATCGGTGGTGGTGTAAAGTTGGATGACTAGGAGACTTCTAATAGTCTTATCGAATTGACTGTGGATGTCGGCACGATGTCATGCATTAAAGACTTAATTATTTTAATAAAAATACACAAGACTTACTTATCTTAAATCTATATATAAGACAAAGTACTTATTCTTAAAGACATTTCGTGACTCTTAAAAGAGCAATGTTAGGTACAAACTCTAAATATATAAATTTCATACAAGCTATTTATAAAAAAATGTGTCTCTAATAAAGATTAATTTTTTATACTTTTTTAAAATAAAATCTATTTTTTTACAAGAGCTTATATAAAACTTATCTAAACTTATACAAATTATTTCTCATGCATTCCCGGGTACAAAAAAGATCGTGCCTTCTATTTTCGACCCCAAAAGCCCTCCTTTCAAGGCTTTGAACAGTGGCTTCCTATTCGTATTCCCTATCTTACCCATAAAAGAAGAGAATAAATATTTTTTCTTTTCTTTTTAAGCATGAGTGCTTAATCTCAACTCGATATCTTAAGAAATAAAAGTTTATAATTATAACCAGTTACATATTTCGATCTAATTCACAAAATAAATTACAGATAAATGTTATGGACAGAAAGATTTAATAAAATTAAATTTCACTAATTTTTATATCTATTTTGTAATAAACGGTCAAAAATCAAAATACCCTGGCTGAACTCTGCCAAACCTCGACATTTTGCTGATCCTTCCGAGTCACAAACATCTTGTTCCCTCCAAAAGTCAAGTTGGTAATCTTGGGAGCTCCCATATCCTTCACTCTCCCCATTAAGTTCTTCCTAAAAACCCTATTCTCCAATCCATCTTAACTCTTCTTTGAACATTCCATCACTACCTCTGTCCACAGCTCTATTTCCCCTTGCTTGCTGCAAAACACTTGATTCCCATGGCTCTCAACCTTGCAACACAAACCTTCTTTCTTCCCATTCACCGGTACTTTTCCACTATCCCCAAGACAAACCCATGGATTTTCTCTCCCAGCATTATGGATATCTGCAAAGAACAGCTCACCGGTATTTACACCAACCTTAAAAATCCTAGACAAATTATCCGAGACCGTTACATCCGGAAAGCAATCTACCTTCTCCTTGAACTCCCAAACCATGTTTCCCGACCTTATATCCCAGAATTTGATGTTACCCAATACTCCTGAAAGCCCACTATGAGACCCAGATGCCATTAACAAACTGTGACCTGAAACCCAAATCAATTTCGTAGCCGGAATCGCCGATTCAATCTCGGCACCGTAAGTTTCAGAGTGATCAATCTCCATCACCGGATTCAAGCTCTGCAGATCATAGACCACGATTGAATTCGAATTTCGCCGACCCGATTCGAAACTAGAGAATAGGAACTCAGGCGAGGATCCAATCGCTTGCACCGTTGAACTAGACCGAGTTGCATTCTCCCAATTCAAGCTCTTTTTCACATTCCCAGTTTGGAGATCAAGAATCTGAAGCCCCGAGACATCGGTGGCCCCGGCAGCCGCCACAAAGGGTGATATCGCCAGCAACGAATCGACGGCAGTGAATTGGGTCAGAATCGTTGACTTCCTCCTCAAAGACCAATCGAAAGAGGTGATCTTGCTCCCGTGCGCCACATGGACCGACCCGCACGGTGCCGTGGTGATCGAGGACGGAGAATCGCGGCCGTTCAGCGGCAGAACCAGCGATTTCTCGAGGTTGAACGCGTTGAACTGAGACGGGTTCGAGAGCGAATTGAACAAAAGGGGTTCGATGCCGTAGAACTGGGAGTCAGAAATAAGGTCTTGGAGGTCGAAAGCTTTGGCCTTGGAAGGAAGATTACCGGTTCTGAGAAGCGAAAGAAGGACCGAGAACAACTCGGGGTCTCGGTCGATGAATAACGCACCGGAGTGGGACTCGGAAACCCCAGAAAAAAGGGATTTGGGGCCGGCTTGAGTGAGTGTTTGCTTTGTGGTCTGGAAGATCTGCCCACCCACATCAACAGTGACTATGTTGGAATCCAGTTTGGTTGGTCCAGCCCGGTTAGTTGTGGAGCCAACAAAAGGTAGCATATCTCAATATTCCCAAACCACCACTGCAAAGAAACTCCGGAATTTGAGAAGCTTGGAAATGGAGTCCAGCCAGAGAAAAGTCCTGAAATTTGTTGGGTGCAGAGACAAACCAATCTATCAAAAGAGAGAAGGAAGAACAGCAGTGGTTGTTGGTTGGGTTTTGTGGCTGTGCTGGGTCGTGAAGAAAGAAATGGATCTTTTTCGTTATTAGGCTGGTTTGGAGGGTGAGATTAGACGAGAATTTTATGAATAGTAATAACATAATTTGTAAATAATAGAAAGATAATTTAAGTTGAGTATTTTTTAGATTTTAAAAAATGAAAGAAAATATTGAATAAAAAATATTATAAAATTAAAATATTATTAAAATATAATTTTATAAAGTAATTCTACATATAATGGTAAAATGTGTAAATATTGTATAATCATTTTGAAAAATAATAAAATCTACTATTAAATGACAAATTACATATGACAAATCACATTAATTAAATTGAGGTATGCAATATAAGACTTCCTCGTAAAATTTCACAAATCGGACATCCAGTCCAACTAATGAGCTGGGATCGAACCTCAGTTGTCACACAATATCCACGACTAATGCCTCCATGTACATAAATGTCAACCACAGGATGCCATTCTTAGCCTGAAGATGGAGGAAATGCACCTGCAGGATCCTATTATATGCTCACAAGATGATGGTGACAAGAAAACTAGCACCAATATCTGGGTCCCGATCCCCCAATCAGTAGCAAGATAGAACACTGACATATACAAATTATTTATTAGGTATTCTCGAAATATAAACATACAATAAAGGTGTCATAAGAAGCTTTGCAATTCTAGATTTCATTCATGTCATGATTCAATATTAATCAACTGGTAAGGAAACATACGCAGAAAATAATTTCAACAATAACAGCACTGATAATGTATGATTGCTATTGTAGTCAATGTTCTATTGCCATTTATTTATTTTTATTGGTAACAATATTTTATTGATTATAAGTATAGGCAAGAGTCCAAGAATACGGGACAGATATAAGAGCAACGCCTAAACGTGCTAGTTTAGTAATACGAATGTTCTATTGTCATTTATAATATACATTGCCCATCAAAAGTACTAAAAACGTATGCCTGTCCTTGGGTCATACCTGAGTCAGTCACCTTGTATGTTTTCCAATTGAATCTAAAACGTTTTTACACACTGGATCAAGCAATTCTGGGGTTAGGTTACTGCTAGCCAGGTTGCAATCCAAAGCCATGATGTAAACTCCTACCATTCTCCATGAAAATGTAGGCTTCAAGTGAGTAAAATCAGTTAGCTAACACCTGGCTGTATCATAGGGAAGAAAGACCAATTCTTGGTCGGCCCACCCTCCTTCCCCACTACGTTCTCCTTTGCCCACCAGTCAGAGCTAACATTAGGCTTACAAGAGTCTATTCCATCTGTATTATCAAAATGGAATTCCTTAACAGAACTAAGAGTACTAGACCGATGCTTCTGAAGGCACTCTGCTTCCTCCCGAGCCTCAGGAGATTTATCTTGTGAATCATTGGAAGTTTCACCAACACGGCACTCATTACAATCCATAATATTGGTAGGTTTTTGTCTTCTGGCAATCGTACTATCTTTTAAAGACACTGATATGGCTTCAGCCAATGGAAATGGCTTCTTTTCTACACATCTTGTGTCATCTGCTGCAGTTAACTCAAACGAGAACCTACGAGTAACAGAAACCCCATCTTGTGTTTTGCTTTCACAGGTGGACAGCTTATAGAGGCTCAAAAGCTCGGGAGGGTCACCTGTTCGAAACTCCAGGAAATGGGGAAAACCCACAGCAAATTCATGGTCAGGGAAAGGAGATGAGGTACCTGAACCTGAGATGCCAGAGCTTGGGGATACTAGCTGACCAACTGGGCTTCCAGGGTGAAGTTGATAAGACTGAAATTCACAGTGGGATAGTGGGAATCTCCGAAAAGCCTCCCCATTCCGGAGGTTGGGGTCAAGCAGCTGAGCAAATGGCACTTCAGGTGAGGAAGGTGTGGTCAGGTGGACAGACTCAGGAGGTGGAGTGAAAGGAGCAGTTGATGGTTCAGTGGGGAAGGTTGAGAAAACCGGTGGTGAGACTAACTGGGTTTCATGGGCGTAAGGGCCTATGGCAAAAATGGATGGAGGCCCACCTGGAGAATACATGTGTGCAGAAATAGAAATGCGAGACAATAAACCCACTGGTGATTGTGTAGCAGAAGGAGGTTCTGATTGAAGAAAAGATGCAGGAGAGGAGGGAGGTGCAACAAAGGGAAGTACTCTAGCAGGTGCTTGGATTAGATTTTGAGGCACAGAAACATCAGTTTGAGGGGGTGTCATTTCAGGATGCAGGACAGCATGCCCAATTCGCGTTCTGTGTTTGTAAGCCCCAAAACACCAATATATGCTCCAGCAGCTGCCCCATCTTCTCTTCTGCATGTGCCAAAGATTATGAGAAAAAATGTTCCCGTACACTAAATAATACCAGATTCCATCTGTATCAAGTGAAATGATTATCAAATTCTAATTCCAGCCCTTAGAATATATACCTAAGTAATCCCACAGTAACATTGCCAATAAAATACTCAGTTTATCTTTGAACCATGAAACCATGATTTAGAGGGATGTTAGAATAAGATATCTCACGGGAAAACACACTATCCTCCAGCATCTTCTGGACTAAAAGAAAATCCACAATTTTGATATTTGCCCCAGTATACTTAAAGCAACAGGCCATAATAGCAAACGGAAATGCTCAACATCAACAGACATCAAAATGGCTGCTTGTTAGATACAATCAATGTTTAGTACAAAAGTCTGAACTTGATGGTAGGGTTTTCTAAGTATTTAATTTAGGACTCCCTTTTCGTTTTCTTCTGATGACAGCAGCCATTAAAGAGCAAATATACAATATGACAAAGTTTATCATCTCCAAATATAAATTGTTCCAGTTTAAATTTAAAAAACATCCCAAACAAGCATAAAGCTGCACTTCCTAGCATCAACTTCATTTTTAAGCATGCATCCTCGTTTTCTTCTGATGACAGCAGCCATTAAAGAGCAAATATACAATATGACAAAGTTTATCATCTCCAAATATAAATTGTTCCAGTTTAAACTTAAAAAACATCCCAAACAAGCATAAAGCTGCACTTCCTAGCATCAACTTCATTTTTAAGCATGCATCCAGGAAGTCATCCCCACTGTAGGAAGTTTGAACTGTAATAATTTTCTTCTTTAAAAAAAAAAAAGAGGAAAGAAAACACCCCTCCCCCAACTCCAATCATGGACTGCAGAGCATCCTCATTAAGGGCAACACCCAAAATTCCCAGATATATAAAACCTTGAGAAATTTTAGCCGGCATCTATAGCCTATCAGTCCATCTGATCTACAAAAATGAAAAGAATTATCTGAAGAGCCACTCTAATCAAGTGCAACTAAAACAAAAAATTCAGGGCTCCATGTAATTGGAAAACTGTCATAGGGACTCTGCCCCTGGAGAGATATAGTTCATACCATCAACATAGTTTTTCCCCACTGACCAGCAGTAAGAAAAGAAATTCTTATACTTTTTACAAATTTCGAAAACCCTACAAATTCAAAAGCTCAGGAACATGTTCTAACATAAACCCAAATTATCAAACTAGTAATTGACTTCCGGCAAGTATCAAAGCACCAAAACTATCTCTTACGCTGTGGAAGCTTATCAACTTTTTAAAACTACATACCCCTTACCTTAGCACTTTGGAAACACATGCATTGCTTTTCTAAAGCAAAATTCGCCTAATTTTTTTTTCTCAAAAATGTAATTTTTCTAAGGCCAACCAAAAAGTGAATGACTCATTCATTATCACTCCGAAAACTCAACCAGAAAACGAACAAACAAAACAAAATAGACACAATCATTACTACCAAAAAAACAAAAAACAAAAAACAAAATCAATTAAGCAATCTAGCAAAATCAAACAGATCTCAAATCTCATGACTAAAACAATATTAAAAAAAAAAGGTAACATTAAAATATCATTTCAATTATAAAAATAAAACCAACTCAATCCGAACAGGAAAAAAACACAAACAAAGAGATTAATACCGGAACTGTGGCTTGAGAAGCACGATTCTCAGCCGACGCGATCGCAGTAGCAGCAGCGCTGATAGTCTCCAAAGCGTTGTTTACAGCTCTCGAATCTCCATTCGCACCTCTCATCTCCGCTTTTCTCGATCGGCAAACACCTATGGAATGTTTCTACTGAAAGTAAATGTTTTTGGTCCACAGATGGAAGTTTCCCGGCCGGAAAAAAAGCCAAATTCTTCTCGAGAAAATTTTCGATAGAGAAATGAAGAGCAAAAGAAGTAAAGACCTTGTAATCTTTAAGAACTTTAGAGCTCAAAACGGGAAAAAATGAAAAATAATAATAATAATAAAAAAAAAAAGATATTTGGAGATACAGATAATATATCTCTGTGTCCAAGTGACGCTCGCTCCTGAAGTCAAGCACGGTAATGACTTTGCTTTCTTAATATTTCCTATTACGTACAGACGAATTTACATGATTGCCCTATGTAGTTATAATTATTAAATTTTTTAAAAAATATTAAATATTAAATATTAAATAAATATTGTAATATATGTCTTATATATTTATTTTTCATTAGAGAATAGAATTTTTTTTTTTTTGTGAATGAAATAGTGATAGAGGGTAGTTTAGTCCAACTACAATAAATATGTGATGATGGGAAATTTGATTAAATTTGTCTTACCGATAAAGCTTAGTAGTATCGTGTGTTGGGAGTCAAAGTGAGTGCACGTGTGCACAGAGACACTTTTATGGATGGCTTTATGCGGAGCAACTTCTTGCAGTGCGTTATGATTGGGGCCCCCTTGTCCCTCCGAAAATTCTCCCCCTTTACCAGCACACTTGCACGGCTCTTCCTGCCTTTTCAATACTATCACTTTTAAATATATTTATAAAATTTGGTTATTTATATTTTTTATTTTTTTAATAATTAAAAAAGTGATTATTAATAAATATATATTTATATTTTTTAACAATTAAAATTATTTTTAAAATAATTTTTTAAAAATAAAAAAAATAAAATAACTCATTTGCAAAAATATATATATTTAAATTGATGCACCTTAAGATCTCGTTTGTTTGTATATATGAAATGAGTTAAAATTGAAGTTAAAAATTAAATAAAATATTATTAAAATATATATTTTAATATTATTTTTATTTTAAATTTTAAAAAAATTAAAATTTTATTTTATTTATATAAAAATTAAAAAAATATATAATAATAAAACGAGATGATCGAGAGTAATTATAAAAACAAATACTCCTAAGACTTTCTTTTTTTGTTCACACCTCAACCACTCCGAAATTGATGCTCCAAAAGTTCCCACTTTTTCACTTTTTCGTCGTATTTCTTAACTTTTTTAAATATATATTTTTAGAGTTATCTTGGGTCCACCCCAACATGCCCCTCAGACCTTTGACATTTCAGGTAGCACAATAAGCACTGCTGCACTAGACTTTTCGGTACCATTCAGTCAGGGTACCTAGGAAAACACATGTTTATAAGAAAAGTTTAGTTATACAACTTTCTAACACTTTATATTTTACTATTTTTTAAATTTTTTTATTTTTTAATAATTTTTTAAAATTTTTTTTAAGTTTATTTTTTTAAAATTTTTTATTTATTATTCATATAATAAATATTTAATAAAAAAAAATTTAAAAAAAATATAGATTGTGGAGTGTTGAGAGGTTAAGAAGATTTATTATTTTTCAAATAGCTTACACGAGAGTTGTATGTATTGAACATCTATCTAGTATTATTTGTTTATAAAAATAATTTATATTTAAGATTGTAATATTAGATATAATTTTAAAATGTTTAAATTATGCACAGTCTATTTAAAAAAAGTAGAGTCCTATATTAAACTCTATTAAAAAAAATATTTTTTTCATATAAATATCTTATTTACTTTTTTTTTTTTTAAATAGTGTGTGACTTCTTGCACACCTGTTTATATAAGAGAATCTACTATTATTCTATATCATTTAAGTTCTAAATGATATAAGAGACTAAAAAACTCATATTTAAAAGGCCTTTAATTAGGATAATGTTAGAGGGCCGTCCAGCATGTCGTGCTTTCATTTGAATTCTTTTTATTCTTTTAAACGGTTTTTAACATTTTTAATTATTAAAAAAAATACAAAATTTTATTAATAGTCGATTTCTTAATAATAAAAAATTTAAATATCTAAACAAAAATTTAAATGATTATTTTGAAGGGGCCAAATATTATTTTACCTTTAATTAACATATGTGTAATTTGGTTAAGGAACGGGTTTGAGATGAAATATAAATTGAGAAATGATATTTGGAGCAAGCGTCGTGTAAATAATTTGAAAAAATTGAATAAATATAAAATTTATATAAAAATAATAATTTTTTAATGATAAATTTTCTCTTGTTTAAAAGAATTAGACGGCACATACATACTCCAAAAGTGTATCTAGCATTACTAGTATAAATTTAGGCATTCTGAATTTGTAAGTCTAGGAGAAAACTAAGGCCTCGTCTTTTTACAACCATTCTCAAGTCTTAACTCATCATTATAATTTTTTTAAATTTTTATATAAAATAAAATAAATAATTTAATTTTTTTTAACTTTAAAATAAAAAAATATTAAAAAAATATTTTTATAATATTTAATTTTAATTTCAATTAATCGCATCTAATCAGTTAAAAAAAAAAAAGAACAAAAAAGTTTCAAATGCCACGTTTAGTTGAAGGCGGCATGCTCTCCCTGGTATTCGCCTTGAAAAGTGCAAATTACAATAAGTGACGTAGGCACTTTAGTCATCCTTGTTCGGTGACGAGATGATAATTAAGAAAGAAAATATCTAAAATAAAAAGGAAATTATTGGCCAGTAATAGCAGGGTCGACTTTAATAATTTGGCCCAATATTTAGTGGGCCTCCGGGCTGGCCTCAACGAGATTGAGGGATCCTTTTGTTCTCATGAAATGTTTAATCTCATTAAAAATGTATGATTATTAGGGTTTATAGAATAATATTTTCTAAAGAGACAATGCCATTACTTTAGCCAAATTTAATACATGCACAATTGATGGAAAATACACTATTCGTGTTCATTGACTGATTATAAAATGAATTATATAAGTATCTTAAAAATACACTTTTCAAATCAATTCAGGTGCATGCTTAAAGACTTGTAACTTGAAACAGATAAAACTGAAATACTGTAAGGTAATGTGTGGCCAAGGCGGAATGCTACTATACCCCCTAATTTATACCAATTATTTTTCCCTATTTATGTGGCACATCAAAAGTAGAGGGCATCTAGAGTTGGCTGGTTTGGTTACACAAAATCAAACTATCTCATTTCATCTGATATAATGATTATAATTTTTCTAAACTCTCACATAAAATATAATAAATAATTTAACATTTTCAAATTTCAAAACAAAAGTTATATTAAAAAATTATATTATAACAATATTTTATTCAACTTTCAACAAATCATCTTATCTAATCTTAACTGCGTAACCAAATAAGACTTTTTTTCATATTTTCAGATGCTATTTTGTTTTGAATATGTATTTTTAAATTTTTTTTTAATAAGTCATGTGATACTACATTTGTGGTGCCACGACAAGAGGACAAAGTGGGTGGTATAAAATAGAGGATATATTAGCATTACTCCTAACAAAAAAAAAAAAGCAACTGTGAAAAATAGAAGTTCAACGATTGTCTCGTCTTTTTGTACTCATAACCCCACAAAGAATACTCAATTTCCTCCCTGCATGGGATCTTTGGCGTTACATCGGAATGGCTTGTTTTTTTTTTAAATTTTTTGGCTGCTTGTTCGAAACCCGACATGCATCCATATATTGATTAGAATTGACATCATTTTCCATGTTTGTGAAGTTGGTTGGATATGTTGCTCAAAAGTGAACACTTATCTATGGGTTGGAGTTGATTGGACAAGCCAGGGATAGGAATGGGATGGTGATGATATGCTACTGATCTTGATTCTTGAATTTCTTAGGGTCCACCTGCGTTGCTGTCTGTTTCTCTTTATCATTTGTATTTTGGATGTTTTTGAAAACGAAAATATGTCTACAAAAAAAAAAAAAGCAATATATATCAGGAATTATGCCACGGAAAAATAAAAGGCAAAAAAAAGACGATAATATTTAGCAGTGTAAAGGCTTTTTTTTTTTGTGTGTGTGTGATAATTAGGCTAAATGCTAGCATTTCTACTGCATTGAACTGACCCTCCCTATTGGTAACAGCATTATCTGGTTTGGGTGTTGGACATGGTTTAGAAGGCAATTGGCATCATAAAATGGATCAAGATGTTCATATTGATTATCTTTTACCCCTATGCATGGGAAGAATCAAACGTTAATAGAGGCATTGATTGCGCTAGATATGTTGAAGCTAGCTCAACAAGAAGTAACTTTTGGAGATTCCTTCATATATTGAGCAGATCTTGAAGCAAGGGATGGCATGTTGTCCATTTCTGTTCATGATCTGTAGGATTATCATACTCAAGCCTAAGACTCCATCTTTTGGTTTTAAATCTGCACCATAATTTGCATGGTTTTCTAAACAGGATGTAGTGGTTTTTACTCCACCAACATTCATGTCCTCTTTTATGCTACAAAAAAAAAGGAGGCAGTGGAAAGTTTCAAACACATGCGATCCTTAACTAATCCATCGGTAATTGCCATCAGAATAATAAGATTGAGTATCCTCTGGAGGTGTCAAGTCAGAACTAAGGGGTCAGGAGCATATGGAATCGGCAAGACAGAGCTTATTCTGGAATTTGCTTACAGATACCAACAAAGGTACAAGATGATTTTATGGATAGGCGGTGAAAGCAGGTATATTAGACAGAATTATCTGAACCTCTGGTAATTTTTGGAAGTTGATGCGGGGGCTGAACATTGCTTAGAGAAAAGCATAAAAGGTTTTCAAGAGCAGGAAGAGGCTGCCATTTCTAGAGTTCGCAAAGAGCTTATGAGAAACATACCAACTTTAGTGGTGATTGATAACTATGAAATCACTACTTGTCCCAAAAACTTAAGCTGATAGGAAGATGTAGATTTTATTATTTGTTTTATATCTTAATACTCTCCCTCAGACTCTCTCTTTATGGGTGGTCCGACATGTAGAATATTTAATCAAAGAGTTTGATTGAGGAGAAAGCTTGGAATACTGGTGCAATACTGTCTGAGCTACCAACTTTTGGATACCATTAAAAGAAAACCCTTGAAGGACATGTCATGGAGCAGTTGTGAAACTCGCTCATTGAGGCGAAACACTTTCCTTCTCCAACTCTTTGATGTATTCTTCTCAATATTTGACCATGCTGATGGGCCAATGAGTTTGGCAACAAGAATGGTCCAGGCAAGTGGCTGGCTTGCCCCGGCTGCAATTCCAGTTTCCTTGTTAGCACTAGCTGCTCACAAGATACCAAAAAGCATCAGGAAGTGGATTCTGGAGGAATTTATTGCATTCCTTGACTTGTGATTTGAATTCATCATACTCGAAAAGATCTGAAGCAGAAGCTTCTTCCATGTTGTTGAGGTTTAAAATTGCAAGTAGTATAAAGCACGACTACATCCATTTCAATGAATTAATCAAGCTTTATGCTCGCAGAAAAGGAGTGAATGGAGCGGTGCAAGCCATGGTTCAAGCAGTAGTTAGTCGTGGGTCTATAACTAGGGGTGTTCATCCGGGTTTCAACCCTGGAACCCGGGTTTCAAACCCGGACCGGGTCAGACCCGGGCCGGAATCCGGATGAATTCGGGTTGTAAATCCAGAACCTGGTTTTTTTTTTTAATTTTTTCTTCTTCTTCTTTTCTTTCTTTCTTTTTTAGTCTATGTTCACGAGTTTGATAGTTATGATGTAACTGATGTTATTATTTACACTTTCAAAATTATTTAAGTGTAATAATAACAAAAATGTGGTCTATATACTGTTTTTTAAAACAAAAATGTGGCCCAAGTTTTTCTTTTTATGCTTTTTTTTTTTGGAACAAGGCCTTCATCTAAATGGTCTGGACCCAACCACTTGACCAATCCATAATCAAATCATACGTGCATGATGCAGATATACTAAATAAGCCGAGGTAAACACCCAGATGCTAGAAAATGCAAACCGTTGTGGGATTTGTTATAAGGTAGAAAGATGACAAGGGCATCTTTCTTAGTCTAGATTTTTGAGAAAAAGAATGTTCTGAACATCCTGATATTTAAAAGAAAACCGGGTTCCGGGTTGTAAACCCAGGTTTTGGATTTACAACCCGGTACCCAAACCGGGTCAACCCAGGTTCCGGCCCGGAGTTGTTCTTGGCCGGAACTCGGAACCGGAATCCGGTTTCCCAAGTTCCGGACATGACCGAGAGAAAACCCGGCCCGGATGAACACCCCTATCTATAGCTCAGGACTCTAAACATATTTGGGCAGCCTGTTTCTTGCTTTTTGGATTTTGTTGTGACCCAGTAGTTGTTGAGCTTGAGGTGTTAGAAATTAGTTTTAAATACCATGCCTACCGGCAGATATGGCCGGTATTTACCGTGCCGAGATAGTGACGAGTATAGAAAAGGTATGTGTTTCGTATCGGATTAAATACCGGTTGTACCAGTTTGTTTCGGTCAATACTGGCCGATTTTCAGTATACTAACCGATTTTCGGTATACCGGCCGAAATTAGTAGATTTTTATATTTTCAGCGTATTTTCATAATTTTCACTCTAATTCTCATATATAAAGACTATTTTCTTAACTTTTTTTAATCCCCTTTTCTTGAGGATTGAAAATCAAATCCCTACTCTCTTTTTTCATGATGTAGATGAGTGATTTTTTTTTTTAATAATTAGATTGAGAACTTAGAAGTATTATTGAATTTTATAAATATGTATCTTAGCTTTTTAAGACTTGTATTGATGTTATTTTAAAATATAATTTATACATATATAATTAATTTATCTATATATAGACTATCTCGAAACGGTATTAATATCGAAATATTTCGTTCCAGTACCTTAACCGAAACGGTATTCAAAACTCTACAATTAGAAACTGACTTAGAATTATATCTTTGTCAAAAATGTATTTTGCCTCTCGCCATCCAGACACTCATCACACATTCTCTCGGTGTAGTGCTGCTCTAGAACATCTCCGTCCTTGCACCAATGCTTTGAAAGCTGTGGATGAAACATTTGTTACTCCAGTTGAGAAATGGTTGGACAAATCACTTTGTTGGAGGCCCTTCCAGTCTAATGCTCTGTAACTGATTTTATGCAGATTGCAGAGCCAATGTGCTAGAGACTAGAGCCAAGCTTATGCTGAGAAGGGGACAATCTGATATGGGAGATGATCTAATTAGGAAGGTTGTTTTTATCAGATCTTCAATATGTGGTGAAGATCATCCAGAAACAATATCAGCTCGTCAAACTCTGAGCAAACTGACCAGGGTTTACTAAAATGTTCAACTTCATACTTCACCTTAGATTCTTTATTTGTTGTTGGCAAAGTTTACTCTAGAATTATACAAAGGCCACAAATAAAGCTGGTGTACACTTTTCAAAGGAATTTTCTATGTCACTTAACTCTCAATTAGGCGCCCGTCATGAAAGTACATCTTAGGACCTCAATTAATGTGAATCACGTTGAAGGGAATAAAATATCTCAAGCCCAGATAACCAGGCCCAGCCCATCAAAGAATCCCTACAAGAAAATAAAAAAATGATAGAGAAATGGGAGACAAGGAGGGGATAAGAGAAGGTCTCAGGAGGAAGGAAAGGTAGACATGAAAAGGAAAATGAGAAACTCAAGAAAAGAGAGGTAACCACACACACAAAGAAAAGATTGTCAATTCTCATCACTCCCTAGGGGCACGTGAGAGGAGGGGTCAGATAAAAGGAAATAGCCAGACGCTCAGGGAACTTCTTCTCCAGCTTCTTTGATCGCACGACGAGATCTCCAGCATGAATATCTCCTCTAGCAAATAGATCTCCAGCTTGCATTGTACAAAGAGAAATGAGAGGATATGAGAAACTGTAAAATACTCATGTTATCATTATGCCGAACCACGTAAATATATGTCTCTTTCTCTATTTATTTTTCTTACATTTACTTCATATTCACTATTATGGATGTACGCACCAACAACGTATAGTCGCACCAGACCACTGTCAATGACTCCAAACAATACCGATCGAGGTCTGAATCGTCATAGCGGGTCAAAAATGACTTTTTCTCCCATTCCGACTTGCTGGATTTTTTAGGCATCAACACACCTCATCTCGAGTTTGCCTTTTAACACTTTGATTGCAATCGTGTGATCAATAACTGTGGTTGATTGGGTTTCTAATTCTTGGACTGTGGCTTTAGTGGTAGACAGAGACCAACATAATATAGTTTTGTGCGTGTGTGTGGCAATATGAGGTCCTAAGATTGAGAACACTATAATAGCTGGACAATCACATCTAGCTAATATCTAGGCCTCCATTTGCCAGAGCTTTTTCTGATATCATTATTTGGTCAAATGGGAATGACTAAAAATCACGCGTCTTCACTGCAAGTACATTATTAGCAAGTATTGGCCAATAGCAGCAGCGAAATTAGCGAGTATTGGCCAGATTTCCTAGCCTGGTTCAGTTTCTTGAGATCTGTCTACTCAAAGTCAAAGTATGATTAATTTTCTATCATCTTCAACTTTCTTTATTTACTCTGTTTTCTCTATCCTTTACCTCAAGTGTTCAGAGAAAAAAATATTAGTATCTTTACTTTGAGCAGATGGGTTACACGAGGCAAAAATTACCACGACTACACAGCAAAGGCTAAAAAACGAGGGAAGTCTACGCGTGAGAAAATGGATGCCCCCACGCAGGATCGAACTACGGACCTTCAGTTTACAAGACTGACGCTCTACCACTGAGCTATAGGGGCGCGCTTTTGCTCATATGCCTTTTACCATTTTCATTTTCTCAATTTTGTTAGTGAAATGTTCCACAAATTAGTATCATCATTGTTCATAACAAAGGGAGCTATTTAGAAATATGTTCAGATTATTCTAAAGTTATACAAATTATTCTTTCGGTTTCGGCCGATTGAGACTTGTGAATTTTTGGATTAAATAATCTGTTGCCATTCATGCAACCATTTTGGACCATAAAGGTCACATGTTTAAAACTTTAAAGATATGCATCCATGCACCTGCAGACAGAGAGAGAGAGAGAGAGAGCCTGACTTATAGTCCTAACAGATGACGATTTTTTGAATCATAGTTGAATAATTTACAACAACACAATGGAAAATAAAGAGCAGAGACAGAAGGGGCAGGGACTTTTTCCACTCCTTCAGTTTTTTGTTGTTTTCATTTTCCAGGAGTTGAATATCATGTACATGCAGACAGAATATTTCTGGGGCAAGCATTTGTGCACCTAAAGATCAGCTTGGCCAGCGATTGCATCATCACTGGATGCATAATCATCTTCACTCATCTCCTCATCGCTAGATTTCTCCTCCTGGGCAGCTCCTACATCTTCTGGCTTGGCATATTTCTCACAATACTCTGTAAAATAAGAAAATTATTATGCGATGTTCTGCATATTCAGCAAATAATAAACAATATCGATTGCCAAAAGCATTATGACTAACATTCTTATCCAATAAAAAAATTGTTGTTACATAAACCATCGCTTTGCAATTTTTTACCAGAATATATAAAAGATGGTCATTCTTAGACCAATAAAGACAGGATTTTAAGCCTAAATCTACTTTCAAAGTCGAAAACCAGAATTTGTAGCCACTTTCCAAAGACAAATTGTCCTGCAATGGCAGCAGCCAAGGGGCTATTTTTACCAGCATCCTGCATCCAAGTCCTCTGGGGCTCATATGCTCTTCCAATTGATTTCATGGTATAGTTTCATCCCACTCATAAGTATAGCATTGCCTTTATCTTGGTATATCTTACAGCATTGGGACTAATTTAGTATCATTGAAAATATCATATCGAAAGCTGCCATGAAACCATTCTCAATGCTTTATAATTTCAATTAACATTTACCAAAATTTACCCTCTTCATTTCCTTGCAACTGCCCCAATGTAAGTATAGCCACAAATGTACACCACCGTTTGCAAATGTTGGTCTAGAATTGAAAGCTGAAAGACTCTTTCATTTAACATCTGGAACCTTGGAAGTTGAATTTGAAAAATATATCCATCTTGAATTGCACCTACCCAGGCAAACCAGACCCCCAAGGGCGGAAGACAAGGTACATTGAATTCAATAAATTAAAATTTTTTTTTCTAAAACTTGATTCCAAATCTGCATAAATGACTGATCTTGAGTGAAATTGCATGGTACCAAGAAACCTAAAAATACAACAGAAACAGATCATAATAGCAGAATAGTCAACAAATATGGAAGAGACAACATAAAACTAATGAAGCCAATTTTTAAGCTAGAAGTACGCGTTGAGGTTTGTATAGGCAATTTGAGTCACAGATGACTCTCTAATAACTGTATATGCGAAATAAATAGATGTTGGTGGGAGAGTTTAGCAACTGAGCCTGTATTCATAAGCTTGACAACTAACAGGATACAATATTTTTTAAATACAAAGCTTTTATTACAGAGCATGTACCGCAACTGTCCTCTACATGGGCATATCATGGATGAAGCAGGCATGTTGTTTCGCTTTGCATCCACAATACAATCACATGTCCTAATCCCCGAGATTCATGACCTTCAAATAATTTTGTATGTACGACCATGAAGACGAGATATGAAAATATTATGACTAACATCGCCTTTATGTATTCAGGTTACCCATGCTTGAGAAGGATTACTACCTTTCACTCTTTGTTCATAAACAGTGCGATCCTTCATCATTAGAGCGGCAGCTTCTCCATTCAATGGATCTGATGGATTGGGATACAAAAGAAGTTGGGGAAGAAAAACTTCAAAGATGTTAACCAGATCTGGAATGGATTTAAAAAGAAAAGGACACAACCGTCACCTGCTGAAGTTAGAATCTATGGTTGAAAAGAAGAAAATAGGAGCTTTGCATAAATTATGTATAGAAGATAGAGAATGCCGTTGCTTACCAAACATGGGGCTCCAGGTCTGGTTTATAACATCTAAACAAACTGAGCCAGACCTGAAACTCAGAACGACAACAGACTTATATATGAGTTTGCTTATCCCACAAAACAGCATAACACTACTCAGCAAGCCAAATAACTGAGTCTTCGGCATCCGCTAACTCACATCTCATCAACATTTGGGTGGTAGATTTTGTTGACAAAGCCAATAGATGGAGATTTATAAGGATATGCATCCGGTAGCTCCACCCTTATCCTCCACACACCGCCCTGATAAGGACCTGTCATATTCCATAAATAGGAAAAAAAAAAACTCCTTTTGTTCAATTGTCATCCTCAGAAGTAAAAGTACCAACGAACTTTATCTTCATTGAGGAAAATCAATCTACAAACATATCGTGCCCAAAATGACTAATCAAAAACTTAATTCAGAACCCAGAACCAGACAATATTTCTTGATAGATAAATAAATAGATAAAAATGTTCGGTCCAAAAGCATGATGGAGCTCACCTGATCAGAAACAACCTTAATATGTGGTCAGCAACAATTAAAATTTATATGTCTATCCCAAAAAAAAGAGGGAAAAAACCAGTAGTATTTTTCATGTGGTCAAGACAGATGAAATACAGAACCAACCATTTTAATAGAACAAATTAAAAAGAAATAAGAAAAAATATATGCAGACACATAAAGATCACAGGGAAAATTAACGGGAAAAATACGAAATGGGTATGGAAGATTTACTGTCTTTAGGTCCATGAAAATCCACATAGAACTCTTGCATGCTATCATTGATGGTCTCGACCTTGTAATCGCTCATCATCCTAGTTCACACCAATCAAAACAAAGATTTCATAAGAAATAAACAAATTAAAAAAAAAAAAAAACCAAAACACATCTTAAAATAAGTTTAAATATATTAAAGAACTCACAGTTTCATCAAATCCATCTCTCGGCGCTTACTTGGGGAAGACATTTTTTTTTTCTTCTGGGATTTGTTGAGAACCTGAGAAAGTTGTCAAGCTGGAAGAGAAATCGAGCGCTTTCCACCAACAAATTGGTTGTATTCAGACATCAATAAGTGAAGAGAATAGTTATAGACGCACGCAACTTGCTGCCGTTTCTGTGAAGTAAATATATAGTTTTTACTTTTTCCGGATTACCTTTTTTCTTGATTATCATTATGGGAATTATTCATAAGGATGACTTTGATTTATTATATTCTAAAAGTATCCGGCTTAAACTCCTCTTGCAAAAGTAACCGGACATTTCCTGTTATAAAATTCAAGTACCATGTTAATTTTTTTTTTTTAATTTTTTGTTCAGAATTTTATTATAAATAAATTTTAAAGATACCAACGACAATATATTTATTTTTGTTATGTTATTTATGTGTTGATATATAAATATATTATATATTATAAATATTAGAAAACAAAAATATATTAACGAGTAATGCTACGTACAATCGTAAAATATGCAAGTATCGTACACTCATTTTGAAAAATAGTGATATCTAGTATTTAAAAAAAAAAAAAACTTATGCGGATCTCATATTGATTCACTTTTTTCAAAGTGAATACGCGATACTTGCGCACTCACAACTGTAACTATTATTTCTCTTAACTTTACTCTCTTATATGCTCAACACATTGCATCAACTATAATTGTTTCAACGAAAAAATAAAAATAAAATCACTTATTTAACCATTGAACACGCTAATAATTTAAAAAAAAAAAATTGTCTATTCACCCATTAAACATAGTAACTAGTATCAAAGATATTTAAATTTTTTTAATATTTATAATAAATAATATATTTATATACAAACACCCAAATAACAGTGTAAATACAAAAACATTCTCAATGGTCTCTTTAAATTTATTTTTATTAAAATTGCAAGGACATCCTAAACATGGTGCTTTCCAACGTGCAATGTTGGCCATTAAAGTCTTAACAGGAGATGTCCTGTTACTTTGCAACTAGAGGCAAATAACATCAATATTTTTTTATGAAGTCTTTATGTGTAGTTAAGCATTTCTCTTGTGAGTATGCTCAATTTAAGTTTATATAATCTATTCTCAAATCAGTGTTTAGTGCGCACCATCTACATCACTTATATAGAATTTTTGAATTAAATTATATTATATAAACATTTTATTAGGTGTAGTATCCACACCGGTTTAGAATAATACTTTCTTTTTAGAAAAAAAAAAAAAATTTGACTTATAGTCAGTCCGTTATAAATTGAGAAGGCAAAATAAATTTATTTTTCAACACAATCGTGAAAATATCCAGTAATTTTCATTAGAAGTTGGCCGTAATTTTTCCTTTAGATTAAGCTCTAAATGAGATCACAAATTGAGATAAAAGATTTGAGTTCAAAATTTTGATGCTAATCCAGAATAGTCTCATATGATGGCTATTAATCATTCGAGTTAAAGTGTAATTTTTTTTTTGTTCTCTAAGACCAATAAATAAGAATCTTTTTTACTTGGGTTTTACATTCTATGTGTGTGTGTGTATATATATATATATATATATATATATATATATATATATATATATATATAGGAAAAATATTGATAGAAGTCACTGTTTGCAGCATCCATTTTGTACACACCATGTGACTTCATCTAGACCGTCTATTTCTTAAAGTGAGAAAAAATAAGAGGAGGAGAAGAAGCCACATAGTGAGTGCAAAGTGTGCACTCACAATAGTGACTTCTCTCTAGCATTACTCATATATATATATATATATATATATTACTGCTAGTTCTTGGTTTTCGGGCACCGAAGGGCGAGTTGCAAAGTTGAAAGGGCTTCAAAAGAGAGAACGAGGCGTTGGAATTCAACGATAAAGCTCTTACTTTATGCCAAAATGAGGCGTTGGAATGCCAAAAGTAGAACATGGGTTATGTAAGAGAAAATGAGGTGCTGGAAATGGTAAAGCTTTAAATTGAAGCAAGAGAATTTAAATTTGGTAAAATTAATTTGTGAGTTATTTTATTATCAAGTTGGTACGTAAAACACAACATTTTATATCACTTAATGATAATATTTAATTTGTAAAATTCAAGTTTTAAAATTTATCTTTCAAATAAGATTATTCAAATTATATCATGTAAGCACTTTATCAAGTATATTCTATACACTGGACCAGCTTGAGAATATAATTTTTTATTGATTTTTGGTGATGGGGTAATAATTTAAATTGTTGGACTCTAGCTAAGAGCAAGCAGCAAGCATAATCTATCCTTTTGGAGAAAAAAATGATGAAACAGGCAACATCATTGCTTAATCATGTGGTAAGCCTCATTGTTCTTCAAAATCTGCCTAATCAAATCATGTCATTGATTTGCAGTATCTCTGCCAAGAACCACCACAACGTTGAACCAGGATGAAAAGAATTCACAATATAGAACACCACATGAAATTTTGGGGGACCAATACACATAGCTTGAATTCGAACCACTACCTCTCTTTCCCTGTCTATTGAAATGGGTATTCTGAGTTTTAGGTCAAGGGTTTAAAGTGTTCACAATGCAGCATCCAGATTAACAGTATAATTTTTGTGAACTGGTACTTTAGCAACCAAAGATACTCGATCAAGAAACCCACTAAATCAGCATCCACAACCATGGTCATAATTTTCTCATCAAAATTGCATCACTTCAATGTGATGTGAAACTCTTAACTCACCAAAATTTCAACGACAGAGAAGCTGTATCAGGAAGTAAATAAATATGAGGAAAAGTATTTTACAAAAATATGAACAGTAATGAAGTCATATGGTTCACCATTAAGGGTCAAACCAAACCTCTGATCACAGCGATGAAATCCAACTCCACATTTGTATCTACTCAAAATCAGTGCATTGCTTATTATCAGAACACTCTAGAAAACTGGATCCTGGAACCTTAACTGCTTCGTGCCCAAAACCACCACTTAATGATCCAAACTCTGATTCATCGTCATCGTCACTGTCGATATTATTAGGGGTCACACGATTCTGATAACTTCTACGCTGGACAAGAAATACATTGAAGTAATAGCTCACCAAGTTTTCCCTTGTCTTCCCTGGAAAGCACCTAAATGCATCTTCCCAATGATTTGACCTTACCATATTCTTAAATCTCTGTCCTTCAACAGCTGTCCACCGAAGTGAAATTTCCTCACCCATATGATGAAATCTCCAATGATAAAACGCTGAGCCCAGCTCAAGCTTCAATGTCATCCTCTTCTCAGCTATGTGAAATCTAACACATTCAACAGATCCTGGAAGTCGACAGCCACATAATTCAGGCCTTCCCCTCCCAATGAGATCTTTTTCAATAGTGGCATTATGCTTTTCATGTTCCAAAGGCCAAACACATGTCCCTAGCCACTTAGAGTCACTCTCTGGAACCACACCAGTCCATTCAGGAACCTCAGCTTGGAGGTGAGAATCCACACGAACTTGCTTTTCGAGAGAATCATCCCCAGGTGTTGTGTTCATGGCTGATGTGTCATCAGTAACAGGTTCTTCATCCTTGGGGCCATTATTCATCTCTATCTTGCATAGGCTCAATTTACTTTGGGTGGCTGAACAGGAATTGCAACAAGAAGATGCATGACATTTCACCAAAGTGGGAAGCCTTTCGCTGCATCTTAACCTCTCAGTAGAATGGTGACTAGGAGCACTACCATCCTCATACATAGATGGGTGCATCTTGAGCTTCTTCTGCAATTTCAGACCATTATCATTGTATAAGATTGACAAAAGAGAATTAATTTGATACCCAACAATAGAGCTCCTACCAAAGTCTTCATCACGAACCCTTTTCTTGATAGCTAAAAGTTACATGTTAAGAATCCATTTACTTCCCTTTCGATCTTCATATATCCTATTACCGGCATTTGTTAATGTTCTACAGGCTAAGCAACAAGCACACAACAATAATATTGAACAAAATGTTATTTTTAAACTTATGACCAAGATGAAAGACATTAATCTTAGTAGTTTCCACCTTTCAGGCTTTAATTTAAAAAAACAAAAAATAGATGCTAGGAAGGTGAGGGATGGGTGCTTCGGAAATTGAGGGACGAAACTCATACCTCCTTTGTCCAGAAAACTAAACATAAAAACCAGCTCAAAATTGTCACACTTGATCTATATGACATCAAAGATGATGCGAATCAGTCTTTGTAGCAAAGATTCATAGGGGTGTAAGGAGTTCAGTCCGGACCGGAAAAACTGACAGGACCGGACCGAGCTTTAGACCGATCAGTCTTGGCCCCATAAATTGTGGACCGAAAAAATTCAGTCCTGTCCCGGGGTCTATAAATTTTGGACTGGACCAGACCAAACTCCTATATATGTTTTAAAAATATTTTTAATAATTTAATATATTATTTTTATATAGTAATTATATAAGTTAATGATGTAATTTTTATCCAATTTATTATCATTGACCATATAAAATATTTTTTTAATGAATTAGTTGCATAATCCACATTAATAATTCACTTAATTTTAATTTAGTAATCTAAATAAAATTTTTTATTAATTTATTTAAAAAAATAAAAAATAATTGAGCCGGACCAAACAGTCCGATCCAGTTCCTATGGATGTTCAGTCTGGTCCGGTCCAGGGAAAATGATGGACCGAAAATTTCGGCCCACCACCCCCTGGACCGATTTACACCCCTAGCAAAGAAGATTGGTGATCATGAAAATCACAGTATTTGGAGGCTTTGGAAAGACCTCATAGAGATCAGGAATTTAAGCCAATATGCATCAAGGATAGCTAACATTCCCCTTAATGTAGAGAGAGAGAGAGAGAGAGAGAGAGAGAGGGAGGGGCTTGAGGTTGTGGAGCCAAATACATGCATAAGCCGGAATTGGGTTCCAAGTATGACTGCGTAATTCCCTTCCTAATGTATATGTTTTTTTCCTGAATTTATCCCATGAACTGGAAAATGTTCGACAATATTTTGCATTGGGATTTTGGCACGGATTATATTTTGGATAGAATTCTGGTCTCCTCAAATTCTTTGATCTCTAGGAAAGGCTGTTGTAAGATATCTATTTTGATGATGTGCGAGAAATGAGGGTGGAGCTAGTGGATTTTACCGTAGTTAATTTGCTTATGTGTTCACAAGGTTGTGGTTTGGATCTGGGAAGATATGTACAGCTTTAATTGTGAGAAAAGCTCTTGGTGATATGTACACTACAGTTGTAAGGACAGTGGATTGGCGAGTCTTCTCCACTAGCCAATACATATGCTCTGCACTGATTTGTCGCATTGTCTTTCTTATTTCTACTAGGAGTTGGAGGGAAAAAAAAAACAGAATATATGAAACATTTTAAAAGATCTATAAAATCAAATTTTCATTTTGATCCTTACCACATGGGGGCTAGAAGTCACTTTAAACCATGAGGGGCTCTGTATTTTATAGCTTGACCACGGGAGAATGAAACATATTTTGACATCAGAAATTGATGAGCCAGCCTCGAACAATAAGAATATGATTTCAATGAGTAGAAATGAATATCATATGGGTCAATACAACATAGGCCTCTAGTCCAATCGAGAATTGCAAGAAATGTTTGTTACCAATGAGAAAAAGTATTGAGACGGTGACATCTTTAACAACAAAAGTGAAAAAGTACGTATAAAGAGCACCATTTTGAGATAAAAGTGAAATAGAAAGCTATTGAGTTTTCAAGGCCATATATGATCCTAACACCTCCATAGATATTCTTCGATCAAAGTTTGACACCATATAGAACAGAATGCCATCCAACTGATAATGAATAATGAAGAGGTTAATCTATGAGAGCTATAAGAAATCAAGGCAAATTGTACATTGATAGACATGCCAAAAAACAATCTAAAAGGTGCATGCAAAACCAGAGAATGCGGTCACCTTGTACAGATTGGAAAAGAAGAACTAGGAGAGAACTCCTAAATAACTGAGTTGAAACGTAGCATTTCAATTTTAAAAAACTGAGTTGAAACGTAGCATTTCAATTTTTTAATATTTATTTATTTTATTAGTTCTCTAGTTCCTAATTAGGAGTATGCCTCTGTATACTCCTAGTGTACTTGGCTATGCCTATCTTTTTATTAATGAATTAACTTATTACCGATCAAAAAAAAAAATTATTTTATTAGTTCATTCCAGAAGTTTTGTTCGTTACTAATAGCATTAAAGTGTATCTATCTGAATACAACATGGAAAATTAATGTGGGAGAGGCTCCCCTCCCATTGCGAGTCACCCTTTTTAAACAGGAAAATGCTACATGTAGAGAGAGAGAGATTTTTTTTTATAAGGAGAGAGAAAGAGATCTAATGACTATAAAAAAGCATTGCATTTTCTCCGTCACTCTCAGAAAGGTATGCTGCTTCTCTCACAGTCCTCTATGTTTTTCTTGCTCTCCTGGCACTCCAAAGACTGGTAGAATATCATGAAGCCTCCCAATCTATTGATCTGAACCCTTACTGCACCACCAACATGACTGCTGGAGCCACTGCTGAAGTTGGCGATCGTTTCAAAAATTGATTTTTCTTTCAACGATGGAGTAATTAATTTTGAAGTTCAACTTACTTATCAAAAAAATTAATTAATTTTGAAGTCAAGTCTCACTCAATTTTGAAGAAGAACATCTTATATCATTCTCCTACTAGATCACTATTCATTATCAATTATTTACCACCTTGATATCTTAAACTAATGCACAATAAACTTTATATTTACAGAGTCCATATCATCTACAAATATAATGCCATTTAATGCCATGGCCATGTGATGAGCTGGGTATGAGGTGGACAGATTGGTGAGGTGTTGGATCTGAACCAATTCAATGACAATGCATTATGTGATATGTAGTTTCATTTGTACCCGGCAAGGAATCTAGATTCTAGGCAGCATAGCACAGACATTGATTCTACTCAAGGGATTAATAATGTGTGATACAACGAAAAAACATGAGAAATGCCAAAGATGCATGAGTTTACCTCCAAGGGAGATCTTTCAGCTTTTGGATTGTTGTGTCTTCTTAGCAACAGTGCTTCCCTTGCCCTGATTGCCTGGACCAAGAACTCCTTGCTTTCATGGCTATTCCCCTTACATGGTTCCAGCATTGTTCCAATTGAAGGATCATCAGGATGCTTTGCAATATGGATCACCCAATTCAGCATTCCTGCCACAGACTCTCGCTTTCTCTTGCGGAAAATAAATTCTTTATTATCAATAACAGAATCCAGGATCACATGAGCGGTGCCCTCGTCATTAAAAAGTTTTTCGTCATCATCATGAATGTTTATGTCGTCAAAACTACTGCCTTTACCAACATCTTCCTGCTTTCTTAAAGCCTTGATGGTGTCTGAGATATCAAATCCACACTTTCCAATATCCGTATCAATGTACTTTCCACTTTTGCAAGATTCCATTCGAAGTCCAACATCTTTTTTCTTGTTTTTGCCTGAACCATCACATAACAAACGTCTAAACTCTGTCTCTAGCTCCAAAGATAACAAACTGAAATCCCCATCACATCCACGCTGCCTACTGCCAAATCTCCCATCTCTACACCTCTCCTTGAACCATGCCTCCAACGCATTCAAGTACTTAAAATATATCAATTTCACCGAAGGGGTCACTCTATGATCCAGACCAGATTCCTTCGCCACAAATGCCCATAATCCTTTCTTTGTTACCGTGTCAAACCCTCCTCCCTCTCTCACTAACCAGAACAGTTTAAACAAATCTGGTGATCGCCCGTCACCGAGCATTGCCGGAAAAGGCCTAATAACAGCGGTACTAGTAATCTCTTTCAGAAAAACTGAAAGAACCGGGTCGAACAGGCATCGTAGTTTAACCTTATGATCAGCATGAGAATCATCGACACCATCTTTTACGGAATTATCAGTAGCAAGACAACAATCGTTACTTTGGTAACCACAAGGATTCTCAACACAATCTAAGGTAGACCCGTTTGTTAAAATTGAGCATCCTGCCATCAACTTGGACTTGTATTTTCTGTTCCTTTTTTTAACTCTTGTAATATATCAATTATAATCAAGAACAGGTTCTCGTTTGAGCTTTAACAACAATCGATGATACAAAAAAAGAATGTAATAAAAAAAATATTTAAAAAAAATAAAAAATAAAAACAGGTGAATATTTATATTTGGGGCATGGGAGGATGAGAGACCCTTTGCCCTGGTTTCTCAGAAGATTTACCTCATAGTTGGGCCATTGACAATCTTGCCTCTAATGCACCACAAGAGCCGCAAAATGAGATATACAGATGAACAGATGCGAGAAGGTCCGGAAGGGTGGGTCAGACAGCCAAAACTAAGGCTGTATGCATGGATATTCAGGAAATGATTTGCAGGTGCTAAGACTATAGGTTTTGGATCAAGATGAACAGAGGGACGGAGAGAGAGAGAGAGAGAGAGGCAAAATAGTTCTATATGTTTAGGGGCATAAGAAATATTTATGATTGGAATCAATTAATAAGAACAAGCAAAGGGATGAATGAACTTGGACATTATCAGAAACCTTTTTTTTTTTTTTTGGAGGATAAATTTTATTTTCAGCTTTGGTGAAAAAATCACAATAAATATTTTCTATATTTTTTCATGAATAACTTAAAAAGTTAGTAGCATGAATGGTGCTCTTTAATTATTTCGGTAATGATACGTTTATAATTATTTTTCTAATTTTTTATATAATCGTATTTTAAATTTTTTTTTTTTTTTTTTTTTTTTTTTTTATATAGAACGGACGTTATTTTTACAAATCATTTTACAAAAAATATCATGGAATACACCACACAAAACTGCTGTACTACGGATTTTTCTCATTTTCAAGAATGAGTAGGAATGAGTGAGATCTAGGCCGGAGTGGTGCTTTCCTTTTTTGGGATAAGTAGGAGGCAAACCCACAATTTACATCTTGTTTAATCCAAAAAAGAAAAAATAAATAAATCTTAGAGAACTATAATGACTCAATAATTTCCTTTTATGGATATTTCTTAAATACCTGAAAATACATTGAGAAAAATATTGATGGGTTTGCCTGAAAGAACAATTAAATCCTCAAAAATAAATCTTAGAGAACTAAATTAGATACTAAAGAAAGATATCAAATTAAGAGCAACTTACTTAAAAGTTTCTATATTCATTTTGCCCTAATTTAGTTTTGTTTCTTTTTTCAGGATGTTCAAAACTATAGATTCACCATTTTTTTAAGTGAGATTTCTTATTTCGTTTTTTTTTTTTAAATCAAATCGTGTCGCTTTTATAAGACTCTTAAAAATCATCATATTTTTGCTTTTTATTGAGGATCTTCCCGTTTAATGGCAATATGTTAAGAGTAATGATATATACAGTTTTGAGATATACAAGTCTCGCATACTCATTTAAAAAAAGTTGAGACATACCATTAAAAAGTGGATTTTTTCATTTAAATTCCATATTTACTCACGTTTAAAAATAAAAAAATAAATAAGACTTACATATTTTAAAACTATATAAATAAATTCTCATATGCTAATTTGTTCATTTTCTTAAATATAGGGCTACATATATATATATATATATATATATATATATATTTAATCATTTATAGATTTTGAGACATTACATTAAAAACCTTTCTAATTCTTTATTCAAATTGGCCCAATTCAATGGTCTAATTTAGATAGACAAATGTATAACATTAGATGCTTATAGAAGATAATATTATCCAAAATGTCAATACAAACAACATTAAATACTACAAATCTTTTGCATATTAAGTATGTTTCGCCAAAATAGATATATCCAATTTGATGAAATAACTTAATAAAATTGGTATCATAAAAGAACATCTTACAACTTCAAATTAGGGGTAATAATTTGTGTTCATGAATTGTATTCGTGTCATGTTAAATTATAAGTATTAACTTATATAAGTCAACCCGATCTAGACCCATTTAATTAAACAGGTTGGATACCAAAACTCTAAAATAACTTAAATAAATATCGGATGACACAATACAACTAACTTAAACTTGTTTAATAATTCATTTTTATTGAGTTAACCTAAAAACGACCCATTTACCATATTTCAACTTTTTTAATTTGTTTTATATAAATAGATTGTGTTAACTTATATATTTACTTTTGCTCGTTTTGATCCAAACTAATTTATATAATAGTTATACTTAGAAATTAGTGTGTAAAGCATATCCTCCATTTTATTAACATGATAAGATTTGATTTGTAAGAGATTTTAATTTTAAATTTTTCTAAAAAATCAAGCCTTTTCATGGCCAATATCAAGAAAATGGAGAATGGGCTTTACCCACTTTTAAATAAATTTTTTTCTTTATATAAAACTCAATCCTATTTATCACGTATTATTTATTATGTATCCTATCAAATTCACGGTTCGTACTTTGTATCATGAATTGCTAGCCTTGTTTCAGACCACACTTCGCAAATAAGATGAGATGAATTAAGATGAATTACAATTTAAAATATCATAACAAGTTACATCAAACCAAACATTTCTGGATTGTATCCTTGATATGCTTTGATGTAACCGTAATTTTTCTCTTTGTTTTAATAAAATTCGAGGTGCTGTCCCTATTTACTAAAAGAAAACGCGACTAACATGGCAATCCCTTATAATTACAATCCAACTCAAGCAAATATATTGCTCGTGTCATCCCGACCAAAATACCAACGACGAATCCATTAAAAAAGGATAATGGACCTTGGGGATTGAATCGTGCATATCTATATTTACTTTCTTCCTCTTTTCAATTTTTTGTAAGTTTCAATGTAATGTATGCACAAAGAACCCATCTCAGGAAATGGGCATGACTCAGAAGCAAAATATAACCGAACTACAGCCAATCCGTGGCTGCCACTTAACAGAAAGAGAAAGAGCTGAGAATCCTAGCGGATTGGTAACCTCCGCGCGGACCCCATTTCAAACAGCAAAGGAGTTGGAACTTAACTTTCAGATTGCTGCTAAACAACAGGCGGGCTGAAAATCATTTCCTGCAATGTAAGAAAAACAAAGCCATCTAAGTATTGAACACCTGACGAATAATTCCTTCATCCAATCACAAAATATATGAAAGTTTCAATTGGGGCAGACCTTATCACATACAGGACAAGCGTCACTTCTCTCCATCCACTCAAGAATGCATGCAAGGTGAAAATCATGCTCACACATTGTCGTGATTTTTGGATTCTCTGCGTCATATTCTGCAGGGAAAAAGAGAAAATATATGTACATAACTTTCTCTGCCAAACACAATGGAGAACATCAAGTCATACCATAAAAAAAAAAATAAAAAAAAAAACAACCATTTGAAATGTTGAATGGAGTTGCAGTAAGGACATCACCTTCCAAGCAAATGGGACAATCCTCTTCCTCGGAGGCAGAAATAACAGGTTCCACTGACTTTGAAAGTTCAACTTCCCCTTTAACTGAATCAAATTCAAAATTGGTTTGTGTTTTGCATCCTGGTTCCTTCAGAGCTTCACACTTAGCTGAAATTTCTAGAGTGTTGCCAGCAGCAGTTTCTTGAACAGAATCAGAATTTGTTGTTAGCACTGCTGCATCAGTCTTGTTGGTGCAAATTTCTTGAGCCACGGGTGGAGTTTGAGGACGCCCTAAAACCACATCATATGGCATAGGTACCGGAGGTGGTCTATACGTGTCGGGGATTGATGTATCCAGATTTGTATCGACAAGGAGCCCTGTAGAGAGTACAGAGGCACCTCCATGGTCAGATGATAGAGGTACATGCTCTTCTGATGCTCTTGGGTACTGCAGAAAAAGTTAACTTAGCAGGACCAAAAATATAGATCATGAGGGTGATATGCAGTCATATATATATTCTTGTGGCTTTAGATCATGTTTGGGATTGCGGTGGGAAATATAGCTTATGGCTTTAGGGCTTCTTTTTTTCTTGATAAGTTGGCTTTAGGGCTTATAGCTTATAACTTAAGTAATAAGTTATACTATTAAAAAGTTATTAATGTTTGGTAACCATATGTTTAAAGCACTTTCAAACTTGTATACATTTGTTTGGAAATATATTAAAAAAGTGTTTTCTTAGGTAGATATGACGAATAGTTGATTTTTTAAAAATTATAATCATATCCTTGAAAGTTTGAAAGTTGTAATTATCTGAAAGTTGTATAAGTATTTTTTTCAAATGAAAATCTTTTTAAAATTTAAATTACCTTCCGCATTATCCAGAAAAGCACGTTCAAGAAAAAACATCAAAATAATGTTTTTCCTCAAATATAGTTTTTAGCTTATTTGAGATTAAAAAGTACTTTAATATGTAACACCCAAACAACCTAATTTTTTCATTACAGAGCTTTTAATGCTATTTAATCACTTTTTAAGACTCCTAACGCAACTCCAAACAGGCCCTAACTCTCACAGAAATCAGCTTTGCAAAGAGTCCTATATAGGACTTCAAGTTTGGGACTGTTTTATAAGTCAGTCTAGGCTTTTAACCAATTTGCTTAGCAATCTTCCAATTCGAACACTAAGTGAATTATCTTGTAACTAAGGATTTAATGGTTTTTCATTCGATAACTACGAGCTTTTATGTGAGGATTTGAGTTTATTCATGTCTAAAAAAACCAAAAAAATGATGTAATTACTAATGTCAAACTGGGAGAGAAAAGGCACATACTTGTATATCAGGGTACAACAAAGAATTGCATTCAAATTATGCATGTATTATAAAGACAACATGTTTCTCTAGACTTGGATAACGAGCAAAATGGAGAGAGGAGCAGTAACCAATGTTAAGAAAAGATTATACTGACGTAATAATATGCTGTTGTTGTGTTCAATTCTGTTCCTTTAGAGGGGCAACAGCAGCAACCTCCCATTTCGTTTGATTTATCTCAACAGCACACCTATCAGCATTCGCATTTGGTGAAGCATATCCCCTTCTTTAGAACCAAAACCTATCAGAGAAGAGAGAAGCAATCATAAGTGTTAGATTTATACACAGCATAACCAGTTTCTTTATTATTAAAGATTCAATAAACATTAAGAGAACAGAAAATTAATCAGTTGAAAGTTGAAACCCCATATAAGCTACCCATTCCAAGCATACAAGGTTTCCCAATCGATGTAGGCAATCCTTTTGTCCAGCATCATCCACTAGCGTAACATATGGCACAAGAATTTGAGAGAGAAACAAAGAATGGTCAAGCCCCTGATTTTAAGGGGGGGGGGGGGGGAACCAGTAATGCATTAGCACCAAAACCTTATAGTGATAACACTTTCCAGCAAAAACGCCAACCTCAAAACGAGTACTCCAACTCTCAAGGTAAGCTTGGGAGCTTAATAAACCACCATCCTCAATGAACCAAATCCATTCCTCTCATACTTCAATTAAATTACATGGCAAACTAAAAAAAAAGAACTGCATAATTTATATCATTTATCATAATAATCGCGGAATTTCCCAGCCTATCTATCATTGATATTACCATCACCCATTCAGCTCAACTGCAATACTATATAGCTTCCTCTCCGCAATTAGAGAGTAAGAATCCGAAATTAGGCAATCCAATCGTCAGCAGCTCCTAAACCATCACGCTAAAAAATTCTTCATTACTAGTTGATCACCAGCACGTCTTAAAATAAAAATACGTATGAATTATTCCATATTAACTGAAATATTTCAGAAATACATATGTATTTATGTCGTGTCCATGTATGCATAAAAGCAGAAACACACGGAAAAGCACGGTGAAACCAGTAAAGGAACAGAAAAAACAGAGAAACAATGATAGATTGGATCAAAACTCAGAAACCCTAACAAAATCAATTGAAAAATCGAAAGGTAGCAACAAATACGAAAAAACAGCACCGCAAACCGGTTTTTTTTTTTTGGGGGGGGGGGGGGGGAGGCAGGTAAACGAACAAAAAAAAAGCATTAGAATCCAGAGGTTCGACTACGATCTTCACAAACGCGGCATAGGTTATTACAAAAGGATCAGATCGAATACGGTGGAAAGCAAGAGCAAGCAAGTGATCAATTCGAATTCGGCAACTCTGCACGAAACGCGGAGGTGGAATTGCAGGAACGGGAATCGTACCTTTGCGATCGAGAATTGAAATTGGAAATGAAAAAATGAGCGATACACCGAGAGGTGCTACCGTGCTGGTGCCGTTAGCTTCTTGGGCTTGTTGACAATGGAGATGAGGGAGAGCCGAAAGAGGCTACAGCACATGGAAAGAGGGTTGGTTTCGTTTCGTGTGCTACTGCTGCGAGAGCGACTTTCACTGACAAAAGGAGTTGCAAAAATCATAGTAATACTAAAGTATTTTTGTTTTTTTTGCGGGAATTTTATACGAATCCGAAACACGCGCCGACGGTGCCTACTCTCTAAAGTTTGCATACCGATGATGGAAATACACTCGAGATACTATTGGACCATGTGGCAATTTATTTTCTATTTTGATGGGGCCAAAAATTAAGAAAAAAAACAAGGATTTAGCTCAGCAACCCCAACCTCCTATCCCAAAAATTGAGTTGTTTAAACATTTTTAAAAAAGAGAATGATAGGACAAAGTGTACCTATCTTTGCTGAGAAAAAAAAAAAGTGTACCTATCTTTTTGTACCGATAAGATTTTTTAAAATATTAATATTTATTTAGTATTGTGTTTGTTTTTTTTTATTTAAAAAAAAACAAATAAAAATGATTTAACACTATCGGTACTAGGGTTGAAAATCGACTATGTCGGTTCGGTTTTTTCACTAAACCGAGACCGACCGAACACCTAATTTGAGAGGTGGAAACCGATCGAAACCCATCGATGTTAAGGGGTGAAACCGGTCGGTATCGGTTCTGCCGGTTACCAATCGGTTGATCGGTTTGATCGCGGTTTGCGCAGTGGGCTGTGTGGTTCATCGGTGTCGAGAAAGGAGAGAGGGCCGTGGGTCGTTGGCGTCGAGAGAGGAGAGAGGGCCGTGGCGGGTGTGGGTCGTCGGCGTCGAGAGAGGAGACTCTGAGAGTGAGTCCGTGAAAGCCGTGAAGACCGGGTAGGGAGAGAGGGAGTCTGGACTCTGGGAGATATCACAGAGCAGTGAGGACGACTGGACGACTGCGAAGAAGGAGAAAACCGGGGGGCGGTTCCAAACTAACCCTAACAAAAAACGATGCCATTTGGTCTAGTTAGACCAAATGGCGTCGTCTACATTTTTTTTTTCCCAATGATTAAGCACAAAACGATGCTGTTTCATGTGAAACGGCGTCGTATTGTATAAGAAATATATTAAAAAAAATATGGTTATAACTGTCGATCGGTTCTTCGGTTTAGACTGGCCTAAACCGTAGACTGAACCGACCGACGTCGGTTTTATGCATTTGCTACCGCCGGCCGACCGATTTTCTGCCGGTTCCTAAATCCGATGGTCAATCTCCATCAGCGACGGCCGGTCCGATTGGTTTATGTACACCCCTAATCGATACAGGGTGTCAATGGAATTTCTTGGTGTAAGTAGTACCATCCTCATAAAAAATACACACTCAAAAGGATAGAATTGCGTGTATTGATCAAACTCATTATCAACATAAAATATTTTATTTATAAATCGATAGATAGGTAGAACACATTTAATAAAAATACTTATATGATATAATTTGATTTAATATTTATGTAAGTATTTTGTTCTAGAAATAACTTATCAAATTAGTGATTTTATCGAGACAAACTTATAAATAATAAGGCCAATAATCCATTTTGGGAGATGTGGATCTTGGGCCATTAGGCCGTTGGCCCATACTAGTATTTTTGACCAAAATATTAAAGAGCAAAGTTTGAAGTAAACATCGAAGTAAGGGCAAACCGAATAGTCCAGCTTGTACTTGGCCCATCAAGATACTGGGCCTTGTTACACGTAGCCCACCTTAAGGTGGCCTGGGTGGGTTTTTTTTTCCCTCTCTCAAGCATTCGCAAGCAAGGGTCCATTTCTTAATCCCAAAAGGGCCCAAGGAGAACGCCGAGTCAAGGAGTAGTAAGAAAACACTGATTCAATCAGATAGGCTGGATTAAGAGTTGAATGATGATAAACAAGAAACCATAGCAAAAGTATGTATTGTTCATGCGTACTGTTCAAGTGAGCAAGTCTGCTGTGGAAATGGAAAATGAAGTTCCAGAAAGACATCTCTCCCAATTTTGTCTCTAGATCTCGATAGCAAATATCTAAAATGACAACTTTAGGATTATCAAATCATTTTATCGTTATTCAAAACGAAAAAGAAAAGGAAAGAAAGAAAAATGCTATCTAAATTGAAAGCTCCACCGTACGAGGATGCCCGAAGCCGAGGTCCGTCCAAGCCAATAATGCAGCAAGACAAACAACTTAAGCTGATCACGAGACCTAAATCCAAAAGAAGAACTAGAAGACACCCCGCCCTCCTTTGCACAACAAAATCTTTGCCGTCAACAATAATGGCTAAGCGACAGTACACGGCCATATAAATAGTGTCGTACAGAAAAAGTAAAGAGATAGAGAGAATTATGACTAAAGTGGACTGCACGTGTCATTGATTCTGGTGTTTGCAGACACACAGGTAAAAACCCTAGAACCACTCGGATAAAATCCACATGTCAACATATCCCATTTGTAGCACAGATCCCCATCTCACCAAACGACAGCCTGGCCCAACCACAAACACCATCATCGGATATAATTGAGGTGGTGGTTAGTCCCATCTCCATTTATGTGGTCTTTGTGCATTCATTGTGAGAGATATCCAACTGGCCTGGCCTCGTTTTTAAAAGACGAGATGAGGTAAAATTAAATATAAGAAATTAAATAAAATATTATTAAAGTATATTTTTAATATTATTTTATTTTAAAATTTTAAAAAATTAAAAATTTTCTTTTATTTTATATAAAATATTTTAAAAAATATAATAATAAAATGAGACCTTTTCAAAAATTTCAATTTTAATTTTGAAAGCAAACCAGGCCTAAAATATGCTCCAAACTCGCCACACCCCCCTGAATACTTCCAAGTTAATTTCGGACTCATAAAATCATCCTTCAGATTGCACGTAGATATGCAGACCTAACTACAACCAGAAAACAGTTTCAAAATGGCAGGATGTTGCTAAAACTTGATTGTGATTGTTCAAGAAAAACAAAGATCTCTCAATATCTATGATGCTATTGTTCAATGTTCAGTATTTTGATTTTTAACAAAGAGATTTAAGATTAAAAGTACCCAATCAATGAATATCCCAACACCATTCATCGCGAGAGAATAAACAAATATCATCAGAATGGAAGACTATTATCGACTATCGAATAATATAAACTATATAAGGGAGACATCTTAAGGGAATAGAACAATAACAGGGCATCAGCACAATGTTACAGGGTTAGAATACGTGAGAATATTTTTTTTTTGATAAGTAATACGTGAGAATGAATAAAGTTGGCTAATCATCACCCACTCTCCCAAATTACTCAATCACTAATTAGATCTGATCTAAAGGTTAGTGTTAATTTAGCTAATATGTTATCATACAAGCACCCAACATTCAGAATTCTCGTTTTATCAGTTTGTTGGTCGACTTCAACCTTCTGGCAGCAGCATGAACAAATTCTGCAATCACTTGCGCCTCATCCACTTCTAGCTGTATCAGAAAACTACGTCAGATTTGAAGCATGTTTTCATGGGGAGAGAGAGGGGAGAGGGGGAGAGAGGAGGGAGAGGGAGAGTGACCTGGGCAAAATGCCGCTGCACAGCTTTAAGCAGCTGTTCCCTTGATGGATGAAAACTGCTACTAACCTACAATTCAATGTGCAAATTATGTTAAAACTATCAACATCTGCAGGAAAATATTGCGGGTCCTAGAATCAGTTAAGAAACTCACAAGCTTGAAGTGTCTGCAATATCTCCACAATGAGCCTGTACCCAATTTTGCCAGGTTCACCCTCTGATTATCCACACACAATTAGATTATACATTAGTATGAACATAAACACCTGCTATGTGCTACAAGTTGCAACATCAAATTGTGTGTGTGTGTGTGTATTGTTTCTGCTGCCTGAGAGAGCACAAATATGAACTGATCATGCATCAGCAATCTTTAAGGATGAATTCAAGCATGGTAAACAAAATCAGATCATTTTAATTCTGTAAAAAGTACATGCCTATTTTCATCAAATATCACAGAACATTCTTTAGCCCTTCATCAGCATGAAGATATGGGGTTTAAATGCCAGATACAGACAAACACCTTCAGATTTCATGCATCTCTAAGCTTTTGAAATTCTTACCAGTTGAGTTGCATGAATCGATTGAACTTCTCTGTAACTGCCACGATTGGTTGACTTTGCTGATGCAGATGAGACCCAAGGCTTTGTCCGAATTCTTGGCTTGTTAATTTTGTGGAACTCAATACTAGTAGCTGCTTAATGGAACAATAATGACCTTAAAAGGGATTTTCAAACAATAAAAAGCAGAAATACTTCTTTTACCTTTCTAAAAGAATGGAATGCTGAAACTACATGATCAAATATCATCATAAAAGCCTGTAACTTACAGAAATCATTATCCTTTTCACCAATATCAGAACTGCTGCTGGAGATATCATAATCACGGTCATCATCTTCTTCATGCCCTGTAGGATGTTCCAGAACACTCAATGCATTCCTTTGCAACTTCACTTCAACCCCATTTTTCAGAACCTGGCATGTCAAAGCATTGTTGTTAGTAATATGCAGCCTGATATTACATTAGTGACAGTACAGAAGAGGACAAAGGGGCCATAAGATCACAAATAGTAGTAACTAACCAAAACAAACCACATACCAATTCCTACCATCAAGAAAGACACTCATCAAACATAAATCCAATTTTTAACAGGTTCACCAAAACATTTATTTTATGATTTTTTAGTAACAGATATGTTTACCTTCCAATAAAAAGGTTACGTATATCTAGAAAACCTGATAGTAATCAGAGATCCCATGCAACGTCAGAATTTAGTGTTATATTATAAGAGAAAGTTCCATGCAACACATAATACTAGTCTTATGTATGCCTTGTATATTTGGTCAGTTAAACAAAAATTTTCCTTGGAACTAAAAAAATAAAAACATGAAAACAAGAGTCGAGATGTTTCACGCTTAATAATCAACGCCTAGAAAAAAAGATTAGCAATCCACAGATGATTCAAACGATACACAAAAAAGAACTCCAATCACTTATCAATTAACAATTTGTAAATCCAAAATACTAAAAAAGAATCGACAGAAACTTACTTGGTCAGACATGATGGACTATCCAGAAAGAACTTTTTTTCAGGCTTTGCGGCCAAAGAAAAACATCTCTTTACAAAAATTTGTTATTTTCTCATAGATTTAAAAAATTAAAACCCTTTATATGCGTGAACCGTGTGAAGCCCTACGGCCAACTAAGGCAATAGAGAAAACCCAATCATATTAACGAATAAAAAGGCCTACTACGCGTACGCGTGGCAACTAGTTCCCACATAAAAAAGATAACATGCAACATTCCAAATTTAAACCACGCCTAAATAACTGGACATTAATATGTGAGCCAAGAAGATTCCTATTACGAATGATTAAAAGAAGAATTAATTAAAGTAAAAGGAATAAAGCAATACCAGCCAATGCCAACCTCCGAGGCCAACAGCCTTCTTGACCACGCCTTGCAAACCCACCAACACAGACTTTGTTCTGTTGTTTCCAGTAACAATAACCTTGGTGTGTCTGGGAAGCACGGAAAGTTCCTCGTCCCCACTTTCCTCGCGAAAAGGCGAAAGAACCCGAGAAGAACATAGCTCAGGTTCCAGCATTCTGACTCACCCTCTCAATTTTTTTTTCCTTATGGTCTAAAATTAGAATATAAAAGACCCTAATTAAGAGGAAAACAAGCTACATAAGTACATACTGCACTGTCAAATACCCGGAATCTCAAATCTTGCAAATACCCAAAACAAATCTTCCTTCTTAATGGGTTTCACTTGTAGTACTAAAACCTAGCTTTTCAAATCAAATTGCATGGTGATTAACAAACTCCTCAAACTCATCTAGCTCAAAATTTCTCAGCTCCAATTGGGATCCCTGAAGCGAAAACAAAATAAGGGTGTCATAAAAATTTCACGGACACTGCTGTGGATGAGAGAGAGAGAGAGAGAGAGAGACCTGTACGCTTGAAGTCTGACACGTATTTTTCAAAGGCCAAGTTAAATGCGGATGAGCCACGAAGGGAGAATCCAATATATCTTTTCACGGACTCCAATTGATCACAATGAACGAGTGAAATTGTTATTCATACAGATCACTATATTCTTATGCTCTTTTATAATTCAGAGTGACATCACCACCACCGCACCTGAACAAAATATCAAAATCAAATATCATTTTCATAATAAAAGCTCCTTTTGATGACGACTAACTAGTTTGCCTCAAGGAATTTTCTTGTCCACAACCAAGCAGAAAACTAGAAATCCTTGGACATCGTTTGGTTCCCGAGAAAGTAAAGGAAAAATAGAAATCGAAATAATATTGTTTTCGAGTAACGAAATTGTTAATTACAATGGAAACGTCAAAGTTATCGAAGTGGACTTCTACAGCCGGACCTGATTTTCTAAACCGAAAAAATTTCGGTACAGAGAATTTTGTTCTCATTGCTTTTCCCCACTTTATAGAAAGACAAGATAAGGGCGAAAGAGAAAACACTCGAATCTTTCACAAATAGAACTCTCTATTGCCTCCAAAATCGTTGAAAATCACTAACTAGTTTCAAAAATAAAAACGAGAAGAAAAATTCAAATTAAAACAAATAAGATTCAAAGTTAAGAAAACGTTAATCAATGAGAATGCAAAAGATCCTCGGGAGCTGAAATTGGCCACCAATGAAAATCAAGGAGGCAGACAGCGGATTGGATAAAGCAAAACAATAAAATCAAAACCAGAAACTGCGTATCACTCTCAAAGCAGAGACGGAGCCAACGGCCAGAGCTTTATAGAGCTCAAGTACCTGGTTTGAATACATGGATGAACTCGAAATGCAACCGATTTGAGCTGCCGAAACCGCGGAACCGGGGGGTTACGGAGTCGAAATTCGCAGAGGGGAAGGGATGTGGATGATAGCGGATTGGAGTTCCGAGCTTCCTCGGGTTTTTCGAATGTGATGGGTAGTGAAGAATGCAGAGCAGGGCTTCTGTGTGAGAGAGAGTGAGAAAAGATGCAAATAATGCAAAAAGGAGATTGGAATTCTTGAGAGAGAGAGAGAGAGAGAGAAGAAGAAACAGCACAATAAATGCGTACCAACTGCCATTGGGGGGAGGAAACGACCCTGCCATGTGCCGTACGATCATGACTTTTGTTTACCGGTTTCACCGGTTACCTCTCTCTCTCTTCTCTCCCGTTGTCGTTGGCTCGGCTGGAGGAGTTTGGAGCTGTTTGTCGTTTACGGGGAGCGGCTGCTGGCGTGGCCCAGATCTTGTGAGGGCCCCCCTGCACGCTGCTTAATGTTAGGGATAATAAGGTTATGCTGATAGGTAAGATGAGATGATAATTTTTAAAAATTTTGTAAATAATATTAAGATAAAAATTTAAAATATTATTATTATTTTAGAATTTGAAAAAATAGAATTGAAATTTAAAAAATTTAAATTATTTATTATATTTTATATAAAAATTTAAAAAATTTATAATGATGAGATAAAGATAGAGATAAGAATTTTGTGTGAAACATAACTTCTAAGCATAACCTAAGTCCTATATGGCCATGTTGCGTACCTATTCCCAAAAGGTTACATGTCAGTATCCTATTTACTATTCATGCCTTTCCTGTTAAATGTTATCATTTTCTGCAATTTAAAGTATTTTAAATAAATAAATATATATATATTTAAAGTATTTCTTTTTAGAACCTCAGAAATTATTAAATAAAAATAAATCAATACAATTATCAGTGATTCAAAAATACATATAATGTAGATATGGTGAATTTGTATTGAAAAATGTTATAAAAATAAGAGGTTTGCTATTTATCATCCATACACACTATATATTATAATTATTTTTAATTTTTAATTTATTCTTTATAAATTAATTAAATTTTTTTATTTATTATCTATATATTATATATTTAATAATAAAAATATATATATAATGTATAGCATTAAGATGATGAATATATTTTTCTTTTAAAATAATGAGTAAGCTATTAGCCAAGTAAAGACGCAAGCCGGGGAGCAATGGAGTGGGGGAGGGGGGGCTACCGAAGAAAAGAAGGGCGGGAGAGGAAATGAAGCACACGTGTCAGGTACACAGATGTCGGATCTTATCTGGTACATTTTTGTTCCACTGTTTGTATATTTTCGTAGAATAAATAAATGAAGTTGCGTAAATTTGAAATTTGATTTCAAGTCCGATGTCCGCCCTTTGGCAGCTGGACCGCACTCTCCCCCGCCCCCCAAAATAAATTGAAAAATAAAAGAAACACACACAGCCCGCTTTCAGCTTTTTTTAGAGATTTCAAAATGGTGGACCCACATCCCCCTAACTCACGCGCTCTCTTTTGTACTCTTTACCCCACAATTGCGTCGAATTTCGTGCTTATAGACGAGATGGCTTTTTCAGAAATTATGCAATTATAATTGGCAATTAGACATTAAGAAATGATTTCTAAGTCTGACAGTCTGACAAATTATGCACAAAATTTTGTTGAAAATAAGCTCAATCTTACAAAAATTATATAAAAACTAAATTTTATAAATAGAATTCAGTTTTTTTTAAAAACTTACGCAAATTTATCTAAATTTTGAATTCAAACAAGATCTTAGTTGTTTTAAATTCCGTTTAAATAATAAAATGAGAGAATTTTAAATGAAAAATGAAAAATAAATAAAATATTATTTTTTAAAATTTTGAAAAAAATTAAATTATTTATTATATTTAATATAAAAATTTAAAAAGTTATAATATTAAATTGAGACAAAAACTGTTTTCTGTATCCAAAAAATTCCTCTGTATCTTTTTTCCTTTGGGTTGAATGATACCGTCAAACGCACTTCTCACGTGTCGTTTAATGTTTAAACTAGTCAAAAAGCCAACTCGTTCATTCTTAAGCATATATCTATGTTTTTTTTTTTTTTTGATATTGCTTCCATTTACCAAATAAAATTTGAAATAAAATTCTAATTTAAAATATATTACATCAAATAGCGTCACGTCATTTGTTAAAGTAAATTGTTAAGGGACAAACACGATAGGAACATCCCGGAAAAGGGAAGTAAAAAGACAGCTTAGCTTCACGAGAAAAAGCCCACATCCGTTTGAAGAACACTGCTATGGAATTATTTTTGTTTTATCTGGCGTAGCGACTACCGCCTGCTGACCAGGAACGTTCCTTCCGCCTCCTGTATGAGTTATTATCATCAATCCTCCTACTACTGTATGGAGAGCGTGATCTTCCTCGCCGGTCCCTTGAGTAGGGATCCCTGTCTCCCCCCCATCGGCGAGGCGAATGGCTTCGAGACCTTCGACGTCCATGTCCTGCATATTTTTTGCCGCCAATAATTCACATAACAGAGAGATTAATCAATGAATCAACAACGGGCTTATCTCTGTCTCTGTTTTATAATGATCAACCTCTATCATGAAAAAAACCGAAAATGAGGGGAAAGAGTAGACAGGGTGGGGACGAGGGTGGCCCACGTGGGGGCGAGATTGAAACTGTGTCAAAATACTTGCACGCAGCACTCAGCGCGCCTCTTAAAAGAGAATAAAAGTGTAGGAGAAGATGCCAATGCCATAACCAATTGACCGCTTGTACAAATGACGTTGCTGTGAAATCAAATCTCAAGACAATCGAAGCACAACTGAAAGATTAGGCCATTTTTTAACAATTCATTACCAACTGATCTAGGAGGGCTGGACCATAATAAAATACCCTCAACTTTCGCTAATAAGCGTAAAATTTCTTACTTATCAAAAAAATAAAAAAAAACTTTCGATAATCAGGGTAACCAATAATTTGCAAAATTCTTTTGATTGGACCATAATAAATTCTTGTTGGGGCTTTCATTAGATTCGTAGCTTAACGGTTAACCATTGACATAAAACACACTAGGATTTCATCTGGTGTCAAGGGCTAAGGTAAGAATCTAATGAAAGCCCCAACAAGAATTTATAGGGCTTTGATGCACATTTATTCCCAACACAAGTTTTTTCACAAAATATAGTAGAGTATCAGGCTGAATTCATAACCAATTATAGCACAATATATCAAAATAATAAAATGTCCCCAGGTATCTGCAAGAGTTATTCCAGAATGTACCTCGTCTATTATCTCTTAAACCATGATACCTTCCCGGTGTGGGTGTCCTGCCACGCTTCCTTTTTGCCTGCATTGGTACACATATGGCAAAGTAACGTCAGGGCAAATAAATAACTGTAAGTCAACCTTATACTGAAACAAAACATTGTAGTGCTTTCCCAAAACAGCTGTTTGAAATTAAAAGACATATCAAGATAAGTACGAATTTCCCTTTAAAACAGCGATATTAATTTGCAAAAAAGTAGAGAAACTTCAAGGAATAATCTGCTATTCATATTTCCAGGTGTGACCCAGCTACCATTGCCTTCGTGGCATGAGTTACCAACATAGTGAAGGCAGACAGAACTTAATCACCTTTACAAGTAAGATAGGACATCCACCTCCAAAGAATTAAGCAGGATAACACACAATCTGGTGCACCTAACTAGTTCATGATGTTTCTAGGGTATCTCAGAATATTAAAAAACGAAAATAAATAAATAAAGAACCAGTTAAGATACTGTTACTAATGAAGGAAGGAATGGCGGGCACACAACCCTCGGCAAAATGGTCGAATTTGTTTTGATCAATTTTGAGTGTCGATGCAGAAGAACTCATGACGTGATTCGTGAAGGAATATGTTCAACCGTTAAGAGCTTAGATTGTGAATTCGATGGAGCTACACAGACCAGACCTGCTGCCACAACTTATCAGGCAACATTTTCGAAGAAAATGTACCAAGGAAAATTATGAGTAAATGATGAACTCTCATTACAAAGTAATGATCTAGATCCGTTCATGGAAAATAATACCTTTTCCACAGTAATCAATCGACCTTCAAAAACTGAACGATTCAAATACTTGATGCAGCGCTCAGCACCCTCATTCGTTTCCATGGTGACAAAGCCAAATCCACGGGATTCTCTAGTGTGAGGATCTGCCACCAGATGGCAATCCAAAACCTGAAATCAAAATTAGGCTGTGAAAAAGTAGCTTTTGTGTAGCACGAAAATACCACATGAGAACTACACAAAAATACTTCTGGTATCGTAATAGGTTCCAAGTGCATGACTCTTCATGAATTCCTTGTATAACTAAACTAGCACGCTTAGGCGTTGCTCTTGTATATGTCCCATATACCTATTCTTATGATCAATAAAATTTTGTTTACTAATTAAAAAAACTGAGATAAGGCCAAACTCAGAGATCTATGATAACCCTTTTATTATAATTACTGTTTATAGTTCTAAAAGCATTTAATGGACTTATAACTACCTCAAAGCTCTTATTTGTAACAAATTGGCGTTTGATGAAACCGGGTTCTTAGTAATAACGGTGTTTGTTTTTTAATTAAAAGCCATGCCACCTCAATTATAGAAATCATTTTTCAAATCTAGATCTCAAAATGAATTTTAACTGATTGTTTCAAATATAAACATCTCGAGTTCAACCACAGTGCCAGAAACCCCAAGTTGGAACCCAAGTCATTTTTAATAAACATTTGGTACTCATTGTAAGTTAAAATAACCAAACCATGTTTATAGATGGACAACTTGTGCGTGCTACACTGAATAAAAGAACTTATATAACAAGAATCATACCTTTCCTTCCCTGCCAAAATACTTTTCAACGTCACTGGTAGTAACTCTTGTTGACAATCCTGTTACATACAAATTATTCCCAGGATTGGTTGCATCATCAGATTCGTGACTCCTGGAGCAAAAACACTTGACATATCATATAAACTCGATAACACTCATAAAGAAAGCATCATCAGAGCAACACATTTATTATGTCATGGCATAAAACAGAGACAACATTTAGGTAAAGAGGCATCTATTTCAAGATGTCCAACTAAATAATGACAGCAACAGCATACCTGGACCGGCTTCTCCTCGACCTTGACAATGACCTCGACCTCAAACGATGACGTCTGCTAGGTGAAATAGAGGCTCGAGGCGAGACAGACCTAGAGAATAAACAGTAACAGAATTGCGTATAACTCAGAAGTAGAAATTCATGGAAAAAAATCATTGAAAGGAAACTCACCTTCCTTCCCTTGAGTATGACATCTACCAGTACACAAAAACAAGATATCAGGCACAGCATACATCCCTTAAAACATACCAAAAAGAAAAGAGAACCTAATAGAAATTCATACACCAAATAACTTGAAATTAAAAAATAACTTGCTGAACTTTTCTTGATACTGAGATTTACAAACTCCCATCAAAATTGAAAAATGAATGACAGTTCATTCAAGAAAAGGCGCTGAACCAACCAATAACCTAAGTCAAAGCCCTAGCTGTTGTTTGCTCGAAGAGATAGATTTCGAAAAAGGCGAGGCGTCGAAGCTTTTACCTTGGTTGGAGATTCACTGAGTCAACTCGCATGCCCTAAGGCCTAACAAAGTGAGGGAACGCCTATCTGGCTTGAAGACCGACTGAAAAATTCAGCAAAAAGTGAATGGTTGAAATGCCAAGCGAAAGAGAGATCGTATGGAGCTTCGCACGTGTGAAAATAGAAATATACTGGCCCAAGTATTTGTTGGGCCCGATCTCTTTTTTGGGGCCCATGTTTCGTAATTTTTGCCAAATATTTGGGATTTTAAAAATAGTAAATTAGGCTGATTTTCGTCTGAAGGAATGTAGAAAATTTGTTGGCATTTGGTTAAACTGATGAAAATGTAGCTTGGTCACTACGGCTTATTTTTCAAAACTTATATATATTTATATCTTTTTGAGCATTTAAAAACGAAATAACAACAGATAATAAATCTGATTTAATTTTAAAAAAAATCTCCACAACTTTTTACTATTCACACAATCTTCATACACTATATTTTTTTAATTTTTTTCTTTTATCAAATATTTATTATATGAATAGTGAATAGATAATTTGAAATAGTTTTAAAAGAATAAATTTTAAAAAATATTAAAATTTTAAAAAATTTTAAAAAATATGAAATGTGAAGAAGGTGGTATAGCAAAACTCTTTAATTTAATTTTGAACTAAATTCAAAATCACAAACTTCTAAGAGCATTGGTATTGGATTAGCCAAATACTTTTTCATCTTCAAATTTAGCCAATATCATCCATATTTGTTCCACATTGAATTAGCTAAATTATTTTCATCCAAACTATGAGTAATAGTAAATCTATTCTTCTTTTCAAATATGAAAAGAATTATAGAAAGTCTAAAAGTACTTTTTAAGATTATTATATTATAAATATAATATTTTTATTCATATAAGATTTTATCATCTATATTCATATGAGATTATTATATTATAGATTGTTGGATTGTGAAAATGAAAATGAATATAATTATTGGAAGTTATTAAAGATTATGAAAATAAAATAAAAATTAATTAAAAAAATATAATTAATAAAAAATAATAATATTTTATTATTATAAAAAATAAAATAATTAATTCAATATAGACTTCAAATTTTGAATGATTAGTTAAAAATAAAAAAATTACATATTAATTAAAATTTAAAAAATAAAATAATCAATCCAATTCTAATGCTCTAATCTATCATTCGAGAAGATAAGGAAAAAAGGGAAAAAGCCAGACATTTGACCCTTCATCAGAGCAGAAAACTCACTGAACAATCTCCACAGTCTGAACAAATTAAAGACAGTGTCAGTGTCAGTGGCAGGACAGCTGATGCTGAACACGAATAATAAAGACGACAAAAATAAAAAAAGGGACCAACCAAAATCTCGGCAGCAAGTACAGATTTTAAAAATGATAACCGGAAGCTAAGAAATATAAAATTATACACATCAAAAACATTACTCAACGGATTATTCAACCCTTGAGGAGAGTCTCCATGGCTTCAAAGAATAGAGGCGCCATTTCTGGGCCTGGAGTCTTGATCGCACACTTGACCCCAGGGGTTCCGATGACAGTGGTGAGTTCGATCAAAAATGGCACCCCTCTAGGGATTTTAGCAGAGAAATAGAATACATCCTGATTTGCGTGCTTGCGCTTTGCAATAAAGAAGATGTTTGATGCAGCCAGCCGGTCTAGAGTAGCTTCCATGCTGTTCACCACAATCTCTGGAAAGTCCTTGGAAATCTCATTTGAATCAGGAAGAGACCTCCATGTCTGTGATTGAGAGAAGTATCAGGTCTCAATTTTCCTAATCCAGACTTCTACAAACTTAAACTCTACATGCATAGGGAAAGCATTCTCTGAATCAACGAGTTTCATCAGTCCATAATTCATTGGGTGTTCGTTTCGATTTTTAGTAAACCATTAGCTCTAGCTCCATAAGTCAGCAAGCATTGTTCAATTAATTTCATGAATCTCGCAAGATTCTCGACCTACCCTTGACATCATTAAAAAAATATATATCTCCATCTACCTAACATTCCATTCTCAATCACCAAGATGGAATATTGCAACACATGGCATTTGAGTAAAGAATGGTTACATACGCTGCAGCAACTGGCAGGGAGTGCACAAACCATTTGAGTATTTTCTATCATCTCCTACTCTACTTGTTGTAAAGATGAGTTGGTTTCGATATTTTAATGTCTTTGACTAAAACAGGTTCACTCTCTAATCTTATTTTCTATCCGAGGCGAAACCCCAGCTTGTTAGTCTGACAGGAGAAAATACTACATATATTTTTACCTCAAGGAAGCTACCACGCTCCATTCTTCCATCCTCGGTAAAGAACGCTTGCAATGGAATTTTATCATTGAAGTAGGACACTGGCTGTTGATTGTTTTTCACAGCAACCTGCAAAAGTGAGCTGGCGGGACCTTGAGACATATTCTGAAACATAACCATGGGCAGAAGAGTCCTAGCTGATGCCCCAGGTTGCAACAGTGGAACCTGATAGATAGAAAGGAACCAATTAAAACTCAGTAAATTGTGAAGCATCCAAATGAGGAATTAAGCCCCACAGCCCAAAGTGGAAATAACCACATGTAGAAAAAGCACTTAATAACTACCTGCAAGGGCCCAGCAGCAGCAAGACCAAATGTATTCTTGTTAAACTGAATCATGAACCCATCAAGCGGAATTTGTGAGCCATTCTCAAATAATAAACTGTAAAATATTTGACCGTCCTGCCGTGTCAGCTGTGCACAGATTTGTAAACCCTGGCCAGATGATGCTGGAAGTAAAACAGGCAATGGAGGGCTGCAAACAAGGCCAGAAAACCAGTGAGTGCAATAGCGTACACACTAAAGTTTGCCTATCTTAAGAGTGTTTTTTTAAAGCAAGACAAGTTTACCATTAAATTCACATAGGCCAATTTTATATATTTGCTGAACAATGTGTTTTCATTCCCTTAAAAATACAGCAATTCCCAAGTATTTTTTTTATTGGCACCGGGTGTCCAGGAACAGCGTCCCGACTTATCCCGGGGCAGCAATTCCCAACAAGTATTCACAAGCTTCATAAAAAAATTATAGATTATTTGTTGCACTCTAAATCATATTTACCCAGAAGGAGCAACAGGCTGATCAATAGGAACAATAGCACTATTGTCAAGGCCTATTAGATCACCGAGCAAATCTGGCACAGGAGCAGGAGGTGCAGGTGCAGGTGCAGGAGCTGGTTGCCTTGCACCAGAATATGGAACACTACTTGAACTAGTTGGAGGTGATGCAACACCATCAGCTGCATGAGAAGATGATTCAGAGTATCCCGTTTCACTCCCCTCAGGATAGTCATCATCTTCAGTTCTCTGGGCTGTGGTCTTCACACGGGTAACAAATGTTTCTGGGGGCTTGTGATACACAGAAGATAGTGTGGCAATGTTGGCGAGAAGTTCATCCAAAAGAGTTGAATCAAGTTGGTTTGAATCATCACTTATCACAGGTTTCTCAGCTAACACAACATCCTTAGCTGCCTGAGAGATAAAACATATCCCATTAATGTACATCCAACATTGTGATCCTAATATCATATAAGCATGCAGTCATACTCGAGTTGGAAAAGTCCTAAAGGGTATGCATGGAGTCATACTTGTGGTGTAAAGATCCTACAGGGCAAGACATGGATGACTACCTAGTGCAATTCACCTTCTCTCCAACAGGAGTTGAAATTGGATGGATTTTTAGGTCCCCAAAAATGGCATAGGCAGAATGGCTACAAACATTCTGGTAGCCACCTTTATACAAATTTGCTAAGGCTTTGATAAGCTCAGATTGCTAATCTATCAATGATTGATTAGCATAGAAGTGCTAAACATGGAATAAGTATGAGGACTCCAAGAAAACCCTCTCCCCAACCAAAAATAGTCTGAAATGGCAGTTGATCAGAATTAAATAGAAGGACCGTGTGGTGGACATCAAATCAATACAAAGCTAAACTTAATTGTGGCAAAAACCCACCTCAGGATCAGTTGACAAGAGCCGCCAATATATGTATGCACGATCCCGCAGGTCAGGGTTGTCTGTCTCCACAGTGGCATTATTCAAAACGACCTGTAATCATGAACAATAAAGAAAAAATGCCTCAAAACAAGTCTGAAGAAGGTATAGTGTACACACACGACTGATTCAAAGAGGTAGCAATTCCAAATAAAAACTGATCAATAAGCTCTGCTTTTGCTCAAAAGTTTGAGAATAGAATATCGTTTTTATCTTTCAACATAAATGAGAATAGAATGTTGTTTTTATCCTTCTTTATATCAGAAAGAGTGTCATTACACATTTTCTCCAACATGACTAACAATGAACTTTCAATCATGTGACTTTTTAACCAGTTGGCTCAACAACTTTATGCAGGAATCATGCAACAACCACTGAATGACAATGATAGAAATCAAACAAACGATTAATTTATTATTGAGTAAAAGTGAAACTCGGGGAACTTTACCCTGTTTTAGATAGAGTTTTTATTTTGTATTTTATCCTTTTTCTAAGCTATAATGCAGTCAACTCAGACACTATATGACAGAAGATACATCTGCATTTTCAACAAAACCAACTGAAATCCACATCAACTCCACGTCCTTGAAATATAAAAATGCTCAATCAACTCAGAATATGTGCAAACCAGAGGTGGGCATCTAAAATTCCATTTGAAGGCTACTGAAGGTGAAAGAAAAGCCAGAATACACAATTAATCTAATCAGGTTCTTGTAGGACATCAAAGCAAAACCTGAATCATTTGCTGTGGGCCTTCAGTCGGCTTCTTAAGAAAAAGTTTAACCGTTGCAGTCAGCAACTGCAGTTGGACTTGTGCAGGCTCTTCGGGGAAACTCTCCAAAAAACTCTCAAGAAGCTCGTCAGCATTGTCAATTCTTTCTGCATATTCGCCAATTATCCAGATCATTGATGCCTTGGGGTTTTTTTTTTTGGGAGAGGGGGGGGGGGGTGGCATCAAATATTAGTTTGTTAATAAGAATTGATAATTGAAAGCTTAGTACTTTTATAACTGAATTGTTCCAGCAGAAGAAGCACTACCTTAGCTTCTGGCTCATCTAAAGTGTCCAAGCTTTCACAGAGTGTTGCAATGATAGACTCATAGCTGCATAGGAAAAAATATATTTACAACAAAGTTTGACAGTACGATACCATCATTCACTAGAACACTATCAAAATCACTGCCATAACCATCCTAAGTAGAAATGTTAACTTACGTGTTGGGGTATCTTCTAAAGATATCTTTAATGACTATAATTGCCTCTTGAACCACATAGTTTACTTTAATCTTGATCAGTTCGAGCAAAACACTTATGCATCGCTCAGCAGCTCTTTCTAACTTGATGGCACAGCGACCAATAGCACGAACAGCCTTTCTGACAAAATCGACATCTACTTCCGTTGCATACTCTTTGAATTCCAACAGAACCTGCAGAAATGTCAAACAAGAGAGCATAACAATATCTGATGAAGAGATACTGGAAAATAAGCCAAACTCCAAACAGCAAGCAGTAAATCCAATAAAAGGGACATACCTGGTCTATATTTCTGTCAGAAGCAAGCTTTATCATGATTTCTAATTTCTCCATTTTCACATAGATTGGATCATTGTACTTGCAGAAAAACACCTATGAATGAAAATAGCATTCCATAAGCACGGCCCTCCTTAAACAACGGGATGCAAAATCTCCTCAACAACATCTATAAGTTTATAAGTATAGAGATTGACCTTAATTTCATGGGCAAGGATTGTTGGGCGTCTTTGTACTATAAGATTGATGTTCCGCAATGCAACATATTGTATCTCAGGTTCTGCAGAAAGTAATGTCACAAGAGGAGGAGCCATCTTTTTGCAAAGATTTCGAACCACATCCGTACTGGTGATAAGCTCCATTTGTTGGAGGATCATCTTTCAGGCAAAAAAGGAAAAGATAAAAGATGATGGATATTTAGCATAGTTGACAAGTTGGAAACTGTTGAAGACACTGACGAGGACTATACTGATACAGAACACCAATTAATCAATGGAAATGAATGTCACCTTGACAGCTGAAAGCACAACTGCACAATTAGCGTGTTGAAGCCGTGGTGTAACTCGCTCAACTATATTTTCAGCTTCACGAGCATCAGCTGCCTTGTATCTGGAAAGAGCATCCAAGATAAAAACTTGGCCCCACCTAAACAAGTATGCATTGCAACCGATATTAGAAAAACAAACCAAAGGCTGCTGCAATATAAAAAGGACATAAAAAAGAGAGAGAACTAAATAAAAGATCAATATCTGTAGAAGTTGCTAGACAAGGTCCGAGGGTGCTTTTGACTAGATGTACATGGCTACCACCAAATCTAAGACACAGTTAAACTATCAGCTCTAAACTATAAATCATAAGCATTGCCATAGGCAGTGTACTAAATGCACCATTATTCCTAAACTATGCATATAAGAGACTTTAAGGATGTTTTGACATAAGATATAAAATCATGAAGTTTCTTTTCTGCAGCATAGAAATGTGATGAGTTGATTAAGGAAGCACCCTAACATTTGCTGCAGTTAAACAACTAACAGAAAAATTAAATGAAATTGATGTCCCATCTTAAAGTTTGTCAGTCATTAAACTCGATCTTTCAAATTATCAATAAAAAGTAAGAAGCAAACATACTCCGTGCATTCATTTAAGGCAGTAAGTAGCTTTGAGAGCGTATGACTGGTGATCTCAAAAACGGGACTGTTGCTATTCTCCTGTATCTCTGCAAGAGCAGCCACAGCATTTGCAACAACCATTGGATTATTATCAGATATTAAATCCTTGAGAGATTCCAAAAAGCCTCTGTCCTCAACTAACTCAGCATTTATGTCATAAAGTTTTGCGACACATATGGCTGCAGTCTTGCGAACATATGGATCATCATCCTATCAAAATATAATAAAAAAAATCTCAGATCAGTTGTTCAAAATTCAACGAATAGAATACTGACTGAGACAGAGACATGGATGGCAAGGTGAAAGTGAAGGATAATTGTCAAAACAAGTTATGACCACAAGTGACTCGTCAAAAGTTATGCTGGATTCCAAGAACTGGGCATATGCGGCAAAAATGTCATTCTCAAATCACCTTAAGACACCTCTGGAGGGGATCACACAAATACTCTGTGATTTTATCAACACGTATGCATCCCATTGTCCGCACAGCCAAAGCTCGAATCAAAGGATTTGGATCCTGTGAATCCTGCGCATATGCCCATAAAAGTATAAGTTAATTTGAGATCCCTAAAACCAGAAGTTAATTATAGCAAGTTAAACATATTACATCTCAAAATCATCAAAATTAAAAGAGATCCACAATATTTTTTGAAAAATATTGAATGTGAATGTCACAGATCAAGGACTGAGTGGCACTTACTAACCCAATGAAGCAGGCGATTATTTGCAACAAACACAATCTGTTTCTTGCATATTGTTTAGCATTTTTATACTACTAAGACGTACCCCTAAACAAGTACATACATTCAAAAGTAGGCTCTTCACCAAGGGACATCTTCTGTTGTTCTTTTCATATTAAATTTCTCATGGCACTGTGTGTGTGTTTCGTGCCTGAAGACCAGGGTTCTTTTTGAATTCAGATGTCAATAATTATACCAGAAGAAGAATACCTAATATTTGTTTTGATAAGATAGAATACTCAAACGATGATCCTGGACACCCGGTGCCAATAAAAAAAAAAAAAAACGATAGAATATTCAATTCTAGTTCTTACCTTCACAAATGTATTTACTGCGAGAATTGCTAGGTCAGGTTGACTTTTAGCATAATTAATAAGATACAGATAAACGAGCTTTTTCAACTCCAAATTCTCGGTTTGCATGCAATTCACCACGTCCGTGAACAAAGATGAAACATCCTTCCCAACAGTCATTGCAGCAATCACCTTCTTAACAGCATCTTTTCTCTTATCCTGTATAACATTAAAAAAGATTAAATGATTACGAGTTACCTATTTTTGACAAAGTACGAACGGAAATATACATAAGCATCCCATCTGTAATTTTTACAGACTTGAAACTAACACACTATGCAGCCAATATCACAGGGGTATCAACTGCTACTCTACTCAAGGGCACAGCATCAAAACCCACAAGAATATTATAATGTCCTTGTAACAAAAAGATAATAACTGGGAGTAACTATGACTCTCTTAACTTATCAAAAACCAAAAACCAAGAGAGAATAAACTTTTATAGTAATTATAAAGTGAAAAGAGATCAAGCACATCTACATACTAATGGCACTAATTTTTGCAAGCTGGAAACGGTTCCAAACAATTTTAAGAATAAAATGATAAAAAAAAATTCAAAATCAGCATACTATCACTCATTATATCAAGGCCAAGCCTGGCCCCTTTCCTTAGTCAGCGGGGATCCACATCGACGTTTACATGTCTGAATGAAAAATGCATTCGAACTAGTTTATCAAACTTTCTGATACTGTTAATCTGTCTTATCACATAATGAGCCTCTCTTACTTCAGACACCAAACTGATTGGGAACAGTATTTTTGACATTTATTCTTAAATCCCAAAAAGAAATAACAATCCTCCCTTAGTCAGTGGGGATCCATATCAAAGTTTACATGTCTGTATGAATAATGCATTCGAACTAGTTTATCAAACTTTCTGACACTTTTAATCTGTCTTATCACATAATGAGCCTCCCTTACTTTAGACGCCAAACTGATTGGGAACAGTATTTTTGACATTTATTCTTGAATCCTAAAAAGAACTAACAATCCTCCCTTCACTAAGCTGCTCGGCAAGCTGAACACAACATTCTTATAGATTCATTGGCCTATCTCTTCATGTAGTCCGCTAAATTTGAAATTCCCATACAGAAGGTGTTAAAGACCCAACCATTGATCCAAAAGCTCTAGGACTATTGGATACTAATTTGGTTAAACCTTTAACCCTCAGGATCGTAACATTCCACTACGCTTCCGAATCCGACGTCCATAGCGGCCCACTCTATTGACACTGTCCTGGTGGTAGCCCTTTCTCTTTTGGTGGCTTCACTTATCTATCAGTATTCAATGAATTAACACTATGCCCATACAAAATACCAAGACATTTTAATCCAGCCTATAGGCCGCCCAATCTGTGACTTGAACCCGTGATGTGGTCCCTGCTCTGATACCAATTGTTAAAGACTCAACCATTGATCCAAAAGCCCTATAACTATTGGATACTAATTTGATTAAATCTTTAACTCTCAGGATCATCACAGAAGGTAGTTTTTATCTCTACTCCTGAGCCCCCCAGAGAAATATCCTAAACCTCAGAGTTTGAGTGACACAAAACAAATTTCACATCTTCTTCTGTTTTTCCTTTTAATTCTAACAAATTTCTCATTTATATAGATAAAAATACCTTATAAAAAAAAGTATAGATAACAGTCTAATCTACTAGCAGAAACTCGGAAATGCTTCAGCTGTAAATCAGACCCCAATCAGGAATTATTCACAATTTCCGGCTCGATCTGATAGAAAGAAAAAATAAAAAACTTAAAAACAACAAATATTCCGCTATGTCCATATTGTATTGGCAGGCAGAAAATCCAGATTTCCTTCTTTTACCAGCGATTTTTGAACCACCAAACAAAGCATAAATGGTTGTCATTCACGGATAAAAAATTAGGTTCGATCTGTACAATCTAGAAAACGTGACAACTAAATAACGCCAAATCTGATGAAATCTGAGTACAAATCAAATCGAAAACCAGCAGATCTGCCAGAAAACGTCGCCAATTGGCCACGAAATTGTGATAGGCCTCGAATCAATAACCAAATATGTGGAGACCAGAGCTCCATAAATAACATATACATTCGTACATGGATACAGATACACAAATATACATAGAGATAGAGAGAGAGAAAAGCACCTTGTACTGAGAATTGAGCTCTTCTTTGAGCTCAGGAATCTCACCCTTCTTGGTGGTGGAGAAGTACTTGGAGTCGTGGCCGCTCATCTCTGTTGTGTCTTCGTCTTTCTCTCTCTTTCTCGCCGAGTCGAAGAAGAAGAAAAACGATAGTGGTCATAAAATGGTTTCGATTTAAATCACTGTGGCCTAACACCGAGCCCGTCGTTAATTCGGTTCGGACCGCATTGAGCCGGACAACTAGTCAAGGACTAGCTTTCGGCCATGGTCAAAGTCATCAGCAGCTTGGGCCGCGATGGGCCAATTCCAAGGTGAACCGTCTGTCGTGGGTCTGGTGCTGATTTGGGCCATTTTCAACTCGTTTGAAACTTTGAACTCTCCTGCGGGTGGCTTGCCTTAACGGAACATTTTGAAAACAAAATTATGAAAAATTCTATTAAGCAATCTTACACTATATATTTGTTGAGGAAAAAAATTTAAAAGATAAAAATTAAAGACCCACATCAACAGGTGTGTGATGTAATCTGCTAAATAGAATAACTCTAAAATCAAATAGAGTACAAATCTCTGTGTTTCAATAACTTCACCAGATATAATATACAAGACATATACTGTATTTTATAAGGATATGATAAAATTTTTAAACAGACTTATTTTTTGAAATGATTAGTTAATATTATAATTTGAGTTACATTAATTTATTATAAACCATAAAAGTTTCTCAAATTTAGATAATGTAGGATCTCATTCATGTCCCAAGTATTACACTCTTATTCTTTAAATATTTGACGTGATCATTGAGGAGTGATAATAAGTTGAGATGAAAATTGAAAGTTGACTAAATTATTGTTATAATATTATTATTATTTTGAGATTTGAAAAAGTTGAATTATTTTATTGTATTTTATCTGAAAATTTCAAAAAATTATAATAATTAGATGAGATAAAATAATTTTTATATCCAAACCTAGCCTAGTCATTTTGTAGTAGACGGCATGGTTTAAGTTTTATACTTCTAATTGAAATTTGATATAATATTATTTGTTATAGACAGACTACTACATTACACTAAAATAAAATTTATACGCTAATATAACTAGTCAATAATCAATATTATAAATTGAATTTCCACATAGCATTATAAAAAGACAATAACTTATTATTTTCACATTTCATTTTTATTGAGTCCATGTCGTTAATAAAGATTGGCTTGAAATTTTGAAATTTTAAGTGATGTTGGTTGGAAATATGACCATATCAATAGGCTCTTATAACATAACATAATAATACAGTTACAAGATTAAAATAAATTTATAATTTTAGAATGTACAAATTTTGTATATTCTTTTTAAAAAAATATAGATAAATACAAAATCTAGATGAAAGAATAATTTTTTAATTATAAATCCAAAATTCTCTTGCGTTGAAAGGCAAGCTGGGCCATAGGCCCATATCTGTGAAACTCAACCCATGTAGAGGACTGAAATCGGGCCTACAAAGGATCTTCTTCGTTCCATATACGCACGTGCCCCTCACGCGATCGCGGATTTACGATGACCTAGTCGGGCGGTTTGTCTTACAAATGAAGTCTAGAGATCCTCCTCTCTTCGGTCTCTGCAATAATCCAAAACCTCTATAAATTGGTCCATTCGTTCAAGAAACCAAGCATCTGAGTCTCCTACGAGCTCATCGCACTAAACAATCTTAGATTCCCATCGAAGATCATGGGACACGGTACCGGACTTTTAATCTCTCCCTCGTCGAATTCGTATATATAATATAAATTTCAAACGGAAGCAAAGATCCTGGAAAAAAATTTGTTGAAAAAAAAGCAGTATATGTTTTCTATTTAAATTCTGGTTCGTACTCGCAGGTGAAAAAGGCCGACCCGCCAAAAAGCACAAATCATCGGCGAAGGAAGGTCACAGGAAAATTATCGAGGTCGAAGACGCCTTTTTTGGCGAAGAAGTCGACGACGATCGCGATGGTATTTTCGTTGTAGTCATTGTTGTTAGTACGAATTTATAGTGATTTTGTACGAAAATTTTGATTTGGATTCGTTTTGTTGTGTGAATCTGATTGATTCAAGGTGAGAGAGAAGGGAAGAAGAGAGATTTTAGTAAATTAGAGCTGAAGCCGGATCATGCTAATAGGCCTTTGTGGGCTTGCGCCGATGGCCGCATTTTCCTCGAAACCTTCTCGACTTTGTATAAACAAGCTTACGATTTTCTTATCGCTATCGCCGAACCCGTTTGCCGGTATCTAATTTTGAACCCAGTTACGTGGGTCTCAGTTCGTCAATCTATTGGACATTTACGTAATGTGAATTTTGATTTTTAGGCCGGAGTCTATGCACGAGTACAACCTGACTCCGCACTCGCTGTATGCTGCGGTGTCTGTTGGTCTTGCAACGGAAACAATTATAGCTGTTTTGAGTAAACTATCAAAGACCAAGCTGCCTAAGGAAATGGTTGATTTCATACATGCTTCCACGGCCAATTATGGCAAAGTAAAGCTTGTGCTTAAGAAGAATCGGTACTTTGTCGAATCCCCATTTCCGGAGGCAAGCGATTCTGCTTTTACCTTTTGGTCGTGCACAGTGTATGAAGATTTTAGGTTTTTGATGCTGATTGTACTTACTGAACTCATTGCAGGTCTTGAAGAAGTTGCTCAAGGATGAAATTATTTCCCGGGCAAGGATTAATTCTGAGGTTGGCTTCTTAATAGAGTTAGATTTTAAATGGCAGGCGCCTATGTATTGTTTCCCATGACATATTTAACTTCTGTTAGCCCTTTAGTCATGGGGTCATTTGGTTAGCGGTTGGTTCATAGTTGTTTGAACAGAGTTGTTTCAATTGGTTGCACGTTCTAGCTTTATATCCTGTTCCGAATTTGTTTCTCTTTGTTTGTATGCATGCCGGGCTGTTTCCAGTAATATGTGAAGTTTGTCAAAGACAATGATTTAGCTGTGATTGTGATACGAGATCTTATTAGGATTCATTTTCTGCTTCAATTGTACAGGCTTTTATACTGGAACTTATTAAGTTTCCACATTAATGGTCTATGACGTATGTCAAATATGTGCTGGTATATTTCTCATGAAGGCATGCATTGCCAAAAAAAAAAAAAAAACACAAAAACAAAAAAGAAAGAAAAAGGACTTCCTGTCAGATATGGCTGGTTTACATTGTTTTTTTTGTTTTCAATCTCATAGCTGTTTATGTTTTTGCTCGAGAAGTATCCTCATAACATATTTAACATTTTCTATTAGTTGAATATTGAACCTATATGTTGATTTTGGTTAGGGCGCAAATGGAAGTGATGGATTTACAATTAGCAAATCAATTGGTGAAATTGGAACTGGTCATGAGGATTTACTTAATGGAGCAGAAGTGGCGACTGCAGTGGAACAAAAAGAAACTCATGCATTTGAAATTGACCCTTCTCAGGTAATGCATGCTTAATTGAACTCATGCTTTTAAAATTGACCCTCTGGATGTAATGCATGCTTAGGTTTTTGGAATTGAACATGTGTTAGACTATGCATGATTCATGTTGCCCTTTTCATACAGTTACTTCACCTAGATTTTCATCTATGTCTGGCCCTTGCTCTATAAATTGGATGTAAGCCAGTCATGCGGTAAGTAACTGTTTCAGCTGGGTCTAGGCCATCCTCTTTCAGTCTGTTTTATTATTTCATAGTTTTCTTTGAAAGGGGATTTTACTGGGTAGGGTTCACTTAACATTATTAATGTGTGATCTATTAGCTCTGCTTGTTTCAGTATGTATCGTCAGTATGTTTCGTCTCTTAGTATTGTTACCAGTCCAATAAAAAAAAATCTAAGTATTGTTGTATTTACTTAGAATTCTTCCACGAGCAATAAACTTAAACATTGGATTGAATAGTACTTATACACTCCATCATATGGAAAAGCCAAAATGCCAACCAAAATGGGTAGAAACATTCTTTTACAGATTTTATTGTGATCGAAAAACATCATTTTCATACTTGGATCCTTGGCTATAGATAAGATGTTTCTTTATACTTTGTTCTCTAATTGACAGGTTGAGAATGTAAAGCAACGCTGCTTGCCAAATGCTTTAAATTACCCCATGTTGGAGGAGTACGACTTCAGAAATGATACCGTGAGTTGGAGTTCTCATGTGTTTCCCCTGCTGCAAATTAAGTAGAATGTTAAGCTGAATTTCAATGTCGTTGAGTGAAGGCACATCCACAAGTTTCATCATGTCTTGGACGTGCATAGTGCATCTTTATTAATTTTGCTCTCCGGCACTGCAGGTCAACCCTGACCTGAACATGGACCTGAAGCCTGAAGCACAACCACGGCCATATCAGGAAAAGAGCCTTACTAAAATGTTTGGAAATGGTGAGTTTATCTTGTGAAGCTAAGTATCTATAGTAACTTATTCAACTGGCAATAAATTGGGACATGCTCTAGATTATTTCTAAGTGTATTTTTCTTTTAGGTGGGACCTGTATGTAATGAATCACATTTTGAGGCTACAATTTTCGGTCTCATTGTTGGTGTATTGTAGATTACTCTTGCGAAGAAGAATTAATTATTAATTTTGAAGTAGTTACAGGCTTGGTTCCACATGTTAATTTTCAATCTTCTATGCTTCTAATGGTCCACCCCTTCCGATTTTGATTTCTTTTATACATGGCCATGCCCAAGGGCATATCGTTTGCAGTAAAACCTTTTTGTGGTCAATTCAAACATCTTCCCCAACTGTATGAGCTTCTTCCAAAGCATATGGCTTTCTTTTTAGTCGATATGTATATACATTTTGTTTTGATTTGAATGAAGAAGAAGCTGTATTTTAGTTGACACAACAAAATTATCAATTGTAGGTAGAGCTAGATCTGGAATTATTGTACTACCTTGCGGTGCTGGAAAGTCTCTAGTGGGTGTCTCTGCAGCCTGCCGAATAAAAAAAAGCTGTCTTTGCTTAGCAACAAATGCTGTTTCGGTGGATCAATGGGCTTTTCAGTTCAAACTGTGGTCATCCATTGGTGATGATCAAATTTGTCGTTTCACATCTGATAGCAAAGAAAGATTTCGTGGCAATGCTGGGGTGGTTGTGACGACATATAACATGGTTGCTTTTGGTGGTAAACGGTCTGAAGAATCTGAAAAGATTATTGAAGAAATAAGAAATAGAGAATGGGGATTGCTTCTCATGGATGAGGTAAGCTTTATCATTTTGGTTGTGACTTCATGCGTGTAAGATTATAATGTTATATGCATAGTAAGTTGGTGTATTATATCTATTTTGTTCAGGTGCATGTGGTTCCTGCTCACATGTTTCGAAAGGTCATCAGCCTCACTAAATCCCACTGTAAACTTGGACTCACTGGTATGCATGATAGTATTTTCATAGATTGAGTGCAACATCCAGTCTTTATATTTCTTTTCTCCCTGCCAGGAACTGAAAACTAACTAATCTAATTTCAGCCACGCTTGTGAGAGAGGATGAAAGGATTACAGATCTAAACTTCCTTATCGGTCCCAAATTGTATGAAGCAAACTGGTTGGATCTAGTGAAAGGTGGATTTATAGCAAATGTACAGTGTGCTGAAGTATGGTGTCCAATGACAAAGGAGTTTTTTGCTGAATATTTGAAGAAAGAAAACTCCAAAAAAAAGCAGGTATGCCTATTACAGAAATGCTTCCTTTTTTCTTTTTCTTTTTCCGTCTATTCCTTTATTATCCAGTCATTTTTGTTTTTGTCTTTGTTTTTTTGGTTCTCTGTTGGACAATGTCTTTCTTCATTGACTTCTGATGCTCTATTTAGACTTTCATAGTAGGGTGTTATTCTCTGATCATGAGAAGTTTTGATAATTTCTATGTAAGTGCATGGTGAATTGCTTTATTAAAAGCCAGCAGATTCATGGTGGTTGTGTAGATTCATTGCTTGGCATTATTTTTCCTTTACATGATTAATGGTCTTTTACATTTATCAAAAAACAAAAAAAAAATGATTAATGGTCTTTTACATTTCCAGGCACTTTATGTGATGAACCCAAATAAGTTTAGGGCATGCGAGTTTCTCATAAGGTTTCACGAACAGCAACGTGGTGATAAGATAATTGTCTTTGCTGACAATCTTTTTGCACTCACGGAGTATGCGATGAAACTACGCAAACCTATGATCTATGGTGCTACCAGGTAGTTCATGGAGATCTTTTATATTTAGAAGTATGCTTCTACTTGTGCTGGCTCATATCTAATGCTGGCTATCTGTATTTGTAATTTATAGCCATGTTGAGAGGACAAAAATTCTTGGAGCTTTCAAAACTAGCAAGGAAGTAAACACTATTTTCCTGTCCAAGGTACTCGGTTGATTTTGCTATCTTCTTTTTCAGTAACTTCAACTTGAAATGGTTCATCTTATTTCATGAATTCATACAATCTTTATTACTTGATGATTGATGTATATGTAAAATTCACCAAAACATGCATGGATATTGTAAACCATAAAGCTTTACTGGCTTGATGTGCCTCACTTTTCAAGTTTAAGAAAATCTGGTTATATATACTCTATAGCTGCATAATCCGTTGTTGTTAGTCTTCTTGAAGGTTCAAAACCATTCTCTGTCTTTGTGGGGAACCAACTTTCTTCAAATCATTGACTAGTTCTTATAATTTCTAAGGCATACCTTCTGAAAGTTGGAACATTTAGACTACAAAAGGATGTTTTTAATTGTTTGTGTCATTTTCAGGTGGGTGATAATTCAATAGATATTCCTGAGGCAAATGTTATAATTCAGATTTCTTCTCATGCTGGTTCAAGACGTCAAGAAGCCCAACGTCTGGGCCGTATTCTCAGGGCCAAGGTTAGTTTTCATATTCTCTTCTTATGTGTGTAACCTAGCTTTTTTTTACTAGCTGGTGTAGGAAATAATTAGCTCTTTTAATCGATTGAGATCATTATTTGAAAAGCCTGAATGATGCAATCTTGAAAAAAAAAACCAATGGACATTTGTGTGATATTTCAAAAATTCCAATTTATCAACAGGGTAAACTTCAGGACAGGATGGCAGGAGGTAAAGAGGAGTATAATGCATTTTTCTATTCCCTTGTGTCAACAGATACACAGGTACGCCTCTATTCTCTTTTTGTCTGTCAATATGTTGCATGTTATGTTTCTATTGCTAAGCTTTTTGATATCCAATTTGTTGGTTTGAATGCAGGAGATGTACTATTCAAGTAAAAGGCAACAGTTTTTGATTGATCAAGGTTATAGCTTTAAGGTATATGGCTATATTTAATTATTCATTGAATTTAATGCACTTATGCGTATGTAATGGTATCCATTACCTGTGGGGATATAGTAGCCTGAAGTGTAGATAAGAGAAGATTGTTGGTTTAGCCTGCCCTTTTCCTGCTGTATAGATGTAGGTATCCCATTCTTTGCGGGAAGCAGCTGTGATTAGGATGGTCATACATGTGGACTTATTATTGGCTTCCCTAAGTTCTAAATCATGTATATTGGTTGAAGCTGGTATCACTTTGCCCAATTAAGTGTGTCCCACACATAAGCTGTCAAAATTGCATCTCATAGGGATCTCAATTGTTAAGTAATTGGCATTCAACTTCTGTGCGTGACAGGTAATAACAAGCTTGCCTCCACCTGATACTGGAGCTGATTTAAGTTACTACAGTCTAGATGAACAATTGGCACTTCTCGGAAAGGTCTATATCTTCACTTCTCTTTCAATTTTGAACTTAACTGTTGTATGAGAAAAGAAATTTCTGATCTTTTTTGCACGTCAGGTGTTGAGTGCGGGTGATGATGCAGTCGGTTTGGAGCAATTAGAAGAAGATGCAGATGACATAGCCCTTCATAAGGGCCGTCGATTAATGGGATCCATGAGTGCCATGTCAGGTGCAAATGGGATGGTTTATATGGAATACAGGTATAATCTCCATCTTCTCTTACATCACGAGGAGTAAGATTATGTAACAATCCAAATAATGCCCTAGTCCCAAGCAGTATGAGCCATGAGGTCCCCCCATTCACCACCCATACTCGCTCAATATGGGGCATCGCGGATTACTAATTATAGGCCTTTATATTACGCTCTAGTTGCATTTTTTACCTCAATGCCTACTGGCACTCACTTCAGTATTGTATCATGAACTTTTATCTTTATTTGCAGTACCGGGCAAAAACATCGGCAAGGCCAGCTCAAGAGTAAACCCAAAGATCCTGCGAGGCGACATCATCTGTTCAAGAAACGCTTTACTTAAGAGGCATATACGGATTTCTTGATCCCAGTAAAAGCTAAGAAGAAAACAAGAAGCAGGATGGTGGTTTCTTTTGTCCGTTTGCCTTACAATATATATATAATATTATAATTAGTAGGCATTACTTACTTGCCAGTTGAGATTTACCGGATGATCAAATGCATCGCTACAGAGATCTGTAAATATAATGGTGGTGTGGTTTATGCATTTTTGGTTTGATGTGAAGTTCGGCCCTAGTCTGTTCCCCTCTATTTTTCTAGTAATTTTTTAATCGACATTCCACTAAAGTTTTAAACGAAAAATGACTCAATAATTGCATAGAAACTCCTATTGTAGAACTCATGGATTCTTAAATAAAAACTAATGAAAAATTCTATTATAAAGTCTGTGTATTTAGAGAACATCTAGTAAACTGTTATATGATATAATTTAATGATAAATTTTATAAATTAAATTTTATTATTTAAGTTATATGAATAGTGGACACTAAATAATCCCAATTGGAAAGTAAAATACCTCATAACTGATATATATTTGACAGACAACATTTTTTCTGCCTTTTGTTTTTAGTGTTTCCTTTTTATGAATTTTCAGGAATGGTTTAAGGTTATTAAATAAAAGTAATATATGTAACGAAAAATTTTATTTATCATCTTCATATATTATACATAATTTTTTATTTTTTATTTTTTTTCTTATTAAATATGTAGTGTATAGATAATGAGTAGAATAAATCAATTAATTTAGAAAGAATAAAACTAAAAAAAATAATTAAAAAATTAAAAAAATAAAAATAAATGTAATGTATAGAGATGATTAGTATTAATCGGCTCACTATATTTTGGTTTGACCGTTGCAAAATTTATGATTCTCGCAAAAGATTAAGGTAGTGTATAAAGACGGAAAGGGCCTTAAATGTTGTCCAGATTAACGCCACGTGGCAAGGTTTTCCGAATCGAATGTGTAAAACTTCCTACTGCATCGCCGGTGTATCGAATCAATATTGTACTTAAAAGAAACTCGACCGTTGGAACCATGTTTAACGTTTGAACCACCGTGACAAGAGAAAGTTCCTGAGAAACACAGATATACGAAAGAGAATCAACTCGACGAAATTTCGGAAGCAGATAAAGAGAGCAAGATCGGAGATCATCCATCTGTGAGTTCTAGGTGTAAACCCCGTCCTTTTAAAATATTAACTAAGTCCTTCTCTTCGTTTAATTTCTTTCTTTTGCTTCTTCTTCTTCTTCTTCTTCTATTGATCAGGGTGTACATTGGATGCATCGTATGAAATAAATATTACTTAATTGATCAGTGGCATCTATGTATTTTCTTGTTTGTTTGGAACGCTTGTGTGCTTTTCTCGTTTCAAGTGATTTTTTGGCCATTGGTGCAGTGGGTGTGTGATTGTATGGTGCATATGGGAAGAGAGAGAGTGGAAAAGATGCGCTGTGAACTGTTGGTGGACCTTTGTGGGTTTCTTCTTGTGTCAACAGAATTATGATTCTTTAAGCTGATTGATTCAGACTTCGAACTTCATAATGGGTAAAGTTCATAGGAAAACTAGGGCTTTCTTTTTCTCGTGCTATATCAGATAATTGGGAAACCTTTCTTCTGCCTTCATATGTAGTAAGGGTTCAAAATGGTTATTGAAGCTAAAAGACTGAACTCTGGAGTTAATTTAACGAGAAACGCAAGAGTGAGGCAAAGAAATAGGCGAACGTGTTTTAAGATTTGCATTAAAAATGTTTGTCATTACGGTTGGTTTATAATTGATTTAAGTATTTAATTTACATTTTAATCTGTATTATGCTGGCGCACCTCACCATATGGTCTGTTTACCTTAGCCCAATGTAGATGTTTAGGTTAAACAGCAACACATTTTCGGTTCATGACTTCCACCGACTGGGTGGCATTTTCACTCTGTGAATTGTACCTGTTTGCTTGCTATTTCAAGTTTAATGTCACGTCAACAGTTTGAGAAGGATGTCATATTGAAAGCCCTGCATTATGATTGAGTGTGAAATCTATGCTGCAGAATTACCTTGCCATCCTAGTAAAAGAACAATGGAAACTCAATCTGGCGGCTTGATGCAAGAGCAGAATTTGAACTCCCATTGTAGAGGTACTTTAGATCTGCTTAAGCCTTTTGTTCTGTGAATGTCATTGTGGTTGTTTTTTCACCATTCTAATTGAGTCTTTCATCTTTCGACTTTCATATTTAATATTTCAGGGGATTCAGTTATAAAGAGTACTAATGTATATAAAAAGAAGACTGTATCAGTTGGCAGTCGAAGAGCACTCGCTGACCTTTCAAATTCAGCAAAACCCTCTGCATGCCTGCCATCAAAGAACCATTCCCTTAAGCATGGTGCTGTTGATTCAGTACATGGTGTATGCAAGCCAACATATACCTCTGGAGGAAAGATCAATGGCCTTAGTGAGTTAAACTCCAGGAAACCCTCTATGCTTCAGGCTTCAAAGAAGAAACATTTGAATAAGTTGAGTACTAACAATGAAGAGACTAATGTTTCTAAGCCTAGATCTCCTGTCAAGGGAGAGATTAATGTTCTTAATCCCACAGCCTGTCAGGAATTAAAGAACCATCAGTTTAATGCTCAAGGGAAAGTAAATGGCAGGAAAGCACTTGCAAACATTTCGAATCGAGAAAGTTTATCTGTGCATCAGGCTTTAAAAATTAATCATTCCAAGAAGCTTAGTTCTGTTGTGGACGAACAATTCCTACACGATCATAAAGGGTGTTTAAAATCAAGAACAGGGGCTGCTGATATGGAAGACTTTATGAGGACTCTTGGATTGGATGATGGTAGTAATCAAGTTTCCTTTTTTTCTTTTATTATTTTTTTAAGCCATGCCTATCAGGCTATTAATCATTTATGTGCTGTATCTTATAACTAATCGCTTCATTTATTCTCAGATTCTTCAATGCAATTATCATTTGAAAGCAAGCTTTTAAAACAGAGGCGAGGAAAGGTGTATATGCATGCTTTCCCTTTTTTATGCAAATGTGTAGTTTTTTTAACCTTTCAAAATAGGATGCACTTGACCTGCGAGTTTTGCTATTTTCAGGTTGAGAGCCCCCTTCGGAATTGGGAAACTATGGAGATAGTTGAGCTCCCAAAAGAAATTCAAACTCCCTTTCAACACAGGACACTTGAGCTGCTGGATATGAATTGTTCTTCACAGCAATGCGGGACATTTAAGTCTCCAAAATTTGCATTAATGAACACGCCAAAGCTTTCCTCAATGTTGAATCCTCTCAACTTTGAGTAACCAATGCTGTGCTGCAGGCCTGTTGATATCTTGATCAAATGTGGTAGTTAAAATCATGTAGTTCATGTATTCTTTCCTTCGAATCTTTCCACCTCTTTGTACTTGAACACATCCGTACTTCTAGTTCCTGAAGCCATTTTGATTGGTTGTTATAATAATGCAGCTCATACATGTTTTGTTTGTCCATGTGGGCTGATTGCCAAAAGTTCTTCAGCTTTTGTACATCCAACACCACGACCCCCCCCCCCCCCCCCCCACAACGGGGTGAAGGGATTTTTGCATTGCATTACAAACCTTTTTTGCAGAAATAGGAAAAGTAATGTGTTATTCATGTACATTATTGGTGTTATCTTAGGGGATATCAAAGAAATCACTGGAGACGAGATGATTGTGGCAGGCATGTCCACCCTAGCTTGAATAAATACTGAGAAATTGGCATTTAAAAACAGAAGGGTGGCTGGATTCATAGTTTTGAAAGTGTAGAAACCGTTTTAGTATGCTAAACCGAATGATGCAAAAATCATGGCTGTACAAAGGCTTTTCAAATTTATAGAAAGACGAACAAAAGACAAAAAAAAAAAAAAGGGTTAAATTTAGAATGCTAAATGATTCTAATTTGACTATGGAAGTCATAAGAAAAAAAACCTTACAAATTATGTAAAAAAAATACCAAAAAAAGGGGAAAAAATAACTCACACTATCTATCCCACTTTGGCAGGGAAGTGTTTTTTCACGGTGAAAAGATGAATTGACAGTTGCAATGCTTGTGGTTGGAGATCACTAGATAGGATATATGCCCCCACAAAGTAGCTACATTTCTATTTGCAACCAGAAGAATATTTCCTGAACTAATGTTACCAGCAGTTTTGGGATTTGCTCAAGTTGTGTTTGGTAATTGAATTTCAAAATAGGCTGCACAGCCATTCTGCTGCCAGAACCCAACCTGTCATCATGTTGAAGTTGTTGCGAGACCCCACATGCAAAACACTATCAAGAGAGAGAAAGAGAGTTCTGTTAATGGGGGTAGCTTTTTATGGCTTCTTCACAAGCTGGGGGAATTTCTTCTGCCTACAATAGACCTAGAGGAACTCTAGCATTTGACTGCTTTTTGGACATAATCTTCGCTTTTAGCTTATATAATTTGCACTTGATCATGTGAAAACAAAGCCACTTATTACACAAAATACTTGGCGAAAGAAAAAAAGGAAAAGCCACCTCCCAGCAAGGCAAAAGATTCACTTCACCTAACCTAACCACAAACAATATGCCTACCATTACGGCTCATTATTGCTAATATAAAATCAATTTGTAAAAGGCAAAACAGGATCACAGAGAGAGAGAGAGAGAGAGAGATTATGTACGACTAAGGAAAGCAACAAGAACCTCACTCCCAATTCCAAGTAGTGGAGACAAGCAGAATAAAATACCATATACAGTAAAGGAGGACTGTGCATAATCATAAGAAAGTTCTGCACAAATAAACTACAGGAATTATTCCTAAAGCACCCTTCTTCGGTTTAGTCAACTTTAAGCCATCTCAAACTATTACTCAGCACAAGGGTGTGTTAATGAACTTAGACATATAATGCTAGGAGGTGGAAAATAGTTCTATAAAAAGCATATGATATGCTTAATTAAAATAGCAATTTTGCCTCCTCAAACTTTAGTTCATAGCTTTCCTTTGGATTTGGATTCTAATTAGTTAGACTTAAACTAAACTGCTAGCTGTTAGATGGCAGCCTAACTGGTTTCCCACTAAAGGAAAAGGCTTCAAAATTTTATTCTTACTCTTCTTTTTCCTGAATCAAAAGTTTCATCATCAGTGACACAAGGTTCTCTCCGGTCTGCTAGATGGACAGTACATAAAAATAAAACGGGTCTACTAATTAATCATATACCGTTCGTGCACAAGCTTAAAAAACTAAAGAAATGAACTTCTTTTCAAAGTATAATTTTACAAAATCATGAATATAAGCCTTTTAGAACATGGAATTTTCGATGTACCAACAAGAAACCTTTTCTTGGACCTAAAAAAACACAGGAAAAGGACAGCGTAGCCGACAACTTTTTCAATCACTCATTTTCTCAACATATGTCATGCCAGAGAAAATTCTCTTTGGGGTATATATCTTTCCAAGAGGCCAATCGACTAATCATCTTATAATCTATAGCAGTGCAATGATTGGAAATTGAACTAGTTTTTTTAATAAGTTATTCTAATATTGTGGTTTGGTCAAAAGTTAGTCTTTGGAATCATTGTTGCTCGGTGCTTGTGATCAAATTTAATACGCATTCTTTTCTATACTGCTCTCCCCATTAAGCGAGTCATCTTTCTAATTCAGAGATTGTTCACCGTAGGAAGATGGTTTGTTGATGGTCAACTCACAGTCACTGCATAATTGTAGAGTTGGAGCTATGGATTGATGACAAGATTCGGTCCTTGTATCTCCTTTTTGTGACTCTTATTAGATGCTTATTGGTTCCTTTTGGGTTTCCATTGCCATTTTTGATGGAGTGAACGAGTATAGGCTGTCATTCTGAACAGCAAAACTAGGGTGATCTTTTGCTCACAAATTCTCTGTTTTTTTTCATAAAGATGTGCTCAAATTATAATAATGGAAAGTTACAGATGCTGAGCTTGATGTGGATTAGGATCATTTATGCAAACTATTAAGAAGATGTGAGCTTTATCCTCAAAGCATATGTCTCTTTCTAATGCCAAAGATGAGACACGAATTCCATAACACCTTTTTTCTGCCATGATTCAAGTAAAGAAAATGCTTACAATAGTGATGAACTTCTCCATCTCGAGCTAAATCATCATTTTCAATTGAGAGGATTGCATCCTACAGATATGGTTCCAACTGGCATGAACTTAAAGGATTGCCCCTTTGTGGGAAATGCCACTAAGCTGTTCAGCTTGACACATGGTACCTTACTTCATTTGTGCCTTGATTGAGTTCCCAATATTGAAATAGTTGGATAAAAGTCTAGGCATGGTTTAATCAGGATTTTCACAATACCTTTCATGCCTTCAAGTTCAACAGAAGATGCAGTTTTTCTTGCTTCAGAAATAAGGAACAGCAAAAGCTACACTGCTTATCTATATGATCATTTGGAAGAAGTTAACTAGACAATACCGTCATTACAATATTGTATGTTTAAACAATATTTCTGGTACATGTTATATACAAACGTTCCAACTCTAAGATTCTGTATCTTCTACTTATTTTCTCACATGTCTCTTTGACCAGTTAAGGTGGTTTATCACACACCATTAGTGCTCAGGGACGGTTGAGATCACACCACTGGTTTTATTTGAAGTCACCAATGATAAATTGCTAGCTGTTACCGTCTGTCAGATGGGAAAAGAAACTAAAGGAATAGTCACTTTATGAAAAGGGAGTGGCTTTCCATTATATTTCTGTCTCTTCCTCTATATTGGATGGAGAACAATCAACAATTTTGAATGAGGAACTTAATTGTTAAAACAAATTTAAATTAGTATGGCATCCACACTCCATCAATACCTACGAATTGCTCTAAATCGTTGTTAGGACCCCCAACGATTTGACAACACTAAAAAGGGTAGAGGCATGAACTACCTATACACATTCCTCTAGCATTTGAAATTCTTTGACTGATCTGGGATTGGTGAATGAAATTCTCATAATCAAATGTTGTCACATTGGGACATTTAAAAACAACAATATAATGTCTCCTTTTCACTTGCACTTTGTTCTTTTCCGATTTCGGGAATGGAGGCTGTCTGATTAGCAAAAGAAGAGATTATATTGGTTCAGACCAAACAAATCAAATTAACTAATATATACATGTCCCTTTAGTGCAGCATCATGAATGTTACAAGAGTCAAATCCAGGTGGACACCCAAATGATTTATTTTCTTCAACTAAATCGATTGCTGCACTGTGGGAGAAAGACCAGGTGTTGCTACACCAGTTCAGTGTTGAAAGCATATTGCTTTTTGTGAATATATACAGCCATAGTTTATGTTCCATGCTGCACCAAGTTGTCAATTAAATACTCCTCCTAATGTAGATAAAGCAATCCAATCCAAAGATGTTAAGCTGAATGCACGATAGTACTTAAAACTGAGCCCTTGCAAGTGTACCCAATATAATATTCCAATAAAGACTGAAAAAAATTCCCTTCTGTGGCTACTGATTTCCTAGCAAAATTGCCTGACATTTGCGTAGTTTGAACAACTAGATCGATCTACTAGTAACATTGAACTGGAATTTGGGAAAAAGAATGGTCATAGGAGTTTTCACTGTTAGATTTACATGAGACGAGGAGGTTTCTTGGTAAATGGTGAGCGAGAATGGCGGAAGGAGATTTTGTGCAGATCGATCATGAATGATAGAGAAAAAGGCTCAGCTCAGCCCAGCCAAACAGAATCTATACTCAAATATTTACCTGGAAGTTGTTTTACAGCTATTCCAAAGACGGTCTAAAGAGGCAATATCCATCCATTCATTCCTGCTTTAAGCAAAACTTGTCTGGTTAGAATCATGTGCAAACAATCGATTGTCTGTCTGCTTCCTTTATTCTTTGGCATTTAGAACTAACCATAATAAGATACAGCAATTTTTTTCGGATGACGCGAGAAATATGACCGAGTCATGTTGTCTCAGAATATCAACACGCGTGCACAAGATGGCGGACACCACATACAAAGAAGCTCTCTAATCATCGTAATTGGGTAGACCACATTTTATTTAGGCCTAGGCCAGCAGTGTGTCCTCATTGCATTATATTTCTATCGCCATTAAGGTCACGATGCAGAAAGTATGTTATAATTTTCTTAAATTTTTACATAAAATATAATAAATAATTTAATTTTTTTAAATTTTAAAACAATAATAATATTTTTTTCAATTCTTATCTTTCATCTAAAACCATCTCCTCTCATCTCTGAATTAAAAAAAAAAAGTCTTCATGTTGTGTTGAGTTTTTTCTTCTATAAAAAGACCCAAAATTTGATACTTTTATAATATAAATTAAATGATTAAATTAGAGCTCAAATTTTACACTTCACCTCGTTCAGATGAAATCTTAGATCAAACTGTGGTTGAAGTGGTTAATTAAAAAAAATGAACAAATGATTTAAATAGCGCTTTCGTTCCAGTGAAGATGTTACATTAATCTCCCTAAGACAAGGGATTTTGTTTTTAATATTATTTGCAGCACAAGGTGTTCTTAGTTCTTTCATTGATTGAATATAAATACTTCAAACAATGGAGGATGAAAAACATCCAAAAAAAAAAAAAACTCAGACTATAGATCTAACAAGCAAGACATTTTGCCATGTCTCGTTCAGTGACCAACCTTCACCAGTATCCTTTGGAATTTGAAATATTTATTGGTTCTTGCCAAGTCTTTTTTTTTTTTTAATACAAATTTCATGACCAGTAAACATATGTCGAATCAATTAGCATCCATCTTGCGCATTTGATTCCTAACAATAGCCAAAATGTTGGGCCATTAATAGAACGGTTTTTCGAATTTTCTTTTGTCAACTGACCAATAAGATTGATCAAAATGTCTAACGAGTTTCTAAAATGGTATTTTCAATAAATAATGAAAACAAAGCATCAAATTGAAATATATTAATCATATTGTTTACTCATAATCTCTGATTACTTTTTACGCTAACCCAACAAAATTAACAGGATACTGTAGTTTTCTGCAAGGCTAAACAGCGTGCCAAAAATCCAGCATTAATTGGTAAGTTCGGATACATGCTAGTATGCTACTCTCCTCTTAATTCACGATGTCATATTTGAAGAAATTTATAAGTCTAACTTATCTTATAAAATCAATTTTATATGAGAGGATTACTTTCTTTATAAACATGCTTAAAACATTATCCGAGATTATTCCTCAATAATATATTATTCACAAACTACGTGTCCATCGTTTGTGAGTACGTGATAATTTTCTATGCAGTAGTCGTATCACAGCACCCACGTACAGCTAGGCAATGTTTAGATCCAAAAGGAGAATAAGCAACACCGGTTCTTACTCATCTCAAACTTTCAAAGATGATAGAAAGTCCTTAAAATCTTATTACTGGTCACCGTATATACATACTGACGCGAGAAATGTCGCACAAAAAGAAAAAAAGAAAGAGAAGAAGGAAAAAAAAAAAACCGACCAGAAACTACCTCCCGCCAGTCTATAACTTCCCAACTGCCATTTTAACCTCAGCAACAAGTGGTGACTTATTCAGAAAAGAAAGATAAAGAAAAAAAAAAGGGGGCCTTTTTCGAGTGATTTTGCTCAAAAAAGGCTTTTCCGGAGCTGTCTAAAGATTCCTCCACTTATCGGAATCCGTAGTAATGTATCTGTGTGGCTCCAAAAGTGTTCCCAAACTGTCCCATTCTCACTGTTCCATTGTCTTCATGCATCCCCTCGAGCTGTATAGTGAAACATTATTTGCATCTAAATATGATGTTAACGAGAGGTATATTCAGACATGTACTAAGAAATATGTGGAAATATGTTTTACCCAGAGATCATCTTCGTCTTCAATGCTGGTTGAACATGCAGCCTTGGGGATCTCACCGGTTTCATCGTTGCGTGCGAATCTGCCACGTATGCGGGGTCGGTTGTCGGCTAGTGTTTTTCGACAAGCGTACTGGTGCCAACACAAGAACATCATACCAGTCAGAATTAGTTTTTAGAATAAGCAAACACAGATAAATAAAGAAACTTTTTTTGAAGTTTGATCGTATTAGATTATTGAACTTTTGCTCAGAGAAGGTAAAAAGTATATATGCATTTAAACCCAATTAATTACTACCTTGATGGTCTTATTGAAGTTCCTCTGGGTTCTTTTGGCCTTGTATTTGGAAATCCTCTCTTTTCTCTCTTCTGCACTGTAACGACCTACTTTGGAATTCGCTTCCTCTATGAATGAGCTCTCCATAGCCAAAGGACTTGAGGAGGATCTGTGGGCGGTATGAGCTGCTTTGATATTCTGAAAGGCAAAGAAAAAGAAAACACGATTTAATTAGATATGGGGCTGAAAAACAGAGTCGAGACAGAAGGGGAAAAAAAAAGAGACAACTAGAGGGTGTTTCTTACCTGCAAATCTCCAGTGCTGCAAACCCTCCTCATTTGTCCGCTGAAAAGGCTTCTTTCAGGAGGACTCAGGTCATCTTTCCGAAGATTTGAGGATTCCATGAAAGTATCAAAGCGAGGCTGGTATAGAAAACCAGGCTTTCCATCAAAACAATTACTGCTATAGCTCCTCTGCATCAACTTAGCCACATTCTCAGCCCCACCGCTGTAACTGTGAGGAGCAAAGGTCTGGTTGAAAGAGGACTCAAAACCCATTTGACATTCCTCATTTTTTACCTCCAAATCCTCCAAGCCAGACAAATTCCCAAACCCATTTTGCAAATCCAAACCATTCGGTAAACACTGCAAATGGGTAGACTGGTAAAGGTTCAAACTCTCGAATTGCTGGCTTGGAGAGGAGGAGAGGAGTGTAGAGGAGTATTGGTCAAAGGAGCGAGGTTCATCAACTGGGGTATGGTGGTTTTGGCTATCTGAAATTGCCTGTAAAATATCAAAGGTTGAGTCAGGGAGGAAGGGCAGGTCTCCATCAGAGGAGACCATGTCTGAGTTTGAATTAAGGTAGAAAGGGTCATCAAAAAGGAAGTAATCCGAAGACATTGAAACAGATTTCTTCTTGATTGAAAATCAATTAAAAACCAAGGGATAATAAAAAAAACAAAACTGGAAACAAGCAGTGTTTGTTGCTCAAATATAATATCAGTGAGTAATCTGTATTTTTGTCTCTCTTCTTTTTCTCTCTTTGGTGGCTATATTTTGTCTGGGTATTTGGCTCTGGAATGGCGACCAAGCAGAAGTGACACTTGGCTTCTGATTTATTTATTCAAAGCCAAGGGTTTTCTAGAGCTACAAGACAAAGAAAAGCCCTCTCTCTCTCTCTCTCTGTGAGATTTTCGAACACAGAACGGAAGCGACTCAGTCCAGTCCACTTCCTTCCGCTATGCCTATAAAAAGAAATGAAAAAGTTGTTATTTACACTTTTGTTCATATACTTTTAGAAATTTCCAAACAACCCTTAACTTTTATATTTTTCAAAAGCGGAAGTGGTGAGTTTTAAGTTAGTTCCCAATTTGCCCTCAAAGTCAAGACTAGGGCAGTACAAAAAACCGGCTAACCGACCAGGATCGACTCAGATTGGCCGCCAGAGCTTAGTATTGGCCGAAATTGACAGGAAATCGGTCAGTTGTCGGTGGTAAATTAACAAAACCGACGTCGGTCGGTTCGATCCCGGTTTAAACTAGCAAAAAATCAAAAAATCGATCGACGTCAGCAGTTTTTTTTTAATATATATGATTATTAAACGATGTCGTTTCACTTAAATAAGTGAAACGACGTCGTTTTGCTTCTTTAGTTTAGAAAACATAAATAAAGGGAACGGCGCCATTTGGAGTAATCCAAACGACGTCGTTTCTACTAGGGCTTATTTTCATTTCCCCTCCCTCTTATTCTCTTCTCATTTGAGCCTCACCCTCAAACCTCACTTAGCAGACAGTAGCTTCGCATTTCACAAACACTCCAGCCGTCCAGTGTCCACGTCGTCCAGCCTCACCAACTTCAACCTTCCGCAGCTTTCCAACGGTAGCAACGTAGCCTCCATCGCTCCACGTTCCTCCAAAAAACAGCGCAACCTCCAACCCTCCACCGCTCCAAGCCTCCACCTTTTTTTAGGTATGATTTTGAAATTTTAAGGATGGAAATTATGAGATTTTGTTTTAATTTTGGTGATGACTGTCGACTGATGAGTCTAATTTTGTTGAAATTTATTTTTTGATAAGAGGTATGAGGCTGTGCCGTTGTGGTATTTGGGTCTAGGTTAGGGATAGGGTTTTCTAGTTTGGGATGGTGAATCGGTGATGAACATTGAACATTAGCCAATTAGGTTTTTAATTTATAATTTGATAAATGTTCATAAGACTCGATTAGTGACTCAGTGCAGTCGTGAGTTTTCTGATTTTGATAGATTTTGTCATTTTGATAATTTGTACAATTAGCCAATTAGGTTTTTAATTTGTACAACAGAGGGGAATGCCGAATGAGATACAAATCTAATTAATAGAAATTTCAAATTATTAATTTATTTTGGTTCTTATTGACAGTTTTGTTATAAATTTATTTTGGTTCTTAAAATAATTGTGAAGTTTATAAGCGATCTAAAATGTAGATTAGAATCTTAGATTTGTGATATTTGCCACGTTGCAAACTAGCTGCTGTGTAATTGATAATTGTGTTGATTTTTTTTGTTATTTCTTTGTTTTACATGTTAGATGGATTCTTCGTCAAGTTCAATTGATCTTGATTCGAACTCCCAAATACCAAAACCCCTCGCCTCAAGTGCCCCTAATAGTAGTAATTGTTCACTTCGTAAGAAATGGAAGGGGAAGAATCCGTCAATTGTTTTGGACCATTTTACAAAAGTTGAGGTTGTTCCGTAGATGATCCTAAAGCCAAGTGTAATTATTGTAACAAGATATACACTTGGCACTCGAAGATGAATGAAACTTCAACCATGCAAAACCATCTACCTTAATGTCCCAAAAATCCTCAAAAATGTGGGCTTTTACATAAATACTAAACAACATTAGCAGATGAGGCATCATCTGAGGGGTTTGGAGAGATTGATAGTTTTTTAAGAAATCTTATAACCCATAAATATAATGAGGAGACTGTGAAATTGGCGCTTGCGGATATGATAATCCTCGAATGAATTACCATTTAAAATTGTTGAAGGGTAAGAATTAAGAAGATGATTTTGTTGCTTGAACCTAAATTTAAAGTGCCATGTCGAGTGATGGTCGCAAGAGATTGTATGAAACTATTTGTATCTAAAAAGGTCAAACTTAAAAAGTTGTTTAAAGATGGGATAATGGGGATTTCATTAACTACCGATACGTGGATATCGGTACAAAATCTTAATTATATATGCCTAACTGCCCATTTCATTGATAGTGATTGGAAATTACAAAAGAAAATCATTAATTTTTGTTTAATCCCTAATTATCGAGGGGACACTATCGAAAAATATGTTGAATCTCCTCATTCATTGGGGTATTGATAAGATATTTATTGTTAATGTTGATAATGTTAACTCAAATAATACTGCAATTGCATATTTGAAGCATTTTTTGATGGAGAATATGTTTGAGGGAAAATATATGCACATGAGATATTGTGCTCATATTCTGAACCTTGTCATGAATGAGGGTCTTAAGAAGTGTGATGATGCCATTACAATGGTCAGAAATACGGTTAGATATGTGCGCTCCTCTTCTGCAAGATTAGACAAGTTTAAGAGATGTGCAGAAAATGAGAAAATTGACTTAAAAAAATATTGTGCCTTGATGTGCAAACTTGATGGAATTCAACTTACATGATATTGGAGGCTGCTGAGAAATTTGAGAAGGTTTTTAGGCGGATGGAGAGTGAGAACTATAATTTTTTCTCTTACTTTAAGGATGGAAATATCGGGCCTCCTAAAGCTGACAAGTGGGAGTCAGTGCATATTTTTGTAAAATTTTTAAAAATATTTTATGATGCTATTTGTCGATTTTTTAAGTCTTTAAATGTCACGGCAAACACAAGTTTTATAGAGATTTGTATGCTCCAAAAAGAGTTGGTTAGGCTAAGTGAGAGTGATAATACTTATTTGATGAGCATGACCATAAGTATGAGAATGAAATTTGATAAGTATTGGAGTTCATTGGATATGATGAATTTGTTGTTATTGATTGTAGTTGTTCTTGATCCATGTAGTAAGTTAGAGCTTCTTACTTTCCACCTGGAAAAAATTTATGACGAGAATTGAGTTGAAAATTTGTTGTCGAGGGTGAGACATTTATTATCAGACATGTATGCGGAGTATAATGATACGTTCAGTTCTACCTCAACTAGCAGAGAACATGTTCCCTCTCCGACATTGCACTTCCAAATGATGCTGAAGATAATCATGAGTCACAACTTTTTTATGAGTGGTTGCTAGCATCGACTGCCTTTAGATCTGCAGCTACCAAAACAGAGATAGACTGATATTTATCAGATGGTTGTGAGGCATTCAGTCAATCTTTTGACTTGTTGAATTGGTGGAAAGTGAATGAGCCTAACTATCCTATACTTGCGAGGATTGCATAAGATGTATTAGCCATGCATGTTTCTTCAGTTGCATCAGAATCAGCATTTAGTATGGGAGGTCGTGTACTTTATCCTTTTTGGAGTTTTTTGGCTTCGAGAACTGTTAATACACTTATTTGTACTCAAAATTGGTTGCGACATCCGTCAACGCCAATTGATATTCGAGACTCCATGGATAATGTTGAGAGTTTTGTAGTAGAATCTGGTAATGTATTTTTCTTATTCAATTTTCATATTCATCTACTTTTATAATTTAATTTAATTTTTTTTTCATTATCCTAATTTATTAATATTGATTATTTGATATTTTTCTATATAGAGTTAGGAGCATCGTTCATTACAACTATTGATGATTGAAAAGTTAAAGACTGCATTGGCCATTGGGAATCTATTTGGAATCTTGAAGAATGAAGATTTGTGAAATTTTATTCAAGATCAATTGTTATTTATTGCTTACTTTCTTAAGATAATTTGGTGTTGTTGTATGTGTATTAAACATATAGTGAAGTTTTATTTATTTATTTTTATTTATCTAGTAATTAGTATATAAGATAATAAGACTATAAAGTATAAGTATTAGTTATTAGTTACTAATAGTAAATACATGATATTAAAATTAAAAAGAAATTGAATATATAAAATTAATTTTAAAAATTCTGTAAAAAATTTCTAAAATGTATATGATCTTGAATAATAAATTATTAAATTGAGCTAAAAAAGAGGTTGAATAAAGTCTTAAAATGGCCCAAAAAGAATGACTCAAACTGGCTCAAAAGGTGTGGCCCAAACCGATAAACCGACTGTGAATCGGCCGGTAACTGAACCGGCCGGTTTTATCCCTTTATACAGTCAATTTTGACCGGTTTGAGGGACCTTATAGACCCTAACGGTCGGTTTCGCTTTAGGTTCAAAACCGAACCGATAGATCGGTTTTTTACACCTAGTCAAGACTACGTAACCAATGGCAATAATCAAGTGCCGCGGGCCCACGACTATGAGGGCCGGCCGTGACGAAAATTCCCAAGTTGGTCATAGTCGTTGAATTCGTCTCCGCAAGGACCGGAAACTCTTATATTCTACGCCTTTGGCTTGATTTTTCCTTTATAAAAAGTCATATCGATGAATTTTCCATGTTCCACTTCTTCTTCTTCCTCGAGATCTAGGAGCTAGGGTTTCTTTGGTTGCGGTTCAGTACCAAGGTTTTTACGAACATGGCGTCGCAGGCGCACCTGGATAAGATGCAGCTCCGCCAGAACTACCGCAACATCTGGCACTCCGATCTCATGGGCACCATTCAGGCTGACACTCGATGTACTCTCTCTAACTCTCTCGCTGCTGTGCTTATATTATTTGTATGTGTGTATGCCTCTTTTGCTGATGCTCTGTGACTGCGTGTGCAGATTGCTGCTTTGCATTTTGGTGGTAGGTGCTCTCGATCTGTTGGTTTGTATCTTGGATCCGATTATGTTTCATGACTTTGACTTCGTTTCTGTATCTATTCCTTACTCGCTGAATCTTAAGTCTTCGTTGCTTATTTTGTGATCTCATGTTTGTGAGAAGCTGTTTGACTTTGTATGACAGTGGTTGACTTTGTGATTTTTTGGTCTTTTGGTCAAATTTGAATGGAATGTGATATCTGGTTCTAGCGAATGAATTGGAATTTACTGAACATGGCATTGATTGGCCGTGCCATTATCTTGTACTTTCTAATGGATTGGAAATTCTGGAACAATTTATGAGTAATTATGCTGATTTATGTTTGTTAATTAACAGATGGTAACTAGAAAATGTTTCAATGAATTCTACGGAATTTGGAAATGTAACTGTACAAATACTTGGCTTTTCCTTTGGGACGTGAAGATTGAAGCATCTCCATACTCATAGTCATCAAAAAAGTAAAGCAGGGAAACTATCTATTAGGAACTGTAAATATAGGGCATTAGAGACTGTAGTTTTGCAAGTCGTAGTGTATGAGCTTCAATGAATGGGCAAGCAGCCTTGAAATGTTTTAGGTGTTTATATTACGATGGGCTTTGAGAAATTCTGAACATGGCATTGATTGGCCGTGCCATTATCTTGTACTTTCTAATGGATTGGAAATTCTGGAACAATTTATGAGTAATTATGCTGATTTATGTTTGTTAATTAACAGATGGTAACTAGAAAATGTTTCAATGAATTCTACGGAATTTGGAAATGTAACTGTACAAATACTTGGCTTTTCCTTTGGGACGTGAAGATTGAAGCATCTCCATACTCATAGTCATCAAAAAAGTAAAGCAGGGAAACTATCTATTAGGAACTGTAAATATAGGGCATTAGAGACTGTAGTTTTGCAAGTCGTAGTGTATGAGCTTCAATGAATGGGCAAGCAGCCTTGAAATGTTTTAGGTGTTTATATTACGATGGGCTTTGAGAAAATGGCTATGATATAATTTGGGCGAGAGACAAGTTGCTCAATATAAATTGAGGGCTAGGGCAAAGGTCTAAATGGGGCATATCTAATATAAATGTGTAAATGGTCAATATATTATATTATTTACATATATAAATGGTTACAAATAAAAGATATTATATTATATAGAAATATTTTTATTAAATTTGAAATATTTAAATCATTAGTCCCATTTTTTTTAGATGCAAACTTACCAATCAAATTTTGTGTTGAATTTTTATTAACGTATTCTTTCCAATAGGCAGCACGACCTATTAATTTATACTTTCTTGTGTCCTTGTTGATCGTAAAAAGATAAAACTTTGTATTTAAATTCTATATTATTTTCAATAGATACTATATCTGATTTATGTAAACTTTGTCATGGCATTGTCATGGGTATTGCCACCAATATTGTCTAGATAATGCTTGTATGTGTCTGGAAATATAATTATATTTATAGTTTAGTATTTTGAATGTAGTGTTAGTTTCTTTTGTGGAACTTCTAATATTTTTAACTCTGATAAAAAAAATTGTGGATCATACATATCTGATTATATAAGATGTTTTAGAAAATTTTCAATATTAAGACAATGTTTTGCTTTAAACTGTCTTCTTTTGAAGATCTTAACTTTTTAAAAATTAATCAAAGACATCTTGATGTATTTTAAATGATACAAATTGTTTCTGAATTAAAGAAATAGCTAGACCTATATTATGAATATATCTATATGAAATTATCAATTTTAAAAGATTCTTCAAGTAATTGAGATATCAATTTTTCTATTTTTATTTTACCATCCAAATTCATTTTTCTACATTTGAGATCAGAAAATGTTTGCTAATGATCGACCTATCCATAAAACTTTAAAAGCATTTAGACCTCCTTTCCTAATGATCGACTCGCAAATAATAATTGTCTACAGCTATTTAAAAAAACAACAGAAAAGAAAGAACTCTACAATGCTTGATTTTCCTCCATCCTTTCGTAAGTCCCTCTAATCTTTTCCTAACTCTCCTCAGCTTTCTCTCTTTTGCACAACTTTTGCTTTGAAGGGAAACAATTCCGGTTGACAAGTGAAATCAATATTTGGAATTTATGATCTTTCACTATTATGGACGTGTGCTCACATTCATAGGTCGATAAGCTTGTCCATAATATCTTTTGTATCTTAAATTGTATTTATAACTTTTTTCTGTATTAGTATAAATAGGATATAAAATATATGATATGCAATAAGAAGAAAAAAAATATGACTATTATCATGTTGCCCTCCCCCCCACTTCCCCCAAGGATAAATTCTTGGGTTCCTCACTGCTCTTTTGTTCCCCTCATGTTGGGAAAATGAAAATACCTGTTCTTGTGTCAATATCTAAAATTTGATTGCTTACCTTTTTACTTTTAATTTTTTATTGAATACACAAGCTATTTAATTACGTAAGCATTTTCACTCTGCACAATCCATTTGTTTCATTGTAGTGCGCCATGTGTATCATACTTGCTCCGTAAACGAGCTCTTTATGATGATATGTCAAGGTAATTATTCTTTTGATTCCCCTCAGACTCATTTGAAAAATGTGATGTTTTGGTGCTTATGTACTGTTTTCTCATTTGATGTAGATATGTATGCTGTGCTGGTTATATGCCCTGTAGTGGCAAGTGTGGGGAGAGTAAATGCCCTGAATTTTGCCTAGCCACTGAGGTACAGATTCTATTTGATTTTGGTTAGCATGCTTGTTACTTAAGCTGTCTGTGTATTCTCTTTGTTCAGATGCTTCTTGGTTTAACAAGTTATCTGTGTGTTAATACTAAATTATTGATTATCAATCATTTGAACCCTTTATTCTGTGGAAGTTGAAGTAGATATAATCTAGTGTCATTGACTTAAATAGGCTGCTAAATGGATCACAAAGTTTCTGATCTTTACATCGACTTTATTTGAGTCTTCATAATTCTCAGTACTTCTTGATAGGTTGGATTGATTACCATGAGAAGATTTTCACATTCTCATCCTAACTCTGTTTAAATATAATACGAAATGTGTTGATGATGGTTTTCCATAACTTTCAATTATGTTTTTTACTTTTGTGGCAGTCGTAAAAGACTTCTATTGTCATAATTTATGATTCTTTGTTATTGTGTTTGATCTCCCAGGTTTTTCTCTGCTTTGGAAATTCAGTGGCCTCAACCCGGTTTTTATTACAAGATGAATTTAATATACAGACAACACAATGTGATAATTGCATCATTGTACTCTCTCTTCTCTCTCTCTCTCTCTCTCTCTCTCTCTCTCTCTCATGCAACTATTTTATACATGTTTCCTCCTGTTTTTAGGGTTTCATGCTCGTCCTACAACAAGTTGCATGCATCTTTTCCATCGTTGCAATGATTGTTGGAAGTAGTGAAATTCAGGAGGCTTCTCAACTATTATCCTGTTTGGCGGACATGGTGTACTGCACGTAAGGCTTTCCTTCCCCTCTCCTACCGAATTTCTCATCCAGTTGGGCCTAAATAACCTACTGGTTATATAACTTCTTTTTTTTTGGGTATGTAGGGTCTGCGCATGTATGCAGGTATGAGAGCAATAAAAATTACCCGCAAGTGGGAAAACACATCTGTAAATGAATGAAATGTCATTATATACCTAATTAACTGGGATTATTTGCAGACACAACACAAGATCGAAATGGACAAGCGAGATGGCAAGTTTGGGCCTGTAATGGCAGTGCCCCCAATGCAACAGATGTCTCGTATCGACCAGCCAATTCCTCCCTCCGTTGGATATCCACCTCAACCAGCATATGGACAGCCTTATGGTTATCCCCAGCCCCAGGCTCAAGGCTATCCACCTGCTTATCCTTCCGCTTACCCACCTCCTGGCTATTCTAGGTGATCTTATTACAACATTACAAGTTGATCTGCAACTTCAGGCGATTTTTGAGTGTTACAGTTTCAAGTGATGCCACTATATAAAGTTCCACTTTCAATATTGACCTGAACATCTGGTCCAGGCACTTTGTCCTTGATAATTTACTTCTAGAAGAGTGATAAGGATAGAAACCTCTTTGTTTGTGATTTGGCTTCTCATTGCCCATTAATGAAACAAAGGCTTTAAATAAAGAGTTTTGTTAATTGCAAAACCAGTGTTTATTGTAATTTGTGCGGCCTCGTTTGAATTCAAAACTCACTTCAACTTATCTCATGTTATCATTATAATTTTTTTAAATTTCTACACAAAATATAATAAACAATTCAATTTTTTCAAATCTCAAAATAATAATAACATTAAAAAATAATATTTTAAAAATATTTTATTTTACTATTCATAAACCATCTCAACTCATTTATGAATCTAAACGATAAAACAATAATAAAAAAACTCAGAAGAGTCGAATATTCTTTTATGTTATCTGTTTATTTATTTTTTAAATTAGTCATTTCTTCTTGTTCTTTCTATGGACGTCTCTTATCCTACTTCCTTTGACTTCATGGGTGTTGGTATAAATTTGTGTATCAAATATATGCATGCATTGGTGTAACATGCCTGATGAGTCGGACTTGTGTCATCTCCTAGTTTCCTCTAAATTTCGCCTACATGTATGTTCATCTGTTCTTTAAGATATTTCTATTTCGTTCTTTATTCATTCCTTCCTCTTGTTTATTGACTAGGGAGTACTTTTCCTTAAAATTTTGATTATATAAAACAATCAAAATAACATAAGAGAGGTTGGGAGTCTGGGACACCAACAAGAAAACAACAAAATTGAAAATAGATCAAGAAAGTTTTAAAATTATTTTTCTTATGTTTTATTTCTTTTCTGTCGTATAATCAAAATCATTTTCATAATTTCCTCCATTAGACGAGTTGTCATATGGGTTTTTTCTTTATTGCCAATATATAAAACAACACTATTCAAACTGATATTATAGGAGTTTTGCTACAAATCAATAACTGTTCACATTACACACTTCATACATGACATGAATTTTTATTTATTTATTTTTTATAGGGTGCAGGGGTTTTTTTATAGGATGTGTGATGTGTTTTTTTATAGGATATAAGATAGTAAATAATAATTGACAGAAGAATTTTTCGATACAATAGAAGATACTGCCCGAATACAGTCTTTCCCTACCTTCCCGAAATTTTGAATGACAACGTCAATTTGGGACCATCTAAAAGGAATAATGGGAGGGATAAAAGAATTATTTGAAAGATATTCAATCTGAAGTTATATTCGAGCCTACATTCTATAAAGACAACTCAAAATTTATCAATCAACCTCACCCTGTTATTATTCCGAGACCACATACATTTACCCTTTGCTTTGTATGTATTTTGATTATTGATATTTTGAAAGACGTTGGTGAAGGTCTAGCATTAATTAGAAACACGTACGCAAAGGACATAGATGATCTAGTGCACGCAACGTGACACACGACTGGACGTTTTCCACGGGCAAAAGTTCATTACACGATAGCATTACCTTTCCTCATAAGGTGGGGGGCCCATGTAATAAATGACACTTTATTTCGAGGAAATATTTTATAGAATATTATAAGATTTATTATAATTGCAAAACTTATAACAGAATACAATTATTGATAAAAAGGAACGATCCATTTTAGAATATATTAAATATACCATAATTACTTGGTACACAAGATTAACAAATCAATACCGATTGCACGTTTTGTTCTTGTGAGGGGAGTTATCCCCTAGCTGGCCCCAGCTCAAGGATAAGGTCTAGATTCGGTTGAGCTAGCCCAAGAAGCCCAAGGCGAGAAACAACCAGGCAGGATACACTTACAGGAGGGTGGTAGAAAAGAGAGTCTGGCACTTTTACTGGCAGACAAGCAGAAACATTTCCTGACTCTGAATCTTAGCACCCATACAGGTCAAAGAAGTGGATATGTTTGACCGAGACTACGCTGCATTAATGGGATGAGGGAGACCACGTTAGGAAGAGGAGTCACGTCTCATTTAATGAGCCCTGGGGCTCAGCATGCCACAACATGTCTCCTTGAGTGTCAGGGATGGATGCAATCAGGTTTGACTGGTCTGCGGCGCTATAGGTAAGTGGCAGGGCCACCCGACCCTGTACGGAGCGATACGCCCACTACCGCCACCACAAGGGCCAACCTAGCCAGGTATAAATACCTCCCTCCCTTAGCAAGGGAATGGGTCCACACTCTTGAATACTTTTACTCTCATTCTCCTTGAGCAATTATTTCTCTCTTCGTCTCTTATACTGAAATTGACTTGAGCATCGAAGGTACCATGACCCCCGAACTCCTCATTCTCTATTTTAGCAGGATCCAAACCTGAGCCCAACAGCGTGAAGTTGTCCAAGTCGCGAAACACGACATCAACAGTTCTACTATCTTCTCTATACATAACCCTTTGTAAAATGGTTGGAAGGGTTAAATACTTCTCAAAGGTAAGGTTAAATACTATATCACTATTTTATTTTATAAATGCGATATTTTCTATCATTTTAGATTATCTCTTATTTTTAACTAGAAAATCAAAAATTGATAGATTGCCACCTTATCATAGTAAGATAAAAGTGAGATGATACCATATCACTATTATATTTTGTAAACGTGTCACTTTCTATCATCTTTATGTTATTTTAAAAAAAATGTGATAAATCATCGTCTAATCACAATGTCAATGAGATGATTATATGGTATGTAGAATTTTTTATTTCTTAATTCTTAACTTAAATAATTTCTAGAAATTGAACACCATAATGTAAAACAATTTTGTAAAAAGCATTTTGTGTTTATCTCTTATGTTATTCGTGTATGTCTTTGTCATGGTCGAATCATACTTTATAAAATGTATTACTTAGTATAACAACATTATTTTTTGTTCCTACCTTGACAATTCTAGTATTGCGATAAGAACCAAGGGATTCTTTTTGTGAGCCTAGGGATAAAAATGGCCTGAGACTCTTTATGCAAATTGAAACTTATTTTAGAATGAACTTCCCCTTCAAAGATTGCAACCATGGTCATTGGCAAAGCCTCACAAAGTGCTAACAACATAACACATGAGCTTGCAGGGCAGCTCTAATGGCTCTCTCATCCTCGATAGTCGATTCTTTGTACTGGACTCATTCGAATTTTGACTCAATATGGTCCAAGACACTGCCGTATGATGAGATTATCTCCTTTTTATTTATATTATGTTATTATTTCTCCTTCAAAAAAGAAACCATAATGTGAAAAACAGTTATAGATTATTAATGCCGGAAAAAGTTTATAGGGTAGGGGAGAGTAACAAAATGATGATGCCAACTTTTCTGGGAGTCCTTGATGTACTCTGCTCAACCAAATTCAATTCATATAGTCCAGATGACAATGCCAAGATTATAAAAGATGCATTGGATTATTGCAGCTTCCACCAACACCAAGCTGTAGCATCTTGCTCTTCAAAAAGCACCACCCTCCTTCGCTTTCACCCCCCATCTCTTTCCGGCTTTGCTAGATTCAACATTGTCCCCACAACCACAAGCATAAAAAGCTCCAAACCCCATGTAAGACTGTTCATGTCGTCCTTTATTTGTACAAACTTTTTATCCAAACAAAACTTGCTGCCACTCACCATGCCACACTTATCACCGATTGCCACCACCCCACAACCAACGTTTGTCACATCCAAGTATATAACACAAAAATCGTTCATGAACCAATACCAATTTCACCATAGATTAGATGCAAAGGTAAAGTACGCACTTTTTTTTTTTTTTTTAACCCAAAATTCAATATACCCGGAAAAGAAACTGTACAAAATCATCTAACTTCTTATAACTTCTCTTCTTTCTTAGAAGAATTAAAAGAAAAAAATATTATTTTTTTGGTATGTATACCCCACATGATTCATGAACATCTCAAACAGCCAAGACCCAACTTTTTTCTCCCTTCGATTTTTGGTAAACTCAAGAGTTACTACCAACCGGTAATATTGGTATATTCGTCGTAAAATTCAGGTATCCCAGAAGCAGCCCAGAGCCTCTCGTTGAAAGCTCCTTGCATATCGTCCGGAATAAATGGTGTCCGGCACAGTGGACACGTCTTCTGCTCGTACCCCATCCAGCGGTCGAGACAGCCCTTGTGGAAGATGTGGCGGCAGTTTGTAAGCCGTCGGATCTCGTCCTGGGGCTCGAACTCGTAGAGGCAGACAGCGCAGGACTCCGGCGGGTCCACCAGGTCCGAGAAGCTCACCACAGGAAGGATTTCCCGGATAAGAACCGCCGACATGGAGTGGAATTCGGGGACTCGGGCCGGTGCGTCGTGCCACGCAATGTCGGGCTCCAGAAAATCGGTGAGACCCAGATGGCGAAACAGGGTGGAGATGAGCTTTCTGAGAAAACCCAAAACCGAAAGCGCGTGGAGAAAGAGCTTCGGAAGAAGAAGCTCCGTATAGCCCACCGGAAAACCCATCGAATAGACTATAAAGAGATAAGAGAGTATGCTCGTTCTTGTGGATTCTTTGAAGCAGAGAGACAGAGAGATAGAGAGGGAGATAGAGAGAGATATATGAAGTGGGAGAGAGAAAGAGGGAGAGGCTTGAGTTATAAGGAGGAGTGAGGGGATGTCTAAATGTCAAAAATGGGTCTGAGGTTTGTCAAGAATGACAAATGAAGAAGGGGGACATATGATTGTGGAGAGTGACACAGGCACAGTTATGGTTTTGGTTCATGTTACTACTGGTCACTACTGTCTTATTCATAGGCTTTTTACGAATGTGGATGCAGTGTTACACTTTTGAGTTCTTACAAATTTCATATTGTAATAGAATTTCATCCTCCTTTTTTTAGAGAAATACTTTAAAAATAAATTTATAAATTAATGATGTGTTAAATTAAATTATAAATCTATTTTATCATAAAAAAAGTAAATATAAAGTATCATATAAAATTAAGAAAATTTATGAGTTTATTTTTATAAAATCTTTTTATAATTATAACATTGTCTCTGCAACAGAGCTCTTTCCTTCTAGTGTTGTGTGAATTGTCATGCAAAATACCCCTAATTCATCAATTTAAATGAGGCATTTAATGAACATCTGTCATGTCTACAAGTGACAAAGCCTGCATTGAATATAAATATATGGATCCGATGGCTTCTTTAGTGACTAACAATCGCATGAATCGGATACACTAATCTTTTTGTTTTCGGACACTTTTGTTCGATAGGGTCCATGGAAATAATTCATAAAAGATGATTAAGGTCCCCTTGAAAATGAACTAACAATATGATCCCTCTTTAGTAAAGTCATATATCTAGTTGCCTAGGGTGGTAATAATTACGTGTTATAGAACTCTGTTTAGAGAGATAAAAAGTAAAAGAAGAAGATGGCAAGGATTAATTATTGGGGATTAATCATCAAGTAATGGGCCAAAATGGAGAGAGAGAGAGAGAGAGTGTGATGAAAATGTCGTAGAGATGAAGTGGGGACTGATGGCTCCACCACTCATCCCCTTTGGTCCCTTTGGAAACCCACAAAGCTTGCTAGACATAAAAGAAAAAACAGAGGAATGGAAAAAAGATGAGGCTGATTACGGCTAGTGGGTGGGTGATATTTGGTTTCTTTTGCCATATCATTGTGTCATTGTCCATTCTTAAGTCGGGGCACCCACTGACATCTCAAATGGCCTGTTCGGGACATTCTTCATCTCTCTCTCTCTCTCTCTCTCAAACACACTCATAACTCATTCTTGTTTGGGATACATTTGCAAAGAAAATCGTTGCTCCCATTTAACCCACTTGATCATCCTTTGACGTTTATACAACTTAAAAGAAAGGGAACTTTTGCACATGATCTGTGTAGAAGAACTCATTATGCACATGTGTAGTGTAGACCCTGAACAGGGTGGAGTATCGCAGTATAATGCAGTTAAAATTGACATCTAGACAAACAACAGCGATGTAGTGTTCATTTACAAGTCATCTCTTTAATTGTACCTTCAATTATAGCCGAATGAGATAAATCTTGAATGTGGAATGTGGATCATTGATGTTATAGAAAGACATGTTCTCACGAAATCCATCACCATATTGTACGTTGTTTGATTTAGTTCCAATTCACTCACCAAAATTGGGTTTCTCTCTCTCTCTCTTCTCTATGTTCTATACATAAACTGTTAAACTTCTGTTCTGACAAACACAGGGCATTGAATTACAATCAACTGATCATTCATCGAGACATAATGCTCGTGAAGACAGAGAGAGGAATGATCTGGATCGGAGGACAAAGCAACAAGGATATTGGGTGAGGCTGTGACTGTGAAACAGCGAAGCATGAAGGATTGGAACTTGGGGAGAAGATCAGATGGCAGCCATGTTCACCAATGCAGCACCAATTGCCGATTACAAAGTTGCTCTGACATGTGTCTTAACAAGTCCAAAGCATGACTACCCCGCCCAAATAACAAAATTCTAGAGGCTACACCCTTCGCTCTTAGGTCCACATTCACTCCCCATATATATTATAAGCAGCTAGGGTGGGGCTGCAACCCCATGCACGCACCCACCCCCGACCGCCTCGGACCAGAGGGTCCAGACCTCTGACTACACACCACCACCCCCTCTGTTTCCTTCCTTCGTCTCATTCCTTGTCTCTCTTCATGCCCTGGACTTCCAATCCCATCCAATCACGATTCACCAGCATCCCTTGCTTCCTGTTGTTCACTGTTCTATGATACCTTTCATTAATAAATATAGGAGTAACATGCATTTGGAAATTTAAATGGGGTTTTCGATGCTATGAGACAAAAAAAACAGAGTAAAATAATTTTTGTTTGGTGAGGCCTGTGCACTTTTTGCTATGGACTGATGATTTGGTGTTTAGAATATATGACTTCAAAACTCTAACGGGAAAATCACATTTTTTCCTGTTCTGAACTCAGATTATAAGGAATTTGAGAACCCAAATTGGCCCATAAAATGAATATGCTGAATATTATGCGCATATATTTGGTATTATAGAACCTCCTCTTTCATGCATGCATGTGCTATAAACTTGTTCATCATGACTCACGTTTACCTTGCTGCCTAAATGGCCTAGAAGGTCCAGGTTGTGAAAAGCAACATGTCAGTAAATTTAACATAAACAAAACTGATTAACAGGCCGGCCAGCTAAATCCAACCATGATTTATTTTTTTACTCCACCTTTCATATTTAATTCATTTGTTTCTTCTGATTTCAGGCTCTTTTTTTTTTTCTCTTTTTAGTCTGATCGCCTAGACATTCTAGGCCAAAAGACAAGATTATTATGTGACTAGTTCCTAATTTAGCATCTAATTATCAGAAATTGCCTGCCATCATATTGAAGTAAGAATCACAAGATGTCTACCGATAAATTAAAGATCATCAAATTCTACCCAACCTTGCTTGTCAGATATTGTCCAATGCTTCATAACATAAAAATGGCGAAAAAATAACTGAGGAGTACTGCTTAACTGGCAGAATTAGCAGCGACTAATTCTGCTAATAAAATGTAAAATGTCTTTTTCTGGGTCATGCTTTAATTCGACATGTGAGACCACGTTGATTGTTGCCTCATTGGTGATATAGACTGACAGGGACCACGTGGCTTTTCTTTCTGAATGTTCTTTCTCCTTTGGTTTGGGAAATTTAAGTACTAATCATTGTTTTGAACACATGACATACATACACATGCATACATACATTAATAGACAGTAGTTGGATCTTTTGCACTACCATTCAACCAGGAAAGTGAGAGTAGAGAGCTACTTCAAGAACTTCATTTCGTTAAGACTTGGTGCATCCATCCTTGATAGATTTTTCAAGTTCTCTTTAGATTGTAGTAAGGTTTGAAAACCATTTCATTGGACTGTACAATACACCGCCAATTTTGATGACCCATTTTTTGGTCAGTATGATGGTATACAGGCCAAGAAATCTTGAGAACAAGACCATTCCTTAAATTCCCATTATTCCCTTCGTTTACTTTCTTTTTGGTTTTCTGTTTGGTTGCCTAGAAAGCACAGGATAAGCATGATTTCCCAGTACAAAAAGAATACTGCAGAAGCCCAAGATAACGGTAATCTGAGTAATCTCTGTCAAGTCCTGATATCAGTAGGTTTATTTCATCGTACTGACTTGGCCATTAATGCTTGTCATTTGAAAAGGTTGGTACATGATCTCCAGATCTATGGAACAATCTAATGATCACACCAACATTTGCAATCTCTATCAATGCCCTCTCTCTCTCTGCGCAGGCATGCGCATGTTAGTAATAACTAATAAAGCAAGGCCGGCAAGCAGTAGTGGCACAGGCGTATAGCTTGACAAATTGGGATTAGAGAGATGAGCTAGCTTAGAACTTTTTTCCACAACTTGCTTGAGTTGCTTCTGTATCAATCGGCATTACAGATACGAGTCTTATTGCTCACAAAAAAATTAGTTAAAAAAAAAATACACATCTACTGTCCTCTTCTTTGCTTTCTCTTTGTGCAGTGCTTTTACTTTTGAACAGCTCGCACAGAACCTTTACTGTGTATCCACGTTTTGTTTGTGGGAGCAAAACCCCTGATAATTAAGTGAAATTTATTTGTAGGATACCTGCAACTTGATCAAAATAATAGAACTGGCAGCTATACTAATAGTCAATCCCACCTCCACTTTTTTGTCCGTAAACCAATGTGAGCTTGTCTCCTCCCTTTGTCTTGAATAGGATTCTCTCTAAAACTGTCATTATGTAACCCTGTATTTTCAAGTTCTAATCCATACTCTTGATGGTTTATGTTTGATGATCATCACTTTGGGCGGGTTCACTGCAATTACTGTTCTTAGGATACATCAGCGAACACAAACCAGTTTTGTACAAAAAGGAGGTCTTTTTCTTTCTTCTGTCATGAGAGCATTTTGTTAGGATTTGTTTTCTCCATTGCTCATTAGTGATGGTTTAGTTGGGAGGATGGAAGTTAGCTAGGAGAATCTTTTACTGAACATTTTAGGTAATGAAGCTCAATTAAGCTTTTGAGCTCAGCCTAGGGTCTAAAATGTAGATTTCTAGGGCTTTCGTAGTTGAAGGACCATGCTTGCTTGAGAAAAAGCCAAGGTGTTCAATGGGAGATTTCCAGACTCACATTGTGATGGCGGTTGGAAAGATAACGATATCAGCAGAGAGACATAAATCAGATTGGTGGGTCATGTCTGCAAGTGGGGATGTTTGCCACTGTTGTACCTTTCCAACAAAAAGTGCTTATAAAACTATTCTCTCTCTCTCTCTCTCTCTCTCTCTAGAACCTCCCCCTCTCACACGCAGAAATTATCTCTGGGATGCAAGGGGAATATCATTTCTGGAGTTCTCTGATGATGCTATTGTTCATGGCTCCCATCAAAAAATCTTTTGGGAGTGAAAAAGATCATGAAATTATTTGCTATGTATTATCTCAAGTAATGAGCTTCAAGTGGTGTTTCTGTTTTTTGTTTATTTTTCTGTACAAAATGTATGGATTCATAAGCAGCATTATGAAACATGCAATAAAACTAGCAATGATCACTGTAATTGATTTTTCAGCATTGCAAATTAATGCTGTCATCATCTGACCCATCTGCTACTTTGCTTAATGTTTGGTTCCACTAGTCCAGTTGTTCCATGCGTGTTTGAAAAACTGATCTCAAATTAAACAGATATATCCAACTGAGTCAACTCTATTCATAAAGCACTGAGTAACACAGTAAATCACAGGCTGTCTTTACCTCTTCATAAGTGTGTTGAAAGCAACAGCTGCCATGAAAACTTGAAACAAGCAGAAGGCATCAAACCTGAACAAGCTATAATTCACATGAATTACTACTGAAAATGCATTAGTACTCGAGTCATTATTTCTTATCAAGCGTTTTTGTCACGCTTAGAGAGAGAGAGAGAGAGAGCGAGAGATGGGCCTTAGTATATTACTACTGTGGTCCATGTGGGCGTTTGAAGCTGGGGAAAGGGAAACGTAGTACAGCCCACGTTTTGATTTTGGGCCAATTACAGACCCTTTTGTCAAAGATCATAGTGAGTGACCTGAGCTATTAACTCTGACCCAATAATCGGGGCAGCAGCAACATGATTTGCAGAATATCATGGCCGATTATATCTGCCGAATCCAACATTTATACACATGAACCAGCCCATACGCTAAAAGCATTTAATTGGGCTTTATTTATGTCACACTTTGTCCATCTGTAATCATATGTGCTCATACGATATTGGGTGCTGCAATTCAGCTTCATGTTTTTGCCTCTCTAAAGTTACTAAAGTGTAAATTGTATTTTTTTAAAAATATTTTTTAAGCATTCTTAACCATTTAAAAATAAAAATTACAACTTCAATATTCGCTTTCTTAATCATTAAGAAAAAAATAAAATAAAATACCTGAACAGTAACTTAAGGGGGCAAAATCATGGGACTAACCGACTAATATTTGCCTATGATATTATTATTTTTAAATAGTTTCATATATCAACCATTTAAATTGACAACTAATTAAAATGTATTGCATTAACAAATATAATTAAAAATAATAAAACTTAAAACAAAGAATAACTTTTCTCCTACTCTATTACTTAATAACTCAGAGATGGTTGACATATCCAAATGGTGAGTAGCAATTTTTTCTCTAAATTTGTCATTGGCTTTTTTTTATTTTAATAATTTATGACGGTGTGTTTCAAAACTGAGGTGAGGGGTAAATATAAAAACGATGTCGTTGGTGAGAGTAAAGAACCCCACAATTTGGAAGTGAAATACTGGATCTATAAAAGCACATTTAACGAAAGAATAATTCTTTTCATCAGTCATTATTCATTATTTCATACCCTATATCCTATAAAAAAAATTATCATAAGATATGAAGATAAATAGTAACACCTTTAACGAAAATGACAGCACAGAGGTGCAACACGAGCAGTGTGTCCCAAAGCCACTTTCCTTTCAGCTGTGGATTTATCAAATCCCCTCTCAATATTGTCGTCATGTAGACATTAATGCCATACATTCTACTAAACTAACTTCCATAATTGTTCTTTTCCATAAAAATAAGGAAATGAAATATTTTTACAAGTTTGCTCATTGACACGTCAAACATATAAATCACATTATGCATGTGTAAATTTTACCATATCAATTAGCATACAAAAATATTAATTTTTGATATTTTTTTTTCTTTTATAATTACCATGCATCTCATGATAAGTGATGTAACGCTTGTCAATTATTATATTATAATGAATGGCAAGATATTAATAAAAATTTTGTGTTATTGTGTAAAACACACACTCCATGTTTTTGACATAATAGAACTTGATTTGTAAAAAAAACTTAGAATTTAAATTTTTTTATAAATTATTTTTTTTTCATGTCAACAATCTAAATAGTAGGTTGTCCACACCTATTTATAGAGTCATGCTATAGATCAGTAATTATTTTACTACACACTCTATATTTTTTTTTGTTCAGCTTTATATTAGACCTATCACCATTACCTTCAATCTCTCTCTCCTCTCAATCTTTCTTCAATCTCTCTCTCTCTCTCTCCCTCCCTCCTCAAGCTCTCTTTGGCATCTCTTTCTTCTCAAACTCTCCTCAACCTCTCTCTCCTCAAATTTTGTTAAAGGGAAGAGAAGGAAAAAAAAAAAAACCCCCACACATCCAAGTGTAGGGTGTGGGATCAACATCATAGAGTTTTTCTATATAAGTCGAAGTAGTAGTAGTAATAATAATAATAATTAAAAAAAAAGGGTTAGCAGCTGTCTATAATGCAACGCACTTAGCTTTCAAGGTTTTTAATAGTTAGGGGAGAAGGTGAGGGCAATTGTAGTGGTTATATTTTTTTGAGAAACGTAGTGGTTATATTAAATGGTAGGTGGTGACACATTCCAAATTGTGGGCCAGAAGCCACCACCTTATGAGCCCCATCATTTTTTGTTTATTTGGGGGCAGGAAACAGTTGGCCATCAAGCTACCTTCAAGTCTCCTGCAAAGGAAATAACGAATCCCAGACAATTCGTCTTTTCTCATTGGATCATCTTCTGGCATTGGATAAACCACTTGTCCACCATTTTAGAACCATTACTTTATCCAGATTTTTTCTTTCTTTTTTTCAAATTTAATCCCAGAAGAAAAGTATACGTGTGTGAGAGAGGAGCAATGACTGTGAGCACGAGATGTGAAAAAATGTCGACGAATCAAAGTGAAGTGCAAGGGAAGCAAAGATAAACATCCTGTAATGACAAAAAGCTTATAAAAATAATACCCACTTGGCCCAACTCCACCATTAGTGCTCATTAAGTTCAGCAAAATGATTTACAATCTGATTTTTGTGCCTCTTGCTTTCATTTTTTGAGAAATATCTTAGTCATAAAGTGATTAACGTTTTATTATAAAATTTATCTAACATAATACATTATTGTAATCGGGCGGTATTAGTTATAGGAAAATATTAGTTTATTCTCTCATTTTGACCGCTTGTTATTTAATTTTTTTTATTTAATAATTAAGAAATTAATTTTTAGTGTATTAATATATTTTTTTATTTTTAAAATTTTTTAAAATATTTAAAAAAAATAAAAACACACATTTGATCTGATAGTTAAATTGAGCGAATTATTCTGGACGGTAAAATAGTCTGACTCATTAGTTATATTCTTTCATATAGAATACTGACTGAATATGCAAGTTTTCTAAATTGTTTAAACAATCAAGTTATCACATTTAATACTCTAAAGACCAAAACTAGTGCATTAATTGGTTGGTCGTATACATAAGTTTATTGTTGTAAAAAATGAAACTGAAATATATTGAAGCATAGGTGAGCAAGAAAAAAAGATTGTAATCATTTTTTATAATATTTTACATAATTATGTTTAAAATTAAAAATATTTTTATAAAATAATATTATTTTTTATATATTATTTTATAAAAATATCTCTGACTTAAAACAGCATAATTTAAAAACTTATTAAAAAAAAAGTATACTTGTATTATTTTAGTTCATTCTACCGAGTGTAGACTTTTTTCTTCCCACAAACTTACATCGAGTGTGCGCTTTATTTTTTCTTCAAAATAGTGGGAGGGCTGTCAGTGTAGCCTCTCCTTTTCGGCGTGATTATAAAGGTCATCACTCACTGTATTATACTTGAATATTACTTCATTCACAAAATAGTCACATAAAATAATCTTATAAATTAACATATATTTTATAATAAAAATAATTTTATAATCTAATAAATTACATTAAATTATATTAATTTATGATATTGTTTTAATGTAATTATTTTGTTACTAAAATAGTTCCCATTATAATTTAAATTGAGGCATAACTACTGACACTAAGGCCTGGTTTGTTTTCAGAAAACTCTCATCTCATCTCAATTTCATCATTACACTTTTCTCAATTCCAATACAAAATAAAATAAACAATTTAATTTTTTCAAATTCATCTCATCTTCTCTCATCTAATCATTATAACTTTTTTAAATTTTAATATAAAATAAAATAAATAATTCATCTCATCTTAAAAATTTTTATCTCATCTCATCTCATCTCAAAAAACAAACGAGATAAGAGGGCAGGACAATTCCACCAAAGTGCTACGAATTTTCAATACTTTAAGATTATGTTTGGAAGTTTCATCTTCAATAAAATTCCCATCTCATCTCATCTCATCATTACAACCTTTTCAAATTCCTATATAAAATATAATAAATAATTCAACTTTTTCAAATCCCAATACAACTTTTTTAAATTTCAATTTAACTTTTTCAAATCTCAAAACTAAAAAATAATATTTTAAACTTTAAAACAAAACACAAAATTCTCATCTTACCTTCCAATCGTTTGGGGATGAGATGAGAATTTTGTGTTTTGTTTTAAAGTTTAAAATATTATTTTTTAATTTTGAGATTTGAAAAAGTTAAATTGAAATTTGAAAAAGTTATATTGAGATTTGAAAAAGTTGAATTATTTATTATATTTTATATGAAGATTTGAAAAAGTATAGAGATGAGATGAGATGAAGATGAAAATTTTGAGTAAAACTTGTTTTCCAAATCTATCCAATTCTAAATTTTAGTGAGGCAAGCCGTAACCTTTGAAACGGAAGCAGTAACCTTTGCCAGGGTGGGGGCACGGAGTGTACGCTTAAAAACTCGTTATTACAATTCTTGGTAGGGGCCAATCAATCACAGTCCTTGATAAGGAATAATCATAGTTTACAAGCTTACAACAGAAATCAGCAAGTCTAATCAATGGACATGATTGACCTTGGGCTGATTATGACTCTGCCTAGGACGGGAAAAACGCATGTCTTATCTGCATTAGATTTGAATCATCACATATACACACATATTTCCTAACTAAGCATCCATTTTCTTTTATAAAGATAAGATTCAAAATCAATACACGTATATAATCTCATTCCCATAGGTTGAAGCAACGATCCCACTTAAGATCATGATCTTTTTTTGCTCATTCTGTTCTGCATGCATAAAACGAAGGAAACCAGACAAACAAACACCATGCAATTGTGGGGCTCCCATCTGTGCCTGTAGGTCATTTTGGGTTCTCTCTCATTCTCGCGCACCTTACCTATAAAAACGAGTCCTAGCCAATTCACAGACATATCCACACGGCCATTCTGATCTGACACAAACAGAGCAGCGATATTTGGGACTCATCTACCTTTTCCCACACACATTAATTGCTCCCTCAGAAGCTCAGTCTTTTCTCTGCCGTTCTAGTGTCTTTTACTTGACTCCCCCGTCTCGTTTCCACCGCCATTTTTAATTCTTTCTCTGTGTTCATGTGTAACGCTCTCTGATGCCAATGCCATAAACGAAAAAAGGACAACCCACCATACCTACTCGCAAAATTGTACATACATTTCATGGCAGCAACAACAACTACAACTCACCTCGAAGCTCAAACCCAACCCACTAAGCCCAGACGCCGCAAGTACCGCGAGACCACCATCTCGGCTTCCGCCTCCGCCACCACTTACTCTCCTGGTCACTCGAGTCGGAAGCTCGACCATCCCACCATTGTCTCCCCCGACCACCACCCCTGGTGCTGCCCAGCTTCGAAACACGTATCAACCCCTCCTCCCCCTCCGCCATCTCCTCCGCTTCCGCCTCCACATACCTGCCGCGCTACGAACTCGAACCAGGAACCCAATAACCTGTCAGCATTTTCCTCATCTTCGCCTTCCGTTTCGCCGTCAACATTTAGGATCCGATTCTCTCCTGGCAGTCTATCGCCTGTCATGGACTTTTCATCCACCACGATGAACGGGAACGACTCGTTCCCTTCCAGCTTCACCAAGTTCAACTCTGCCCTCACCGCCGGGCTTCTAAACCCAATGTCGCCACCTCTCCCGCCCGACAAAATGATCCGATCCAGTCCGACCCTTTTCGAAATGATGGCCAGCGAGCCCGATCTCCACCACTCCAGAACCCAGATACCACCTCAAAACGCCGTCGTACCAGTTCCCAAGCCCCAACTCCTGCAAATCTTACCCCAGGACAAACATGCCCTAACAATGCAGCGAATCTCCGAGATCTTGTCTAGCCGCAGCCCCGGAAACCAGTTCAACGACACGACCTCGAGTGACATTAAGCTTATATTGAGCTCCAAGGACGGCATCAGTGTCTCCGTGAATCTCCATCGTCAGATTCTCGTGGCCCACAGCAGGTTCTTTTCGGTCAAGTTGTCTGAGCGGTGGACGATGCCGCAGAGACCCGCGGGGTCGCCGTACATCGTGGAGATCGCGGACTGCGACGACGTCGAGGTTTACATTGAGACCTTGAGGTTGATGTACTGTAAGGATCTGAGGAAGAAGCTGATGAAAGAGGATGTTTCCAGAGCTCTTGGCATCTTAAGGGTAATGTTTCTTTTTTCTATTTTAAGGCCTTTGGCATCTGTTTCGTTGCAGACAGACTGTAGGAATGGACGGTATATTATATGAAATTGTGGGTTTTGCAAAGTGCTGCCTGGGACTTGAGAAAGCTATTAACTTTTGTGCTTAATTTTATGCTTTTGGGGGTATATTGAAATGGGACCCAAACTATTTCTGTTCTTGTATAGGTATCGGCTGCAATTGGGTTCGATGCTGGGGTTTTGTCATGCTTAGAGTACCTTGAAGCTGCCCCATGGGCTGAGGATGAAGAAGAGAAGGTGGCTTCGTTATTGTCAGAGCTCCACCTTGACGGCGTCGCTGCCGGGGAAGTTTTGAAAAGGGTTTCAATCGAGGTTGCTGACGATGGTAATGACAATGAGGAAGTGCTGCTTAAGCTTATACATTTGGTTCTTGAAGGTAAAGATGAGAAGGCGAGGCGAGAAATGAAGGGATTGGTGTCAAAGATGCTTCGTGAGAATTCGTCGCAGAATGACCTTAGGAAAGAGTCGTTGTACTTGGCTTGTGACGCGTGTTTGCAGTTGCTTCGCCACCATTTTTTGCGGGCAGCGGCGTCAGACTTACAGGATGTAGTTCAGATTGCGCGACAAGCAGATAATTTGCATTGGATTTTGGATATTCTGATCGATAGACAGATTGCTGATGATTTTTTGAGAACATGGGCATCAGAATCTGAATTGTCCGATGCGCATGCTAAAGTGCCTGCAATTCATAGGTTTGAGGTTAGCAGAGTCACGGCGCGGCTATTTGTTGGGATTGGGAAGGGGCAGCTGTTGGCTTCTAAAGATGCTAGGTGCTTGCTATTAAGAACATGGCTAGAGCCGTTTTATGATGATTTCGGGTGGATGAGGAGGGCATCAAAAGGCCTCGATCGTCACTTAATTGAAGATGGGCTTTGTAACACGATTCTCACCCTGCCTCTCTCTTGGCAACAGGATATTTTGCTTGCTTGGTTTAACCGTTTCTTGAACTCGAGTGAAGATTGTCCAAACATACAAAGAGGTTTCGAAGTTTGGTGGAGGAGGGCTTTTGTGAGACGAAATGGTGAGCAGGAAAGTCAACGACCATTGCGAATTACAACTGCAACTGTTGAGAACTAAAAGTCATTACAGCCGGAAAGGTTGGTGCTCTAATGGATCTGTTGTCTCCCATTACCTTTACATGGTCTCACTTTGGTCACGATCCTTCATCATTGGTTATATTTTATCTGTCATCTTCCTCTCTAAACCTGGACTTCTTCCTTTCTAAACCGGGACGAACAGTTCTTTGTCATCCAGGAGTAAATTTTTCATGGGGATGTGTATTTTCCTTGACTTGGAAGAACCCAGGTTTAGCCTGGAAGAAGATAGAGATCTTTGGAGGCGCAAAGCCCGTGTCTTGCTGAGAAGTAGACTGAGTATAATTGGTTGTTGGACTAACAAAAAAAAAAATGATTGTTGGTTTTTCTGTTTAGTTTGATATTTTAATTGATTCTGTTTCTCTACTATACCCTGTTTTTTTTATGGTTCTCTCGTTAGTCCAGTAGTTGTGATCTGACAGGATCTTATTTGTAGTTGATGATTGTCTAATTGGCGGATTAACTCTCTTAAAGAAAAGAACAATTGTAATGGTCAAAGCGGAATCAATTGTTAAATGACAGATGTGTGGACTGGCTGTTCTTTGCTTGGTAACTAACTTATTTTCACAGTATGATTGGCGAGGCATGGTAATTGGGCTCAGTTCTTGCCTAGTATTTCCAGGTTCAAGTAACCAGTTCTCTTTCTTTCAGCACGAAAGGTAGTTAGGATTTACTAGATTGACCATATTATATGAATACTTATAGTTTGATATGATTGACTGAGCCATTCAATCTCAGTAAAATAAATTCTGTGTAGGCAAAATGGTCAGGGTTTTGAGAGTCACTAGCGACGACATAATGCGATGGAATATTTACTGCCTAACCGATGTAGTATTATGTACTTTACCTTGCACAAACTGCATCTATTAACACAAAACATGATAATAGCCATGGATGTCTAATTTATTCATGATATATCTTAATTCAGCATCCAAGGGCTTTTGTTTCGTTTGCTTCATTTAGAAAGTTCATTATTATTGAGTTTTCGATCTTTCTCGAAGAAGTCTTTTATATCAAAGTGAGATTGATCTTTGTTCTTCTTGTAGTTCATTTACATTTTTCAGTGACAAGTGGTTTCCAAACATCTTGCTCCCAACAAGCACTTCGTTTATCTTTTTGCCCATGGCCCTTGCCATATTTATGTAGTATTCATATTCCTGGGGACTTATGTCTCATTTTAAAAAATCTGATTTATCTGATTGTATTGAGATGAGAAATTATCGTTGAGTCATGAGTATGCAAGTGCCGTGCAATCACTTTGAAAAAAGTGAAATGGGATCTATTAAATTAATTTTTTAATGGCAAACCCTATTCTTTTTCAAAGCTGATACTCCACGACAATATGTTGCATTACTCATATTGAGATTTGGGGAAACTTGAGGCTGCAATTTTACCTGTGATTGATTATCTTTTGCAGTTTGACAGATAAACAACAGGCTTTGCAACCTCGGGTGTACTGTCCAAAGGATGGTTCAGGGTATAGAAATTTTTGGAAGATGTTGTCCTTTGATAAGCTAACATCCATGATCTGCTAATTTTAACAAGATTATTCCAAAATGTTGCATGGTAAGATGACTATGATGCACTACTAAGCTGTAACTGTAGATAATGTGATTGTTCAAAACAATAAAGATGATGGATGCTCTTGTTGCCTGATGATAGTTATTTAGATGGTTGTTCTTTTATTTAATTTCTCTTTTTGGTCAGGGTGATTGTCAGAATGTGGCAAAGTACGTTTTTTTTGGACTGCACGTTCTTAGGAATAACTTCTGCAAGGGTTTTCTCTGGGTATACAATTTGTTTCTTCTGTGATCTTTGATTTATAATCTTATTATTCTGAGCAGGCTGCGAGAGATTCCGATTCTACTAAAAAGTAGAAGCCAGCTTATCCCTCTCTTAACTCTTTACGAAACGCAAATTGCAATAGTGGAGACTGGAGACAGCTTGGTGCACGTACTGCGAGATAACTAAATTTGAATTCCCACAAAACAACTTTTTGGATCTAAAAAGCAACAAAAAGTTTTGTGGGTCGCTTAACAGACAAAAAACAATCTGGATGCCATCTTCAGGTAAACAGTTCTGCCCTTTCGTGAGATTTTCTTCTCCAAAACGCCTCTGATTAGGGTGTATATGTTGTGTCTTTCTCAGGTATACACTCCAAATTCAAATAACGAATTTTATGTGATGTAGAAAGGTCTCAAAAGTAGGGCTGGTTTGGTTACATAAAACCAAACTATCTCGTTTCATCATATAATCATTACAACTTTTTCAGACTCTTACACAATATATAATAAACAATTCAACATTTTTAAATTTCAAAATAAAAATAATATTTTATTTAACTTTTAACAAAACATTTCATCTCATTTGAACTGCGTAATCAATGATTAACGAGGCCTTAATGGTTGAAAACAGTATATTTATTTTCCCGTTTGCATGGTTGCAAAAGATAGGCTGCTGTTCAAACCAGAGAGGACAACGTACGAGAAGGTGTAATTAAAGAGTTTATGTCCATTTTTTACTAAATACAAACAATGGGCTTGAATAATACCCTTAACTCGGAACTGTGCTACATTCATTATCGAAGTGAGTGAAGAAGGAATTCATCGTTGGGCAATCATAGTTTAGTTCACCTGGTCTTGCAAATTTTTGCCTATTCAAAAACCGACAAAACACAGAAGTTAGCCTAAAATGGATATAACAATGCAACATCTAGAGCTTTACCACCAGGCAGAAATTCGAGAATGTAACTAGTTTTTACCATTCCTGATCCATCAGCATGTCATCTGTCAATCCAAACTCTCTTAGCTCCTCTTCAGTGTGATGCACTAATAAGCTGTACCTGTAGATAATATTGAATTTGCAAAATGTAAATATAGTTCAGGTTCCTGTGGAAAATAGCGAGAAAAAGAATAGAAAAGAAAAAGAAATACCTCCCACCATAACCTTTCTCCATAACAATGGCTTTTCCATTGCGTAAGTTATTAAGCCCCTCGAACTGCTCCACTGTCCATTTGTACCATCTCATCAGAAACACTCGGAGTGTTAGGCCGTGCGAGACTATCACCAAGTTCATGTTTGGATTTCGTTGGCCAGGTGGCTGAAATCGTCCAACATCAATATCTGATCTCAGCGTTTCTCTGAATCCTGATGCATCCATATATACATAATAGCATTGAACTCTTCTGTTCTCATTTGAGGTAGAATGATTGTCAAACAGTAAAGCTACCTGTGATTCTATCATAAACATCGGCTGCAGATTCCCCGTTTGGAAACCGGTAAAAGAAACGACCATAAAGCATGCGAATGGATTTCTCTAGTCTCATCTTCTCTCTATCCTGAAAATTCCCTTTTATGGAGAATTGCAAAGGAAACCCAACTAAAAAAACTTCTTTTTAGAATCAAACAATCGCAGCAAAGTACGTAGATGGGTTATGACTGGTTTGGGGACAGAAAGTCGAAGACTAAAGTAAACTTCGGTGGGTTTTAAGCATTCCCAAGTATGAATTTTTTCTTTTTAATTTTATTTTTTCCGAAAAAGAGACGATAATCCAATTTTATAGATAACTCTTATTTATGGCCGAAAAAAAAGTAGTTACAACAAGAGACATGTAAGTTACAAATATTCTGGAAAGACCATAACCTAGACTTCAAAAAACCTAGACACCAAACTAAAAACAAGTGAAATACCTGGGGTTACAAATATTAAAAAAAACCCAAACTTAGGTATAAAAAAAGACCAAAACAAACCAAACACTATACCATATACCCAGAAATTAGAATAAGCCAACCAAAAAAATCAGATAAACATTAAAACATGTAAGGCAAACAAAATAGACCCAGTATCAGAATAAATCAAAGCTAAGCGGATCGAATAATAGGAAGCCTAGTCAATCTCTTTCTTTGTATGTTAACAAAGTCGACCAAAAGAAAAACGTACCAAAATCTTGTTCTCTTAGACGAGGCTCTTCCCTCAAGCCAGCAATTCTTGAGCGCTCAAATGGCCGAGCTAAATTCTTTAGTGTTTCAAGTGTCCTTCTGTAGGGAGAAACGTAAAAGTAGACCTGCCAATTATCAACTTTGTCCTGCTCAATCAACTCCTTAATCATTTTCCCGCATTCCTCAGCTTCAGCCCTTCCTTTCTCCGTCAGTGCAATCTTTGGATCAGCAATTCTTGTGTAAACGCTCTCATCAACATTTCCTTCACTCTGTCCATGTCTAACCAGGATTATTCTGCGAGGCCTAGGAGGTGGAACTTTAGCAGCAGACCATCTAAGAGCATTCTTTTCAGGAAAAGTAGCCAACCCATTAATGTCAGCCGGCTTAACAGATTCGCTAATTGGATTCTCACAGCATTGGATGAAGTACTTGGAAGTAAACCTTTTTGGGTTCAAAACTGAGACTGCCGATAGAGTGGGAGAAAGAGTGGCAGCCATACCTTGAGAACCAGACAAAAAAGATAACAAAAATTAGCAGCAGAAGCGAAAAGGGTCCAGTTTGAGTCGTCTTCATACGCGTGACCTTAAAGACTCTTGGTGTTCTAGTCATTTACTAGGACAGTTTCAGCTCCTTGGGCTTGATAGGTTATGGAGGAATAGGGGGACCAATGTCCCAATTAATTTGTCCTTTAGGATGAGAAATCTCAAGCACGACTGCGATTGATGATCTAATACTTGAAAGTTGAATGTGTGGCTGTGGTTTTAAAGTACATGGTCCGATTAGTCTGTTCCATAAGTTAATTGGGCCTCTGATTCTTGTTTGCCTATCCAATGACCCAGATTGGGGCTTAGACTTTGAGACTTGCAAGATTTTGGGTAATTCCAGCCCACATTTATTAAAATGTTATAATCACAAATAGATTACATAAAAATAATTTTATAAATTGATGTCGTTTTATATAATCTATTAGATCTACTTTATAATAAAAATAATTTTATAATATGACGAATCACGTGAAACTACGTCAATTTGGATGATTACTTTTATGTAATGCCTTTATGGCTTGGGTATTTCTCATTGTGTTTTTAGTATATACCCTTCCTAGTGCCATGTATTCTTTACATAAATTAAGATGCATTAGCATTTCATAATAATATACAGGAGTTTGAGCACTATGTTTGATCTGTCAATGGTTTTTTCTTGTTGATCTTGAATCTCTGGCCAATTAAAAATGGTGTTTTGTTTGTGCTTAATTTATCATTTATAAAAATTGATTCCCAATCTCCTCACTCAACAGAGACATTTATATCTGTATGATATAATGTTTCACTCCTATACTTCATAGAAAACTTGAAATACATCCTCACATCAAATAATTTGATCTAGTCTCTAGAGTCACATATTCTAGACCTGAATTGTGTTACAAGATATATATTTATATATATATATAAACTCTATACTGTGTAGAACACACATAGTAAAGTGTTTACATGGCATAATTTAATTTGAAAGATAAATTTTAAAATTTGAATTTTATAAATTCTATCTTACCATTTAAGTGATATGAATAATGTGCTCTATACATCGACTTGAAATACAATAATATATAAATATATAAAAATAAATATATATATATATATATATATATATATATATATATGTAGCTAAAAGGTCTTTTCACAAAGAGGGTTCAATTATTTGGAGGTAATTAATGTGCATAATATATGATTGTGTGTTTAATATTATTTAATGCCATGGATACAAATACAATATTCAAACTACTTGGAAAAATAAATTAAAAACAAAAAACAAAACAAAATGAGATTTATGAAACTAGCTTGTTAGCGAGCTGCAAGCAATATTAGTGCCGTGCCCATCGGCAGGCACGACTCTAATGGTGAGACTTTTATTTTATTTTTTGGTGAGATAAAATGCTTTAGCCATTATATAACACAAAAGTAAATGTATAAATTGATGTGATTTGATATGATACGTTAAATTCTAAAATTACTTTTATTAATTATAAAGTAGATCTTACCTTCTATCATATGAAACCATGTCAATTTGTGAGTTTATTTTTATGGGATGATCTATTTGTAATTAATGTAGCACTTTTCATAACCGAGGAGAGAGAATATCATGAACATATGAATAGAATTAATTAATTCTCAAGAATTTATCATACAATATTTATTACTAGACTATCCGTATAAATTATTTTTTGAATAGAATTAAAAAAATATATTATTGAATTATCTGAGTATCACTTGAGACCTTCAAATTTAGATAATAATTTCGATGGAATATTTGGAGGCACATGCTACATTTTCCATGGAATAAAACACAATGAAAAGGTGACAACTGAAGGTTTTTAATTTGTTTTTATCTCCCCCTATATATGGATCATCTTTCCCCAACAGTTAATTTTCTCTTATGTGAAACCAAGACCCCATGCAGGTCAAGCAGCCATACCTAGTAGAAAATGTGTTAGATAATTACAAACCCACAACAGATGATCAGTAGCTCTCATAGTTAGACTTGTCTTTTGTGGAAAGGAGTTTTCTTAATCATCCAATGGACAGGAATTAATGCAAACAAATTATTAAAGGTCTCCAAGAAACTTCTTGCGATTGACAAAGCACAAAAGATTATTCTAACAAGCATACGTGCAAGCTTGATTACCTTTCTTTCTTTCTTTTTATTTCTTTAAAAATCAGCTCAAGAAGTTTGTCTGCTACGATGGGGGACTGAAGAAATAATACGGAAAATAAACTCATATCTGACAAGAGCCCAAGCTAGGGCTTATATATATATATATTTATTGTGTGTGTCTTTGCTTTTGTTGTTACCATTGACTTTTGTCGTTACCATTGACTTTTGTCTTGTCGGTGACCTATCTTTCATGCAAGCAGAGTAGCAAAAGAATTTAATAGGGGTAATGTATATTATGTTGCCACAAATTGGATATGGGGGATGCCCAATTCAAACATTGAAATTTATCACTAAATTTATATCTATAACCAAGATGTAGAATTGACTTAATTCGTTTTATTTGAAAAATTAATTCATTTTTTTTTTTTACCAATTTTGTGATTTTAAATTAAATTTCTAATATTGAAAAATCAAGCTGCATATGGCTTGACTGACTAATGGCCCAAAAGAATCGTTTACTGTTCATAATTGAGACGACAGAAAAAAAAAAAAAAAAAGAGAAAAAAAAAAAGAAACTGCAAAATATCTTTGGGAATGATGCATAAAATGAAAAGCAATGCACATGACTAATAAATTTCTTCCCAAATGGTGGGACAACATTGGGAAGTTTGGTGCTGATCATGAGTAGTCCAACCATGCCTTTCATGAGAAGTCCAAGCATGCCTTTTACTGCATGTTGACGGAGTATTGAAGTATCCTATAATTATTATTTTAAAAAAGAGTGAATTTATTATTAAAAAATTATTTTTTTAATGTAAATTTTATATTTATTCAATTTTTTAAAAAAATTGCACGATGCTGTAGTGAACAATTACAAATATATTTTCTCTCTAATTGTCGTAGAACCCAGCGGTCGGATTCCTAATGGACTGATTACATCAAATAGGACCATATGCATGCCTGCATGCCCTTTGTAATTAATTAGAATCACCGTAGCTTTCTTGCAGCTCTACAGTCCAAATTAGTTTGACCAGAAGTAGGCGATGATCTAATATACATATATTTCTATACATCGCTTTAGATTTTATGGAGTTTTACAAGTAAACTATATAAATAGAAAATTATTTAAAATATCATGACGTATCAGTCGGCCGGGTGCAGTTGAAGCTTATAAAAATTCAAGATAAAAAATAACATTTTTGATCTCTACCTAATAATATTACACGATATAATGATCATGTAAAAACAAGCCAAGATTGACATATATAGGTGCATGCAAAAATTAATAAGGTTGCACCTATTTGAAGGATACAAAATAAGAACGAAGATCAAATAGGACAATGCTTCATTAGTTGGGCTTTTGTTTATTTGTTTGTTTTAAGTATAACATCACGTGTCTATGACTACTCTATAACGTCTAAGAAATTCAAAGTGGACCATCCAATTGGTCTCCTCTCTCTCTCTCTCTCTCTCTCTCTCTATATATATATATATATCTATATATGAAAATGCTAACCACTTGTTTGTTTCATGGGTGTTGAGATAGATACATCTTTTTCAACATGCGCATGCACCAGCAATACTGTTACCAGCTTGAACATTGATACCCTGACACCAACAATACTCATCTAGGGCCCATGCAGGGCATGGTCTTTTCTATTATTGCTAGATATTCCACTTTTTCGCTCATGGTTTGTGATGATCAATTGCTATTTTCTAGTATTTTTTAAAATATAATTTCTTCCCCAAGTAAATTAATGAGAATAATTACAACATGAGGGAGATCAGGCCAAATGTTTAAGAAACAAGTTAAAGGAATCAAGATTATGCGCGAGGTTTGTCATGTTAATGATGGGATGGTGGGAGTATGATAATATTCTGATATGTATAATCAACGAAGGTGGTCCATTTAATTAATTTGTTAGGTTTTGCATGATCATGAACTTATAATGATGAAAAATCAAAATCACATATGAGAGAGAAGTAATTAATAGAATTGGAGTTATTTAAAATCATTTTAAATTACAACAACTTCTTCTTCTTAGATATTGTGGGATTCAGTTCATTAACTCCGAATGCTAATTAAAATCGAGATATTACATGAATGAATGCCTAGCTAGCTAGATGGATGTTAAAGTTAATCTTAATATGTAAACAAATATGGAACTTGAGAAACGTTCTTTTGAAATATCCTTTGGGTAAAGAGAAAATTAATCTTGTCTCTGTTTTCTCCCGCAAAAACAGGGGTGGTGAGTAAGAGTCGTGAACATTCGAGAAGCTGAGACCCCGTGAAAGGCGGAGGGGTGGGGGGGGTCCAAGAAGAATAATACGGAAATTTACGATTAACGGAGGAAGAGAAGATTGGTATCAAATTAGAAGGAGGATCGGTGGAAGTGGCCAGGGAGAAGGGCGATAGAAAGGAAGTACTCATAAAGGTTGTACTCCAAGCTATCCTTACGTATACAATGAGTGTCTTTCAGTTGTCAAAGAAGTTGAGTGGAGAAATTGAAGCTTTGATATCTATATTCTGGTGGAGTCACCACAAGAAGAAAAATGGGATCTATTGGAAGAAGTCGAGCTGTTTGGGAATGGCAAAGACTATGGGGGAAATGAGGTTTAGAGATCTGGAACTTTTCAATATAACTATGTTGGCTAACGAGAGATGAAAACTATTAAAGAAACTCCAGTCTTTAGTTGCCAAAGTGTTCAAGGAGAAATACCATAAGAATTCTCATATTCTTGAGGCTCCACTTGGGAAATCATATTCCTTAATATGGAGAAACATTTGGTCAGGTCTGGAGGTGGTCAGGGAGGGCCTGTTGTGGAGGGTTGGGAATGTGAAGGATATACATATTTGGAGTCAAAAGTGGCTATCTACACTCACTGCTCACTGTGTCCAGTTACTCTAAAGAATTTTATATGCTGACTCTAGAGTATGTGATCTAATTGATAAACAGGAAGGAGCTTGGAAGGATCTGTAGTGTTCAATGAGGATGAGGTTAAGGTAATATGCAATATTCCTATTAGTCGGCTTGGGGCTGTAGACAAGCAAATTTGGGGTCTATCAAAATATGGTAAGTACTTGGTTAGGAGTGTTTACCATATGGTGCAATAGAGGAATAAGGCAGGGGAATGTTGTGCTTCCTATGATGGGGAGGGTAGTGAAATGTGGAAAGAGATATGGAACCTTGATGTTCTTGGTGCTATCAAGCATTTTTTATGGAAAGCTGCAAACATCATTCTGCATACAAGGGTGAATCTGTGGCAAAGAAGAATTATTGAAGATCAAAACTGTCCTATTTGTCAAATCGAAAAAGAATATGTGATTCATGTCTTGTGGAACTGCCTAGCAGCAACTGATATGTGGGGTGAAAAAAAGAGCCATGTTAACAAGTGGCTGACATGTGGTAGGGATTTTATACAACTGTGAATATATAGAAATGTATATAAAGATACAAAAAGAAAAACTAGAAGTACTGGTTGTTATAAAAAGTATATGGCACATAAGGAATAAATATGTTTTTGAAAATAAATTTACTAGTCCAAGTAGGATTGTACAGATAGCTGTTGCAGGGCTTGAAGATTACCATAATGCAAATATGGAAAGGGTGTGGAGTATGAAACGAGATGAAGGGGATGTGAGAAGGGGTTGTTGGGAGAAACCTGAAGGTAATAGCTACAAAGCTAATTTTGGTGGAGCCCTAGAAGTGGGGAAGCAAAAGATGAGATTAAGAATTGTGATAAGAGATTGTAGGCTTCGTTTGGATGTCAAACTCATCCCAACTCATCTCAACTCATTATTACAACTTTTTTAAATTTCAATACAAAATATAATAAATAATTTAACTTTTTCAAATCTCAAAACAATTTTAATATTTAAAAATAATATTCTAACAAGAAGATACGTAAACTCCCATTTTCTGGTAGACTGCAATGCTTTATGGAGGGCTATGATGCTGTGCTCAGAATTAGACTCCAGGATGTGATATTTGAAGGGGATGCAAATGAAGTAATTGATGCTATCAAGTTTGTAGATGAAGATGAATCTTGGAGAGGGCAAATTACAGAGGATATTAAGAAGCTGTGGCAAAATAACAGATAGTGGACTTTGGTTTTCAACCATAGGGAAGGAAATGAAATTGCACACCAACTTGCAAGGATGACTTTATAGATCATGGAAGTCACTACAACAAAAATAACATTTTGGGACGATTTTATTTTGGGACGGAATAAAAATCGTCCCAAAAAGTGAGATTTAGGGACGAATTTTAATTTTCGTCCCAAAAAAAGTTTTCCGTTCGAACGCATAATAAAATCGTTCGAACGTTATATTTAGGGACGAAAAATTGCGTCCCTAAAAATGGAAACGTTCGAACAGTGACGATTCAGCGTTCGAACGTATATATTATCGATCGAACGTAACTTTTGACCGTTCGAACGGTGAGCCTTTTTTTTTTTTAAAAAGAGAATTATATTTATATTAACTAGTAATTATAATAAATATATTGATTAAATAATATGAATAATATAAATCAATGATTAGTTCAGGAAATATAAAATAAGACTATTTCATAAATAAATAGTGAAGTTACAAAATATTAAATATTGTCCATTCTAAAAATAAAAGAATAAATAAATAAAATATAGAAAATACTAAGATCCCAACTCTTTGCACAGATCCTCGACTGCATCTAAACGTTCCTCTATCTGTGTCAGTCGAGTACTAATGGTGATCTGAGTCGCAGACATGGCATCAACCCTCGTACGTAACTCAGAGATGCTACCAATAATCTCAGTACGAAAATCAGACATAGCAGAACGGACCTCAGTACGCACTGCATCAATCAGCGCTGATGTCTGTCCGCTGATCGCTGCACGCACGATCTCAGCCATGTCCTCACGTGTAGCGCTATGTACTGATGCCTCGACCTGTGGTCCATGATCTCCTAGCTGTGCATCTCTCTGAGGATCAACTGGGTCTGGATGCTGCCCACGAAGACGCAGTCTCGAGTGTCTTGTACTGCGTGAGAGGGTAGTGCTGTTGATCAGTCCCATCGGCTGCCGTTTACGCTCGGCAATATCAGGCACAACACCAGCAAATAATAGATATCGGGTGATCAGGATCCCGAATGGTAGTATATCTGTAGAAATGTACCGGGACTCTGATCGAATCCTATCAAATATATATCCCACCAAATCAATAGGAATGCCACGAGCAACCCGTATCATAAATTTTGTCCGCTCAATGCCAACCTCTGTTTTGTGCTGCCGAGGGTCGATGTTGTTGGCGATTATCAAATTCAGGATCTTGAAGAACGAGGATAGATTTGCCTGCTTGATGCTCTTCGTCCCGTCATACAGGGGAGCATCTGGACCAACAACCAAATCCCTCACCTCATGATTAGCAATGATATCGACCTCATCTGTATAATGGAACGATGCATCCTCCTCAGCTGTCTCATCCTCAACTGAAGGATCAGACTCTCTAGGCACCATGTTCGGATATGCATCTAGCAGCCTAGGAATATGAAGATGCTCAAATAGTCGATCCCGTGAAAATACAATCGGAACTCCTCGGACAGACATGCTATATGCCCCTCCATCATCTGGGCTGGCACTACCGAGCTCTCTATAGAACTCAGAAACAATGTCGATATAAGCGATAGTCTCAAATGAGTCATTTGGACTATCTAAGATAGGTCCCCAACCACGATCTCTGAAAACTGACGGCAGGGAATGACCCTCCCAGACAAGACTCTCAAAGTCAGAAAGTTTCACCTGTCGCTTAAGTGAAACAGTCCTCTCCCTAGCAGGAGTACTGCTAGTCTCTGCCTGATTACGTCGCTTACGTCCCGTCCTAGAAGAAGACATAATAATGAACCTGAAATTTACAATTAATTATTAACTCATCAATACAATATTAATAATAAAAATATTTAATAAAATGTGATTAAATACTATATTAATTTAATTATAAAATAAGACATATTTTTGCTAAGAAATAATGGAACAACAATAGTGAATAAAAATACACATAATTTATACCGTGTGAACGTGTGAAATGCATGTTTGGCTAATACCTTAGCATGTTTGGCCAAATTAAGTGTAATTAATTTGTTTGGCAAGTACAGTTCGAACGAACAAAACCACGTTCGAACGGTATAGACCATTACCGTTCGAACGTGAAAAAATACGTTCGAACGTGATAAATGTAATTCCTGTTTGGCAGAAACCGTTCGAACTCTTTAACCACGTTCAAACGGATTAACCTTTTTGGCTGGTACCGTTCGAACTACCAAAAAAGTTCGAACGGGCTAAATGTAATTCACGTTTGGCTAAAACCGTTCGAACTCTTAATAAACGTTCGAACGGATTAGCCTGTTTGGATATAACCGTTCGAACTAAAGAAAAAACGTTCGAACGAGTTAAATGGAATTGTTGTTTGGCTAGTACCGTTCGAACGACCATACAAGTCGTTCGAACGGTACTGAGTCGACTCAGCCATTGAAATCCATGGAATCCTTCGATTCTTTGGATTTCTCAACAAATAAAACAAAACTAAACAAAATAAACCTTCCTAGTATAGATTTAAACAAATCTACGGTGAGTATTGATGGATAAATTGATTTATCCTAATTTAAACAAATAATCCATAAAAACTTAAATTTAAACGGTAAAATAGTTAGAAAATCAACATACCGGTGAACGGGGGTTGGAGGCTTCGAGTGGGCACTATTCACGACGGCAACGACGTCGTTAAACGGCGGAGATGGAGGTTTTTAGGGACGATTTTAATTTTTGATTCGATTGTTTCGGTTGAAATGACCGACAGGGAGAAGTTAAATATACAGTATCGTTCGAACGGTTAGTTTATCCGTTCGAACTTATTGTTTATGGGTTCGAACGTTTATGTTTAAGCGTTCGAACGTTGTTCGTCATATATTATATATATTTTTATATTTTAGAATTTATCTTATTATAGATTTATTGTAATATATATTATTATATATAACACTAGTGATTGCTGTATATATATTTATATATATATATATATATATATGATGTCCATAATTAATAAATATAAATAGTACTATATATTCATGTATTACTATAAATAGTACTAACATTATAATAAAGTACTAATATAGTATTACTTTAATGTATTACTAATATGTATCATATATATTATAATATATATACTAATATGTGTCATATATATATTGTAATATATATACTATAATTAATAAATTTAATTAGTACTATATATTCATATAAGTAACTATATTAGTATGTTAGTAATCTAATTAAATGACACTAGTGATTGCTGAATATAGTAATTATTGAATATGATTGAATATGATATTACTGTGTTCGTAAACTATATTATATTCTAATATGTCTATATATATTAGAACTATTATTTTATGTAATAGTATAATGTTGATGATTAATATTCATAAAAATTTAGCAATGGTTCGAACTGTAAATAATTAGGGTTCGAACGGTTTGATATGAATCATTCCACGTTCGAACGTTATGTCTATTACGTTCAAACGAGAAACTTTAGGAGGAAAATTTCCCGCTAATTGGTTATACGTTCGAACGGTTATTAAATAAAGTTCGAACGGTAAACTTTAGGAGGGAATTTTTCCCGCTTCATGGTTTCCAGTTCGAACGATTAGTAAGTAACCGTTCGAACGGGAAACTTTATTCAAATGTTGATTACAGATCTCAAAAATTAGAATCTCCCCCTTCTCCCACTCTCATTCTCTCATAAATAAAGTTGCGTCATTCTCTCTCAATCTAGTCTCAACACATTATAGGTATGTTTTTTTTAATATTTTTACTTTCTCATACATCCTTACTTTATTAAAAATTTGTTAAAATTCTTTGATATTGTTGTTGGAATTCTTTGATATTGTTGTGTTGTTACTGTGTTGTTACCACTATATTGGAATTTTTTGATATTGTTGTATTGTTACTATGATGTTACTACTATATTAGAATTCTCTTGAAAAATTATTCATCTATTTTTTGTAGTTCATCTGTTCTCCATAGTCGAAGGAGATTGGAAATCTGGAACGAACACGTTCGAACGTTTCAGACGTTTCGTTCGAACGTATATTAAGTTCGAACGGTTATTAAACCGAGTTTGAACACGAAACTTTAGAGGGAATTTTTCCCGCTTCATGGTTTCCAGTTCGAACGGTTTGTAAGTAACCGTTCGAACGGGAAACTTTATTCAAATGTTGATTACAGATCTCAGAAATTAGAATCTCCCCCTTCTCCCACTTTCACTCACTCGCAAACAAAGTTGCGTCATTCTCTCTCAACCTAGTCTTAACTCATTATCGGTATGTTTTTTTTAATATTTTTACTTTCCCAGACATCCTTACTTTATTGAAAATTTGTTAAAATTCTTTGATATTGTTATTGGAATTCTTTGATATTATTATGTTGTTACTGTGTTGTTACTACTATATTAGAATTCTTTGATATTGTTGTATTGTTACTATGTTGTTACTACTATATTGAAATTCTTTTGAAAAATTGTTCATCTATTTTTCGTAGTTCATCTGTTTTCCGTAGTTGAAGGAGATTGGAAATCTGGAAGGAACACGTTCGAACGTTTCAGACGTTCCGTTCGAACGCATATTACGTTCGAACGGTTTTATTTTACGTTCGAACGTAATAATACAGTTTTTAATACACAAACAACCCAAACCAAAACACAATACACAAACAAACCAAAATACAATCAAACTGAGAAAAATATTAACTGCAAAAGATAGGCCGTCCACCCTAGTAATCTGAGAAAAATTTTAGACGCTTGGTCGGCTAAGGTCATATTTTGGTTAGATTTTGGAGTGTTCGGTGAAGAGTCAAGAGGTTAATGACTTCTTGTTGATATTCTTATAATCAAAATCACATAGAGCTCTCTTTTATTTGGGGTTTCCGATTTGAAACTTATCATTGAAATTGAAGACCCTCATTCCATGCAAGTAACTCAATCCAATCCCAACTATACTCAAACTAAAACTATTATTTCTATTACTTTTTGTGGAGTTGCTTCGTAGTAGGGATTTTAAACCTTACGTTCGAACGGGTTATGTTTTACGTTCGAACGGCATGGTACATAATTAATACACAAACCAACAGCAACTAACAAATCATAGGAATGCATAAAAACCATAGGAATGCATAGAAATGGTTCAAAAGTCATAGGAATATAATACAAACCATAAAAACCATAGGAATGCATAGAAATATATAAAGTCATATGATTTATTTAGAAATAAATCCAACCGCAACTAACTCTTCAAATAAAGCATTAATTCTTGCATTTTCCTCAGGCTTGAGTAGTGAACTTCCAGAATTTGATAGTGAACTTTTCGTCATCTCATTGATATCCCTTGCAGGAAACTGACTTTGGACATCATGAGTTGGATTTGTATTGACAGAAGGATATGATAGACAACTTGGTTCTGTCTCTTTCATTGAAGTTGCTAGTTGAGTTTGTAGATTTACAACCTGAAAAAAACAAAGTAGAATGTCATTTGTCGTATTAAGAGACAGAGCATATTAAAATTTTAATGGGTCTGTTTGCATAAGAGAACCTGCTGTTGAAGAGCAAAAATAACTGAGAAAATGCCATTGATAGGATCTTCAAGTCTAGCTTGCGCTTCATATATAAGTGTGGTAGACGCTTCATAACGCTTATTGACCGGGATGCGAGTAAGAATACTCGTTGCATTACCTGCTCCGAAAATCTTATGAACGGCACCAAATTGGATATATCCGAGTGGACCACTGAAATAAGGAAAAAAAATACATAAATCACGTGTACATTTCCTTCTAAGAAATTTGCATGCTTCACAAGGAGATTGAGAAAGCCTGGGCATCTTATACAATTGGGAGTGATTGGTGCTCAGATAGCATTTGGGGTTTAATGTATATAAACGGATGCCTCAGATAGCATTTGCCTAGAATTATTGGTGGAAAACATTGATGGATAAAAGTATTGATGCCTCAGACTGCATTTGCCTCGAGCCCACCAAAAGTATTGATGGGTAAAAGATACCATCCGTTCGAGACAAATGTTTGTTGAACGGATGATATCGATGAAGACGGATGATGAGACTGATTGGTGGAAAACACAACATAAAACCCGGGCATAAATTTGAGGCATAAATTTTGCCTCGAGCCCACCAAAAGAATTGATGAAGACATCCGTAAATTCTGCCTCGAGCCCACCAACATTTCTCTTCAACGGACATTTCTCTCAACTCACATTTCTCTTCAATTGAAATGGCTGACCATCGTCCTTCTAATATTTTACCTGATTTGAATCGAGCACCATATTTTCCACAAACATTAATCTTCACTCCGGACGCTATCAATGCCATGATAGCGACAGATAACTATTTCTTACACAAGAGCGATGCTGAGGTCGTGGATGGAGCGAAAGTAATGACATCTCAATATGCAGCTATTGTAACTACCATGAGCCGGAGGTTACTCCTCAGGGTAAGTGAGATAGAGATGCTTAAAAAACAAGTAAGTGAATTGGAGAGTAAGCTTGCAAAAAAACGAAAAAAAAAAACAAATATTAAAAAGAGAAAATAAGAGGTTAAAGATATCCATGGATTTGTATGCGAATTATTTGGAACCAAAAGTAGCAGTGCTGGAGAGTATGCGAAAACAAATAGATGAACGATCAGTAGCAGAGCTGGAGAGTATGCGAAAACAAATAGATGGTTCAAAAGTAGCAGAGCTGGAGAAGTAATATGCAGGGAATGTCCTCAACCCTGAGGACATTGCGATCAGCCCTCCTCAAAATTTGCTTGGACCACCCTGAATTTGCTTGATTTACGTTTTGATATATGTATGGATTGTATGTTTATTTTATGTATGGACCACCCTAGATTTGATTGATTTATGTTTTGATATATGTATGGACCACCCTGAATTTGCTTGATTTACGTTTTGATATATGTATGGACTGTATGTTTATTTTATGTATGGACCACCCTGGATTTGCTTGATTTACGTTTTGATATATGTATGGACTGTATGTTTATTTTATGTATGGACCACCCTAGATTTCCAATATTTATTTTATTTTATGTTTTGATATATGATGCAATAGGATATTAGCCATGGATAAGAGTTGGATGCGAGTTAGAGATCGGTTGGGTGAGGATTATAATGTATACGCCCAAGGAGTTAAGAAATTTTTGGAGTTTGCATCATGTACAATTGGGAGTGATGGTCGTATTAGATGTCCATGCCGAAATTACAAGAATTTACGTTCTCATAAGATAGAGTTGGTGAAAGAGCATTTGTTTGTTAAAGGTATTGACCAAGGTTATACTGATTGGGTCTTACATGGAGAACCGTTTCCAACATCATTCGAAAACATCGATGAAGATGTACATGTAGAGGATGTTGGTGACGATCCATCAGAAAACATGGAGCAAATGTTGGGCGACATTAGTATGGGAGTGTGTATGGATGAAAGTGGAACAGATCCATATAATTCAAATGATCTGTGCCATAGCAAATTTACCCGCTTATGGAATGATTCACAACGTGAGTTATATCCAGGGTGTAGAAGACACAGTAAATTATCTTTTACAGTTAGACTACTTCATATAAAATCCATGTGCCGAATATCCATTAAGGCTGTCAATATGTTGCTGGAGCTGTTTGGAGAGGCACTTCCATCAGACAATATTTTACCTCGCAACTTCTACGAAGCAAAACAGTTGAAAAAAGGACTCGAATTTGATTACAATCTAATACATGCATGTAATAATGATTGTGTATTATTTTGGCGAGAGAATGAGCAGTTGAACTCATGTCCTATTTGCCATGAATCAAGATGGACAACTGAGAAGCAGAATGTGCCGCGGAAGGTTGTACGTCACTTTCCATTGATACCTAGATTACAACGATTATTTATGTCACGTTCAACGGCTGTGGATATGACATGGCACTCATCATCTAGAGTCAAGAATGATAATGTCATGTCACATCCTGCAGACTCTCAAGTTTGGAAGGAATTTGACTTGGAACACCCATGGTTTGCTGAAGAACCTCGTAATGTTCGACTTGGGTTAGCAACAGATGGATTTAATCCATTTGGAAACATGAATACTAGTCATAGTACTTGGCCAGTTGTACTTATGCCGTATAATTTACCACCGTGGAAGTGTATGAAAGATCCATATTTCATGATGAGTTTACTCATTCCAGGTCCAAGATCACCTGGAAATGACATAGACATACACCTGCAGCCACTGATAGCAGAATTGAAAGATTTGTGGGAGAATGGAGTATTAACATTTGATTCATCAACAAGCAAGTCATTTACGATGCATGCTGCGGTCTTATGGACAATAAATGATTTTCCTGCTTATGGAAACTTATCAGGTTGGAGCACTAAGGGGAAATTGGCATGTCCGACTTGTAACAAATATACCCAATCTGAATGGCTTACGTATGGGAAGAAATTATGCTTCATGGGTCATCGTCGATTTTTACCTGGTGACCATAAATGGCGTGAAATGGTAGGATGTTTAATGATTCTGTTGAATGGGGGTACCCTCCACCATTCTTGTCTGGCGACGATATTATTGCACAGTTTGCGAATGTCGGAAGTAATGATTTTGGTAAAAAACAACGGAAGAGAAAACGAAGTACATTAGAGTTGAATTGGACAAAGAAGAGTATATTTTTTGAACTACCCTACTGGTCAACGTTAAAATTGCGGCATAGTCTCGATGTTATGCATATTGAAAAAAAAAATATACGAGTCCGTGTTAGGAACGTTGATGTCAATTGAAGGTAAAACGAAAGATAATATAAACTCACGGAAAGATCTAAAACGGTTGGGAATTAGACCGCAAATGCACTTGCAACAAAATGGCTTGTCTGTTTACATGCCAATTGGATGGTATACATTGTCAAGGAATGAAAGGGCTACATTTTGTGAGTGGTTGCAGAAAATTAAATTACCAGATGGATATGCCTCGAATCTAACAAGGTGTGTGCGAACGAATGATTGGAAAATTACTGGACTAAAAAGTCATGATTGTCATGTATTTTTACAACGTATATTGCCTGTTGGAATCCGTGGATTTTTTACTAGAGATGTGCGGGTTGCATTAATTGAGTTGGGTGCCTTTTTTAAAAATTTATGTGCGAGAACGTTGAACTTGGAAGTTTTGGATCGTATGGAACGAGAAATCGCACTAATATTGTGTAAGTTGGAGAGTATTTACCCACCTTCATTTTTTGACATCATGGTTCACTTAGTCATTCATTTGCCACGTGAAGCTCGACTTGCAGGACCAGTCCAATATAGGTGGATGTATCCTATTGAACGATTTCTTGGAAAGTTGAAACGCACAATGGGTAATAAGGCCCGTCCAGAAGGATCAATTGCAGAAACATATATTGATGATGAGTGGCATACATTCTGTTCCAAATACTTCCATGGGGTTGACACAAGATTTGATCGGCCAGAAAGAAATTTTGATGTTGACCAAGCAAGACAACGGAATGAATTTTCTGTATTTTCCCAAAAGGTACGTCCACTTGGTGCTCAGGGTGGTTATGATTTGTGTGAACGAGAATTTGAGAAAGCTCACTGGTACGTGCTAAATAATTGCCCAGAGATAGAGAGCCACTTGAAGTAAGTTTAAATTAATTGTTAATTAATCATTGAATTTACTTATTAAACATTTATATAAACATACTTATTATTGGTAATTTTTAATTTTAGTGATCATATTAACATGCTCAAAGAATTGGGAGTAAATGCTATAGACCTGAGACATGAACAGGAGTTCCCGAAATGGTTCGAACAACGGGTAATGACATTAATATCTTATTGTAATTTTATTAGTTATTAAAATATTACTATTGTTAACGGTTGAATGTTTATACTTTATTTAATATGTAGGTTGTACAAATGCATGCAAGTAATCAGAACAATATATCAGACGAACTATATGCACTGGCGTGTGGTCCCTCAAGACGTGCTACTCGATATTCTACATGTATTTCTCGAGAAAGTAGGTATCACACAATTGATCGAGAACTTTATAGAAAAACACAAAATAGTGGTGTCCTTGTCGAAGGGAGTCATAATGGAGACAATATTAATTTCTATGGAGTTATCGTAGATATAATCGGATTGAGATATGTGGGGGAGCTTGTGGTTTATATGTTTAAGTGTGATTGGTGGGATTTAAGCAATCATCGAAGAGGAAAATGCCAGGATGAATATTTTCTGAGTATTAATACATCAAAGAAATGGTATGAAGATGATCCTTTTATTTTGGCTTCCCAAGCATCTCAAGTATTCTATTTAGACGATCCACAGTTAGGAAATCAATGGCAAGTAGTACAAAAATTTTCTCCTAGAAATATTTATGACGTTATCCCTGAGGCGAAGGGACAAGATGAAAAAGACGATGATACCTCTACTCAAGAAGCATACCAAGAGAGTCAACCTGCCTTTAACTTATTTGTAGATTTGAGCCAGTATGAGATGATCCCATTACATAGGGAAGATATTGAGGCTGATATAGTTGAGACGACAGTTGATCAAAGTGTTGAGTCATCTGAAGTATCTATAGATGATGAGACTGAATCTATAGATGAAACTGATACAAATGATTGACCAGTTTGTGTTCACATTATACAGTATCTCGCAATTATGCCACCAAAGAGGAAGGAAGTTCCCATCCCATCTCCACCTGTTTCTAGCTCTCCGTCTGACTTGCCATTAGAGACTAACTCTACGGAACAAGGTAAATAGCTACTACTCATTTTTTCAATTAAGATATATGCTAATTGATACGGGGTAAATAACTAATATTATTTTATAGAGATAACAGTACAATCTCGTCGTGGACGAGGCATTACTAGAGGTGTGACATTGGAGAAATATCGTAAAGTAGGTAAGATTAAGGTTAACATTCTTGATGAACATACCGGAGGCCAGGGACAGCAGGCAGCTTGGCTTGCATCACATGTGGGTGCTCTTACACGGACTTATGCACCTTTGGCTACGAGTTCATGGCATAAAGTCCCCAAAGAGGCGAAAGATGTTATAAAAAAGCGTTGTTTGGTGCGTAATATTTAAATAATAAATTTATATGGATATTATTTAATATTCTAAATGATAATGTCTTTGTATATATACTCTTTTAAGGATGACTTTGAACTAAATTATGGTCGGAGAGAGGAGCTTAAGACTGTTGAAGAGTTGATGTGTAATGCATTCCGCAAGTATAAGGCGAGGTGTCATGAGCATTACAAGAAGTACGAGAACAAGGAAGAAGCACGTGAGCATCCTTTTCAGGATGTCCGACCTGAAGAATGGAAAAAACTTTGTGACATGTTTGATGATCCATCATATAAGGTAAAATAAATAAATTATTTATGTATCATATTTATAATTTTCACTTACTAACTTTTACAATTTCTATGCAGGAACGAAGTTCTATAAACAAAATGAATAGATCAAAGTTGAAGATTCATCATCGCGCAGGCTCAAGATCTTTCCATCGCCTCTCTAAGAAATTGGTAATGTATTTTTTTTCTTTTTTTATTCTATATAGTTTGTTTTTAATATTAACTTTATATCTTAACAATTTCTCTTGTAGGAAGCGTCAGACACCAATTATGATCTAACAAAATTATATGTTGCATCACATACTAATAGTAATGGAGAGTGGACTCATCCCGATGCTCGTGAAAATTATGTAAGTATTATAATTTTTTTTAATTAAACATATTTAAATTATTGTGTCAATATTAAACGTATGTGTTTTGTGAAGGATAAAATGCTTGCCATACGTGCTGAAGCTGCTTCAGATCATAATTCATCAACAAATGATGTTGAAATTTTTACACAAGTTCTAGGGCAACGTTCAGGATATTTGAGGGGTTTGGGTCGCTGTATAAAACCTTCAAGCTCTTCATCAATGTCAAGCACTACTGCTATTGCGTTAGAAAATGCAAATTCTACAATTCAAGAATTGCTTACAAAACAGCATGAGTTAGAGGCTCAATTGACAAAACAAGCAGAGATGGAGATTACAAAACAACATGAGTTAGAGGCTCAATTGACAAAGCAAGCAGAGATGGAGATGCGCATGAAACAACAAGAAGATGAACAAAGAGAGATGAAACTTCAAATGCAGATACTTATGCAACAATTCAGGTCTCCAAACAATTAATTTTCATTAGAAGTGGTTTGCATATTGAATAATTATATATCATGTACTGAGAATTTTATTAGTATTATTAGTATTTTATTGAACAATTTGTATTGTATTTTTAAATTATAAATATATATTTAGTTCTAAATTAGTATTGATTGTCCATAAAAATAATAACCGTTCGAACACACATAAACCGTTCGAACGTATTCAAATCGGACATAACCGTTCGAACATAATACATTATCGTTCGAACTGAAAAAATTGCTTGCCGTTCGAACAGAAAATTCACTATCTGCGTTCGATCTTCAATTTCTCCGTTCGAACGTTTCTTCATGAATTACCCGTTTGAACGTTATTTACTCCGACCGTTCGAACAGTCACATATGTTCGAACGTTATTTTATATGTTCGAACGGTATTCCAAGACGAATTTTAATTCGTCCCAAAAAAACATCCGTTCGAACGGTCACAGTTAATTTCGTCCCAAAAGATATTTTTTGGGACGAATTTGTGATTTTCGTCCCAAAATATCTTTTGGGACAGTTTTATAGGGACGACCTTGCGACACTTTTTTTTCGTTCTAAAAAATATTTTGGGACGAAATGACAATATTTTGGAATGAAATTTTTCGTTCCAAAAAATATAATTTGTTGTAGTGAGTAGAGCAGTGTTGGACAGAAGAGGTCCTCGAGAACATTTATCCTTTGATTGTAAAAGGCAAAAATTGTAATGTGATCCATTAATAAAATGAATACGATTCAATTTTCAAAAAATATGGAACTTGAATTGACATTCCATATTAGTAATAACTTGACGAGGATGAATATGAATGTATCTTTTCCCACTTTTATGTTTACTTATATATTATTGTACGTCCTACGATAAATGATGTTCGTCATATATACTATGATATTTGAGGTTACCTAGCTATTATAAAATAGACTCAAAGGACTGTATATAACTAGTTATTTATAGTTAAATAACTCAAATTCAAGAAGGTTGTGGAAGAGCCTAGCTTATATATATCTTGGATATAAATATATATATATTTATATTATATTATAGTACGACGAGAACAAGGTCATCTACGATAGACATGCAGTATACATGATGCCATTTTTCCCGAAAATGGTGCTGTACAATAATACAAAATGGCCGGGCTACTCTTGATGCCATTGTATCACATCTTACGGAAGACGTTGTTGCACCAACGTTGGTTTTACGTACGTACAAAATGTTGGTCATGATATATATATATCTGGTCATGCAATTTAATTGCCTAGCTACTAATAATTGTGATAAATTATATATAAGTAGGGTTAATTAAGAGGAATCGCCTTATATTTAAATATATATATATATATATATATATATATATATATATATATGAGAATAATGTTGACTCGCGATCCGGATTGATTGTAGGGTGTACGTTACTACCATTGAAATTTCAAACATATTATATATCATGTTAATCTCTACATGAATTTCTATGTAATTCCTCAAAAATAAAATAAAAATAACGACCGCGCACATAATTAATGTAATGAAGCTAGCTCATGAAGACCGTGGTTAATTTATAAACTATTAAACTGTATTGTCACGATTAAATTCATCAAAGATTGGGGACCGATCGAGCAAGAATTTTTTATATTTTTTTAATACCTTGCTCGCTCTGCATGGTCGTGATAAGATCAATTCGATCTAGATAAGAACCTGACGTACATTATAATCATTATATATTTTTTTAACATTAATGAGTAGAAAAGAGCATTTTAGCATTACTAGATTAGATGCAAGCAGATGGAACTAGTTCCAAAAGATCGACGCATGTATATAAACCACAAAGCAATATTATTGTATTTATTTGTGTTTAATTATTATATTATTTGTGGGATATCAAACTATATATTGGTTTCTTAAGAAGAGGCTGCTAGCTTCAATGTTTTTTGTCTCTTACCTGCCCTCAAGAACTGCAGATAAGTTATATAAATATATATCTATATTTATATTTATATTATTATATGCTCAACATGACTTTGATGATCAAGACCGTTGATTTTATGAATGACTTCTGGGATTAGTTGCAGAATCGGAAAGCATCATCAATCGATCATATCATGACAGTCCATTCAAGAACAAAAATGGGTGAAGATTTTGATGCCCAAAAAATAAACTAATTTTAATTACGGCCTTGCAAACAAAAAGTGGTTTTTTTTTAACTCATAGTTTGGACTATTTATATATATATATATATATATATATGTATTCATATCGTGCGGTGGCCCGCCAGATCGAACAGGAAATACATGCTGCATATATACAAGCATGTGGGCCGTCTAATTTATGTTGTATTATAAGCAAGATTAATATATGCAATATCTGGCGGCCATTCTCCCAAAGGATGAGAATTATGTGGTTAAAAAGGCATGGAATTTTAATTAAGAATTAATTAATATTACTTCAATTAAGTCATAAATATTGCATCATTTCCCTCTTTTATTCTATTTGATCTTAGTACATTAATTTGCATCTGTTGTAATTTCGTTTTTATTAGGATCTCATCACCGTTACTGATATCTGGCCTCAGCTTGTATTTTTGTTTTTAATTTAATACATACAACGATCAATGATCACAAAAACATATACTTTAATTAATGTGATATATATATATATATAAAGCTGATCACCATGGACAACGTACGCGCGTACCATTAGTGCGACTAAATTAGCAAGATATATAAATTCGAAATAGGTCTATTAATAGTGACAATAATGCTGATTATAAATAGCATTATTTTTTGCCATTAATGTCCTTCTTTTAGGGCTGCTAATGAAGAGGGAATTAAGCGCATGCATGGTCTTTCATGTAGTCACCGTTCAACCAAAAGGAATATATATCTAAGTAGCTAGGGGAAGATAGGGACAATTAGGAGAAATTATGTAACCCCAATGATAGGATATATGCCAAATTAGCATTAAGGTCAAAATAATAAATTAAACTTAATTATTATTCAATAAAATACTGCTAGCGCTGATAGTATAGTCTTTGTTAATGGGGCAGCCTTTTTATTATTCCACGAAACTCTTATTCTAATGCCATATTTTTCTTGGTATGCATGAAAGCTGCATGCATATATATTTGATATTTCAATGCATGGTTATAAAAATAGTCTTAAACGTAACGATCAAAGATGACATGCACTTGATATATTTTGAGGTCCCTCATCAAAAGTTTCCCTCTTTCATATATAAGTGACCTTTTGAGGTTGCATGGAGTATTAATGGCTTGCGTCCTTTCATGATTCAAGTCATATGTATCGATCAATCGCTGCCAATGCATGATATATATATATATATATATATATATATATTTATATATATATATATATATATATTTATATATATATATATATATATTTTTATATATATATATATATATATATATTTATATATATGTGGTAACAATGTGAAAAGGGTCGTAAGCAAAGCCCTCGTATAGGGCACAATTTTTGACTCTTCCAGATCTTTGTGTTTCACCATTGTGACAGTTCAAACAAGATGAACATAACTTACATATATAACCTTCATGAAGTAGTACTGGTCATTGAAAGAATCCCTTGAAAAAGTTAAAAATAGGCTAAAGATGATGCCACTTGGTCACGTGAATAGCTCAGACACACCATGATCATCTGGGACAAGTAATTAAAGGACGGCGAGATCAGTTGATCTGCAGAGCAGAAAGCTCTAGTTTTGCGATGCCAAAGATATAGAAAAGCTTCAGCTAAAGCTAGCTAGCTGTTTATGAATTGAAAACCGATGATCAAGCTTGATATAAAGAGTTGGGAAATGCAGTACAGACATACATATATAGACCTGGCATACTTTAGTTCCGTACACTCCAAAAGTACACCATTTTTCAGTGGACCCCTACAGCCATAATGGCATTCACCAATCCTTAGGTCCGGACAATAATTTGATCAGACCCGCAATTCACGCACTTCGATTTCCAAAGACCTGATCTCCTCCCTCTTCATCTCTTAGCTAGGTCCAAAACCTCTTGGATCCTAATGAAGAAAACGCTGCAGAGAAAACCCTAGCAGCTACACAGTCCCAGTACTACTGCTATATATATATTTATATATAGCTAGCAGCAGTACTACTCTCCATTAGCTAGCCTAATTAGAATGGTCCTTGCAAAAATACTATGGAAATGGACCACCCTATATTCATGCCTTAGAATATATATATTTATATGTATAGTTACAAGTTTCAACTCATTCAAGAGAAATGTACAGTAGTTCTGTTAATTTTAAGGCGAGAGCAAATAATTAACAAGAGAAAAAGTGCCTCTCTCTTTCACTCCCCCCGTCTTTTGAGGGGGTGGCCGGGCACCCTGCCTCTGAAAAGGCGTGGACATGAAGGGCAAATAAGGAGCTGGACGTTGAAGCTTGAGAGAAAGAAACACAGGTCTGTTTGGCAGAAATTAATTAAGTTTGCTAAGATGCGCATGGGGAGTGAATAGTGTCCACCACCCCCAGAAAGTAGGTAGAAACAAGCTACTAGCTAGCAGAGAAAGCCAAAGAGGAAAATGACGTCAGCGTGGTGTAGGGCATAGGGTAAGAGAAGGGACCAAATTGCGCAAGCGGCGGAGAAAGCTCCTGAAATTGGACCACCTACTTTTTTCTGGGGACAAAATTTATTGTGGGATTTAAAAAATAAGAAAAAAGAAAAAATGAAAAGCCACACTCGATCTCATGTTTTGGAGCGTGTGGAATGGATAACTAACGTTGTTGTTTCGACGTTGGAAGAGGTCAATTAAATATTGCTGTTGGTTAATTTGACATGCATGCTTTATTCTATTTAAAATTAATAAAAAAAAGAAAAGAAATTGAAGTAAAAAAAGTAATAGAGGGGCGTATTTCAAAACTATCTTTAGCACACAAGATTATTTCTATAAAAACTATCCATGGAATAAATCTTAAGTGTGTCAAAACATTGGGAGGTTTTACTAAAAAAATATTCCTAAATAATTTACAAATAAATCCACCTAAAACATTTGGGGTAAAACTTGGCAAATAATGAAAATAAAAGCTTACCCAACACCAAATCAATGAAAATCTAAAAGCCCTCAAATGACAGTGTGCCTTTGTATGATACCTCATTCTAACTTATAAGGATAGGTAAGGTATGTGATTTATTTGTAAAGGAGAATTTTTTGTTTTTTTAATAGTTAAAATAAGACTCAAATTATATCATTGATTACTCATTTTGAAGTATGCACCCAGATGTGACTTGGGCTTCTATTGAGAGGTTACGCTTTGTCTTGTGTTTTTCTACTTCCATCCGGTTACTTTTTTTATCTACTCTTTAGCCAATTTCATCAATTTAAAAAGAAAAATGATAGTTTGACTATCAAGTATGCCCACCAAATAAGCGTACTCATATTTTTTTATTTATTTTTCTTGATAGTCAAAGATGTTTAAAAAAATGACAAAAGGAAAAAAAAAAAAAAAAAAAACTCATTTGTACTTGTATACACACTTGGTGAGCATGAATATTGTCCATTAAAAAAAGATAGTACTCTAAACTTTTTATCTTAAATATTTACTTTCGGAGAGAGAGATAGAGATAATAAACCCTTTAACATTTATACTCTAACATTAAAATCTACCTTTTGTATTAATATCTCCTCAAATCATTGATAATACTAATTGGAAGATGAAAGGAAATCTCATTCGGTGTTAGTTTAGGTTCGGTAGGCTAAGGATGGAGTGACAAAATATTCTCATTCTGCGCGTGGAGATGGCATATTTTGATCATAACTCAAAAGAATAGATGCGGTCCCGTGCAATGTGAAGAGAGGAAGAGAGAAGGTGATGGGTGGAGGAGTCCTTTAATACACCAGTTAATGAGAATTAGACGGAAGGGAAGCATTGGACCACCTCATCTCATCCTACGCACAGTTCCTTATTTTGGGAACATTTTCCCCAACCCCAACCCCAACCCCAACCCCATGCGCAAGCGCGCGCGCGCATCTGCTCTTTCACTCGGCGTCTCTTTCTCCTGCTCTCTGTGAATCAAAAAACCATTCATCCGAGATTGAAGAGGGATCCTTGAATTTTTGGTTCAGAAGAGATCGTACACACATTATATGGGTAGCCCCAGCGGGAAGAGTAACATTTCCCCACATTATATATATAGGCAGGCCCACCCAGAACCCCCCCAACAGAAGCCTCACTGAAACCAATCTGAAAAGGCCTAAAACAACTACTTAGGAAATGATTTCTTGGGATTCGTTCCCTACGAAGATCTCCAACATCCCTTTATTTTATTATTAGGAAATTATTTTGGGAGTTCTCGTGGGCTTTTGGTAGGATTTATTATGAGTATGGACTTGAAAAATCATTGAAGTAAAATAGAAGGCGGCTTGTTTAGTCTGTGACTTTATGTACTGGAAAGGGACGATCCTTTACTTTCTGTTGTCCCTGGTCCTCCTCCCTCCTTCAGTACTTCGTAAAAAGCAAGTAAGTTTACCAAGTATTTTTACAAATTTGATATTGAAGTGTGTTGCCTTTTCTTTTCGAGATTATAATAACCAGATTTTTTAAATTGTTGGTTAACAAATAATTGAAGGGATTATTTGATTTTCTCTCTAGCAAGGAAGTCTATTTTGGATGTATTGGTATCACGTTGCATTGACCCACTTGTGTGTGCGTGTCGTGTGTGTGTGTGTGTGAGAGAGAGAGAGAGGCATATATCAAATGATGAACCATGGCTTGGAGGTCATCGACTCATCGTCACGAGAGAGAGAGAGAGAGAGAGAGAGGCACAAATCAAATGATGAGCAAGGCTTGGAGGTCATCATCATTCTCATCTGAACCTCTATTTCTGATGAGATGTATCTGATATTTCTTTCGATTTTGGCTTTCATGGCATACCATGTTGGCTTATTAAGAGAAGAATTCTGAGAAGAAGCCCCTCCCCCTCCTTCCCTCCTTCCCCCATCACCAAGCCACTTCCGTCCACCACCACCAACACGTACAACTACGTACGTCCACTTCTGCTCTCCAACCACACAGTCCACTCTTCCATTACCGGTAAAGTCTCTCCCTTTCTCTCTCAGTCCGATGTTTCCAAAAAATAAAAATCCAAAACAAAGACTTTTCCCTGATCATCTTTATCTGATCAATCAAAAGGGTACCCTTTTTACCTCTTAAATTAACTTGATTGTTACAATTAATTGATGGTCTTCAGCTGTGCGTTAATACGGGTTTGATCTGGATTCCTTAATTTTTGTTTTTGCTTTTCCTGGTACAGTGACTCTTTATGGGATCGTAATTGTAAATAAACATTCATTTCAATATCAGAGTCCACATGCAACTGTAATATAACATCGAAAGAAGAATTTTATTCCATGGCTCGAGAACAGTGTGAAGATAAATCCGGGAACATGGTTTCTTCAGCTGGCTTTTGTTACTCAGGTGTTTCATCAAGTAACCCGACCATTCAGGCTCATCTGGCGAACCAGATCCAAGGCTTTGAGTCCAACCCAGAGATCTTCAACTTGACCACGGGCATGGAGATGATAGGGTTTTCAAAGAATCTACAGCAACAAAGTGATCACAGTAACTCAGCCATGTGGAAAGAGTTCTTTGGCAAGTCTCAAAGCCGCCCCGGTCCATCCTCTTCAAATACGATCAACGAATCCACGAGTGATTTTTATCAGCACGAGTACAATAAGCCTGATTTCACAACTGGTATTTCTGAAACCAGTAGTGGGAAACTTGTAGTTGGAGCGCATGACTCTGGAGCTTGGCAAGAGAACAGACTGCTCGTTGATGATTCTTCTTTAAGGTGCGTGTTTCCTTGTGAAGGAAATGAAAGGCCAAGTCAAGGCCTTTCACTCTCTCTTTGTTCAAGCAATCCTTCCTCTATGGGGGTACAGTCCTTTGAGCTAAGGCACACCAATCATCGCCATCAAGACCAAGATGATGATTTGAGGTTCATTGCTTCGAGCTCTAGAGATGGGTTTTATGGAAAATCGTCAACTATCCTACAGGAACAAATAATGCAAGATGGATCTTTAGTAAAAGCTTCAAATCTTCATCAAGCTCAGTTCCAGCTCAGGAACTCAAAGTACTTGACCCCTGCACAGGAACTTCTGAACGAGTTCTGTAGCCTTGGGACAAAGCAAACTGATCCTATGCAGCAAAAGGCCCACAAGGCCAAGCAGTGGAATGAGGATACTGGCAGTAGTTCTTCCAGAAAGCAGGCTCTTTACTCCCTCGAATACATGGAGTTGCAGAAAAGAAAAACAAAACTACTTTCGATGCTGGAAGAGGTATGCATGCATATATCAAATCTTATTTTACTCAAGTAAAGTTCCTTTCTTTTCGCAACTTTCCTCAAAACTTTGCTTCCTATTCCTCAAAATATGTAAATAAAAGTAAAAAATATGTTTTATTAAAAGTTCGTTAGTATTAAACAAAGTTCCAAGTTTTACCGAGTGGTTGATGGACTGGGGTCTCTTGGATTTGATTCTTGTACTAATTAAGCGACGCGGGCCTCTTCATTAATGCCCAGCTCGTGACAATCTACTGTAATCTACTTTCAGAAACATCTATTCCCTTGTCTTTTCATGGCATCTTATTTTCATCTAATTACTCTTTAACTAGCCAAAAACTTGGGCATTCCTTGACTTCCCTCTCTTTCTTCTTCTTAAGGTGGACAGGAGGTACAGGCACTACTGTAATCAAATGAAGGCAGTAGTGTCATCTTTCGAAGCCGTGGCTGGCCAAGGGGCGGCGACTGTCTACTCGGCGCTGGCGTCAAAAGCCATGTCGAGGCATTTTAGATGTTTGAAAGATGGAATTGTGGGTGAGATTCAGGCAACCAAGATAGCCATGGGTGAAAAAAATACTGTTGCACCCGGCACAACCAAAGGCGAAACCCCGAGACTTAGGATTCTTGACCAAACACTAAGGCAAGAGAGGGCGTTTCAGCAAATGAACATGATGGAGAGCCATCCATGGAGACCCCAACGCGGCCTTCCTGAGAGATCCGTTTCTGTTCTACGAGCGTGGCTTTTTGAGCATTTTCTCCACCCGTAAATCTCTTTTCCCTAACTTTGGAATCTTAGAGTTAATTAAGAAATGATTTCACAAAGAATCGATGTTTTCACCAAAGAAATGATTCAAAATTGCAGTTGTTTTAGTTGTGTGGGTTTCTAGTTTTCGTAACGTCCCCGTGTTTCTTGCTTGCAAAAACAATGGATGTTTTGGTAGTTTCTCCCCATGCACCAGCATTCAGATTCCAATTTAATTCTTATCAAATTACTGTCAATGATTTTAACTTCTTTATGAATATCTTGCTAGCCTTTTTCCGTTACTTATGTTGGTCTATTGCTATTCCATAGGACCCATCTCCCTTTCTCTCTCAATCGCAAGACACGCAAGTAGAAACATAACACTGTGTTCTCGTGGAACTTTCGCAGGTACCCAAGCGATGTTGATAAACATATCTTAGCCCGCCAAACAGGTCTCTCAAGGAGCCAGGCAAGTCCACATCTTTCTAACATTAATTTAATTTTCTCACGAATTAGTTATGTTATCAACACGGCATATCTTCATAGGATCCATACCTTTTTTTTTATAATCAATTCTTGGGATCCAAACATCAATATAAACAACCACATATAATTGTACTAAATGACAAATATTACGTAATATGCATTAATCTAATACCTTTTTGTTGTTACATACGCATGCTTCCACAGGTATCCAATTGGTTCATCAATGCAAGGGTGAGGCTGTGGAAGCCCATGGTGGAAGAAATGTACGTGGAAGAGACAAAAGAGCAAGACAACAACTTGACTTCCTCAGATGGCGTTACAGATCTTGACGACAATATTGGCCGGAAAAATCAAACGCGACTTGATCAGGATCAAAAACCTACGCAGGACCAACTTGTTCGAATAGACTCTGAGTGCCTCTCTTCCGTCATCAATACCAACCAAGACAAAAATGACTCTAAAACCAGTACTAAAACCCAGCAAAATCACCAGATGTACCAACAACATGATTTCGGGCGGGTCACAGCCGAGACGTATGGGATTATGGAGCTGGACTTTTCATCTTATAATAATCACTCCTCGGCTGGAGCGGTTTCTTATGCTAATAACAATGCTAATCAAAGTTTCAACGGTGGTGGAGTGTCTTTGACATTAGGGTTAATGCAGCAGCATGCAGGTGGGAGTGGGGTGAACTTAGCCTTCTCGTCCGCCTCTCAGAGTTCTCTGTTTTATGCTAGAGATCACATTGAAGATCAATGCCAAACAGTTCAGTACTCGCTTCTTGACAGCGAGGGACAGAATCTTCCATACAGAAACTTGATGGGAGAGCTGCTTCACGACTTGGCTGGATAGAATCAAAATCATGCATGCTGAAAATCCGATGGTTGGAGGGTTTGGAGAAAGACGTTCTTATCAACTGACGGCCGGTGAATTCGTGATGGTAGTTGAATTGTTTTAGGTACATATAAATACTTCATACATACATAAGTTAAGCTATATATACGTGGTCAGATAATAGTTTATATATGATCGAATATGATGATCACCTCCATGCATGGCTGGCAATTTTGCTGGAAACTTTTCTTGGCTGTAAGAACTAAGATCAACACCTTTTTCCCTTAGGCTAATTTGAGTTTGCTGGTGATTGATCATGCAAAGAATATTGCAAGTAGTTGAAATTCCTTTCCAGTTTTCGGCAGTTTCTCGATCGTTCACAAAGATCGATCAATTCAACATGCTCCATGTACAAGTATATAGTTTGGAATATATATATATATATATAGTTTGGCAATTCTCTCTCCTTTTCGAATTCCTCATGTACTATCTAGGTGATGGGATCATCATGATCTGCGGCTCTTGCTTAATCCGAAATCTCAATTATCGTGGGGGCTCAAGTAGATTTTGTGTGTGTGTGTGTGTTGAGACCTCCGTAGTTTTGGAGATTAAGAAAATGCCTAAAGATATTACAAAATATCAGCTTGATGATCATTCGATTGTTGTGGTCCCTAATCCGATCTACCGCATGCATGAAGACGATATTTCATGCTGGCCAATACGTTTTGCGGCCTGCTTTATATCATTTTGTCAACATTAAAGTAGTTTATGCTTGCTAGCTAGCTGCTTTTGACAATAATAAAAAAAAAAAGGTGCCCTTTCATTATTAACTATCTTTTTGGTCGGTGTGAAAGGCAATATTAGGGTTTTCATGGACTATTTGTTCCTTCAACTTGCAAAGTTGTAAAAGTCGAAGAGATGCGCACCAAATTAAGGGCAAGTAATTCAAATTTAGAAGACTTGTCGATTACAGTACTACTAGACCGACCCAGAAATCTAGAAGTTTATATGATCATATGCTGTATGTGTTCAAGCTCACATATCTCTCTTCATATAAAAAGTATCTATCTAACGGAAAATTGTTGGTTTAACGTTTTTTTGTTATTTTCTGTTAAAGTTAACTCACTTTGTCAATTTATCCGTCAACTAATCTGTTAGCCATCATCATTTCACATCACATTGTGATTATACAAACAATCTTGGTTAAAAATAAAAATAAAACCTCATGCACCAGCAACTATTCTCGAGAATGAAAGAAAAAGATAGATTTACATTGAGAACAAATAGTATATTTATTTATGAACAGTAAAAAAATTAGAAAAAAAAAACAAAAACTATGCATATTTCACAACTCATTATAAAAGCAATCTCGGTTAAAACTAAAAATAAAACCTCACGCAACTATTCTCGAGAATGAAAGAAAAAAAATAGATTTACACTGAGAATAAATAGTATATTTATTACTGAACAATGAAAAAAATAGAAAAAAAAAACTATGCATATTTATCCTGTTCATGCATCTGCTTGGATAATGAAAAATTGTTATTAACTTGGTCAGTGTCTCCTCATTCTCCTCAATTGCCTTTATGTCAGTCCAGCTGCACATTAAAAGGATTTGGGAGTTAGTCAATTACTAGCATTTTTTTTTCTGCATATTGTTCTTCGTTATTGTTCAGGTGATTTTCTGAGAAAAAAGTTTTGTTTCTTAATTTTATTTGTAATAAAATAAAATCCGTTTTCTTTGGTTTTGATTCTTATGGTATCATTTTTGTCATGGGAATTCTATATCAACTACGAAGTACAACTTCCTTACTTTTCTACCTAAAGGTCTATTTGAAGAGGTAATCTTCAAGCATCTGGCAAGAAAATGTGTATATATGGTCATATTGTTTTGTTGATTCCTTACTTGGGTGTTTGCTTATGATTGAAGGTGGCAGTTAGTGGGTGGTTATTTTTTAATCAACCTATGAATACAACTAGAGTTAAACATTAGGTGTTAAGCCAATACATCTATCTATGGGTTGCTTTGTGTTTGAGGGGTTAGCAGATGCAAATGGAGGTGCATAGAATTGATGAATTAGTCCATTTCTATGGTGTCTTGGAAATGGGGAATCTTAGTTATTGGAGATTTGAAATAATTTGACTTTCTGTTTTTGACATGGACCTCTCATCCTTTTTCTTTTGTGATCACTTTTTTTTCCTGAGTGGAATGAAGATTATGACTTCTACATGCAAGTTAGTCAATAATGCATTTCTTTGATAGAAGTGTTAAACAATATGTTCTTGTGGGAACGCAGTTAAAAGGAGACCTATATTACTGTTATAGCAAGTGGGGTTGTATATCCTGGGTTTGTTCCGAAGGGTGTCTGAAGGTTCTTGCCTTAGTGAGATCCTTTGTCCTCATAGAAAAAGTATACCCTTATAACAACACTAGCAAACTCCACATGGTGATCATATATTATTCAATGTGTGTTTTGACTACTGTTTCAACACTTTCCATACATATTTGGGTGTGTGTGTGTGTGTGTTAGTAACCATCAATCCCAAAAGCTAAAACTGTTAGAAAGTCGGCTCAAAATGCATATTAAGCTCACAAACACGTTAAAGCTGAAACATTAAGATTAAAGCCCCACACTCCCATTTGTTTGTTTCTCAGTTAAATATAAATTTTCCTAGGTTAGGGCGTTATAAAATTTATAGAATAACCAATGATGGAGTAGTAATATCCATAATACTTACAAAGGAACCAGTGACGAAGATCTACTGCAATGGAGATTGACTGAGGGTTTTCTTTGTGTTGCTCTCGTAGACACCCTTAAAATTTATGTACAGATTCACATTAGAACAATTTATTACTCTATCTAAAAATTTCTTTATAAAAAATCAAAAAACAAAAAGGAAAAAAGAGGTGTTTTTTTTACAGATTTAAAGATCTGTAAGCACTCAAAAAAAAATCAACCAAAAAAATCATCACAACAACGCAATGCATAAAAATAAAAGGAAAAAAGAAACAGTAAATCAAGATCTGAGAAATAGTATGAATCAACAACAGATCTTAGATTTGTGTGTATTGTCAAAAAATATTTAGAAACGAGGATAGAGAGTTAATCAACACGCATTAGCTGGAAAAAAAAAAAAACCAGATCTGAAAGATGAGCCTTCATTAGATTTAAAAACTCCTTTCTAAAAAATCAGAAAATAAAAGTAAACAGAGTTGTTGATTTTTACAGATAAGGAAAAAAACAACAACAAACCAACACCCATCAGGCGAAAAATAAAAATAAAAAATCTTAGATCTGAAAGATGAGGCTTTAGATTTGTAACATTTTAAAAAAATGAAGTTGTAAGAAAAAAAGGAAAAAAAAAACACATGGCGATTTCTAAGAAATATAATCTCAGATTTGTATGCATTAAAAAAAAAAAAAAACAGGCACACAGAGATAATCAACACGCATTAGTTGAAAAAAAAAACAGATATGAAAGATGCGGCTATAGATTTGTTAGATTTCAAATTTTATTTCTAAATTTTCTTTGCACTGTAGAAAAAAATTTCCACTGAGCAGAGGCTTCAACCATCATGACCTCCAACACTCTATCCAAGAAAAACCAAGAATTAAACCCAGACTAAGAAACAAAAAAATCATAGAACAAATTAACACGTAAAAAAAGGGAAAAGAAACTAAGTCAGAGCTAGGTTTCTCTAGCCATGGACGGTGGAGAGAGAGAGAGAGAACTACCGAAACCACCATTTCTAAGGCAAGGTGGAGTTGATCGAGAAGAGAAATGGCATATCTGAATGAAAATCGTAGAGGTTGAGGTTGAGATGATGGAAATCGATAGATCTGGGTCTCACAACTTCGGTTGTTTTGGGTTTCAGCAAGACGAAGATAGATTCAAGGTCGCGAGGTAGAGAGATCAAAAAAGAGAGGTGGTCTGAGTTGTGAGAGAAAATTAGAGAGGAAGAGAAAGTAGGTCGCGAGGTAGAGAGAGAGAAAAGAAAGGGGAATCTGAGTTGGGAGAGAAAAGTCGAGAAGGAGATGAAACCGAGAATAAGAGATAGATTTGTGTGCTCTAAAATTGTTTGAGAACAATATCACTGACACAATGTCAAAGATAAGATGTAAAAACTAAAAAAACTCTCCCTTAAACGGATACAAAACGTAAAAACAGAAGGTTAAAATTGCTATTTTTAAGTAAGAGTGATTATCACGGTGCAGATCAGCTGGCCTTGGTCTGAGAGTAGGATCCCAACACTGCTAACTTGATTCTTCAAATGTTATAATAAGTATTATTATTATTATTATTATTGCTTAAAAAATATAAATATAAAAATATGTTAAAAAATATAATAAGCTGGTTTCAGTTTATAATTTTTATACACTACTTGCTTTGAAAAATAAATAAATTTTGACAAATATTTTATTTAAAAATTCTCATATGTGATATTGATATATTCTTTAATAATTTTCTTTTTTTGGTATTTTTTTATTTGATATGTTATTATTTTATTATGTTTGTTTCCTTTTTTATTTAAATTATAGATAATTTGATTCTTAGTAATAAATCTAAATCTAAATTATAGTGACATATTATTTATAATTATTTAAAAATTACAATGACATATTATTATTTAAATAATTATTTATAATTTATTTATATATCATAGTGTGTAATTATTTATAAATTACATAAATATTATATCGTTATTTAATTAATCAAAAACATTACATTCTTATTAATAAAAAATTATTTTTTAATAAAAATAAATAAATATAAATTAAACAAACGTGTAATATACTTTCACTTAATATATATATATATATATATATATATATATATATATATATATACACACAAATGGTTACTGACCCATTTTCAGACATCTCCTATTTTTGGTCAAAACAATATATTAAAGAAGGGTCCACGTACACTGCATTTTAAATAATTACCATAAAAGTATATTGGAGATTTCTCATGCAGAAGCACTAATATTAAACATGATCATGGCCATCATATGAATTTTAAAGTCTTCAAGGGATATCGAGTACATATATATAGATACGACTGCAATTTATATATCCAAATATTGATATAGCTGATTGTTCATAATGTGATAACAATAATGCTAAACTCACTGAGATCGAGACTGGGTTCCGAGTGTCTACCGAGAACTCTTTTTTTTTCTTTTTCTTTTTTTTTTTCACTCGATGAGTAGGTGTTTTTTAATGATATTATAATTTTTAAAAAAAAATATTTAAGGATATTAAAAAATATATGAAAGGAAAAAGATACTTAAGGTTCGATTGAAAAATAAGATGAGATGAAAATTTTGTAAATAATAAAAAGATAATTTATGAATAGTATGAGATCGTTTGAATTGAATTTTTTTGAGTTTTGGAAAAGAAGAGAAAAAAAATTAAATAAAAAAATATTATAAAATTAAAATATTGTTAAAATATTATTTTATTTGGTATTCAAACATGGTTTATCCAATAAATGCACGTTTTCAGGGAAGATAAATGTTTTATTTACAAACATGTTTTCGTAAAAATAAATTTATAATTTGATATCAAGAATTTTAATATTATAAATTAAATTTAACTTATTTTATAAAAATATGTCAATTTATAAATTTATATATTTCAATTTATAAATTTATTTTTATAAATCTTTTATATAAATTTATATAGCACTTCTTGACGAAAATGTATTCTTTTTAAGTAGTGTATATCATGATCGAGTGTAGGGTGAATTTAGTGTGGTTTTAGAATGGTACAGCAATAGTGGTGATTTATTGGGGAGAGACCCTCTTTTGAAGGGCCTAAGGGAATGGACAATTAATTATGGGAAATTCTGAGTTTAAATGTTGAATTGAGATAAAAACAAATATTATTTTTTAATATTATTATTATTTTAAAATTTATAAAAATTAAATTATTTATTATATTTTATATTAAAATTTTAAAGAATTATAACTATAAGTTGGTATGAGTTTACATCCAAGCTATCCATTGTCATATTCCAGCACGTACACGGCATCCACTAGTACTCTTGTAGAGCATTAACTTTGTACGTACGAACGTGCCTGATCGGTTCATATAAATAAATATATATATATATATATATATATATATTTTTTTTTGTGTTTCTATATATATATATATATTTATATGTTCATGAGTTCCCTCTCTGAAACGATTTCTGGATGCATATATACGTCAACTTTATATTTGAACACTCAGAAAGGACACGACGTCGCATTTCGTAGCCGACCTTTTGATTACCACCTCAACTTTGTATTACGGCCTCGTGATCGAATATTGTCCTATGCCACAATTCCTTTGTATTTGCTTAGAGGTGGAAAAATTAATAATAATGATAGACTTGTATCTCCTACCATATGTTTATTACTTTATAGCAGTGGCGGAACCAGGAATTTGTTTTAGGGGGGCCAAGCAAAACTAAAATTATAATAAAATATTTTTTGTTCTATTTTTATATAATTTTTTTGAGGTATAGAACAATCTGATAATAAGATTTAAAATAAAAATAAAATACGTTTAATATGATCCATGTATTAAAAAAGTATATGATATGTCAAGAACAATATATCATTAAAATAACATAAAGACACTCATGCAAATATATCAAATAAAAGAAATACAGAATGTCTAAAATTGTAACTTGCGTTCTTTTAAAGAAACAAAATCATCAAGTATTGAATCTAAATCAAAATTCTTAACTATTTCTCTTTCAATATAGACAACTAAATTTTTGCTAGAAACTCATCTTCAATTTTGTTGCGAAGTCTTGTTTTAACAATCTTCATAGCTGAAAATGCCCGTTCATTGGTCACTGTAGATACTGGAAGAGTCAAAACAAGACGAATCAATCTATCAATAAGATAGTATGTTTTTGATTTCTCTGTCTCTATCAATTTTCGACATAAATCTGTAATGGATGACAAACTCTGAAACTTCGGATTAGTAAGCACATCAACTTCAAAATGCTTCAATTGAAATCTTAAATTAATTTTCTCATTCTCAGAAAAATCAAGAGGATAATACTCTTCTGCAAGACAACAGATATCATCAATATTAAAGGATTTATAAGCATCATTTGGATCCAAAGCTGAGCTAAGAGCTAAAAGCTTTGTTGCTCCTTCACCAAACCTACTGTCAAGCTCTTGCATTTGAAAATCTATAGTAGCATTAAATATTTCAAAATGATAATGATGCTCTATCGTAATGTGATCTCGTTGATGACGACCACACCCTTGTACATAACGAGAGCTCAATTCTGGAATGTCAATATCAAATTTCTTGGAGAAAGAGACAACATTCTCAAGCAGATTTTCCCAACTTTCATTTCTCAACTTTTGAATGAGTCCTTTTGTAGTAGAAACCATATTCATGGCATTCAAGATGTCTTGAGATTTTTACTGCAAAACTTGACTAAGAACATCAATAATACCCATGATTTCCTTCATTAAATGTAAAATAAATATAAATTGGAATGATGTAATCATTTTATAAGCAGCATTCGCATCCCCGCGTTGAGAGTAAGTGGATCCTTCTTTTATTATGTTTTCAAGCACCGAGCAAGTGGCTCAAAACATTCGTAGTAGACTGCAAATAGAATAAAAATGAGAGCCCCAACGAGAATCATCGGCTCGTTTGACAGTGCCAATTTGGTTAGCTCCTTTTCCAGTTTCAAGTTCGTCAATAGCTATCATATGTGCAATTTGTGTTGCCTGAGCAACTTGCAGTTCATCATAACGTTTACATGAAGCGCCCACCACATTGATAATGAAATTCAAATTTGAGAAAAACTCATGAACAGAAACTACCTCTCTAGATGCAGCAACTAATGCTAACTGTAATCGGTAAGCAAAACAATGAACATAGTATGCATATGGGCAATTTTTAAGAAATAATGCTTGCAATCCTTTCCATTCACCACGCATATTACTAGCACCATCATATCCTTGCCCACGAATATTTTGAATATCAAGACAATGATGAGAAAGAACGGTAGATATTTCATTCTTTAGAGTCAATGCCGATGTATCTTTAACATGTACAAGATCAAAAAATCGTTCTTGTATAAAACCATCATGATCAACAAATCTCAAGATTATAGCCATTTGCTCCCTCTTAGACTCATCTCGTGCCTCATCAACAATAATGCAAAATTTAGAATTTCCAATATCTTCACGAATTTTATTTCTCACTTTTTTTTGCAAGAACTTCCAAAATCTCTTTTTGAATTTTGGGTGAAGTATACTTTGAAGATTTAGGAGCATTTTCCAAAACAAGTTTTCCAACCTTGTCATTATATGAAGCCAAAAGTTTAAGCATCTCAAGGAAATTACCTCGATTTTTTGAATCAGGGGTCTCATCATGACCTCTAAAAGCACATCCTTGAAATGCAAGCTATCGAACAACATTAATAGATGCTTTTACTCGGAGTCGATTGTTGAGAATTTGCTCTGAGCTTTGTGCATTCATTACTTTATCAATATGCTGTGATTGTTTTAATAAATCCTCACAAGCTTTCACAGCATTATTATGACAAGAGCAAGAATCCTCCCCAATATGATTCAAAAAGGCACAATGTTTTCCATCATTAATCTTCTTCCAATTTCTAAATCCTATGATAGTAAATACATCCCATCTAGAACGTTGAGATGCTTTCATTGTAAAAAGATAACAAGGTAAACAATATGCAACATCTTTTGATGGATAATACTCTAGCCAAGATGCAAATTGTACAAACCAAGAAGCTTGAAAGCGGCGAGGATGCTTTTCAGAACCAGAAAATGGATATTTTGAGAGACGTATCTGATATGGACCCATTTTCAAGTAAGCTCTTCTTATTTCATCACGTTGATTGACCGGATAGTCCCACATAGGAGGACATAATCCTGGATCTCGTTGTAGAGAAAATATATCAATTTCTCTAGAATCAAGAGTTGACGATGTAAAATTAATCTCTTCAGACTCCACAATTGGAGAACTAAGATCAGGATTTTCCTCAGGTTCAATCCTTGAAATTTTAGAAGAATTTTCTGAAGTATCAACTTCCTTTCTTTTGAAGAATGAGTCGATAGTTCTCAATTTAGACATAATTCATGAACCTAATTTTAAAATCAAATTGAAACATATAAAATAAAGTTAGATATATATGAATTCAATTACTCATGAAACATGAATTTAAAGTTAATCTTTAAGCACAAATAATCATTCAATAGACATAATTATATATAAGCCAAACTAAGTAGTAATCAATCTATTTAAAAAAGAAAAAAAAATTAAACAAAAATACAACTATATGATACATCAATACATGAAAGAAGGGGAAAAGTGAAAAAAAACTTTAAAAACATTGCATCAAACTTAATGGATTCAATACAATTATATATATGAATGAACATTAAAATCGAAAAAGAGAAAAAAGAAAAAAATCAAACCGTATATGATTATATCAGACGACCTGGCGAAAAACTTTAAATTGTTTGAAGAGTTGAACGTAGCGTGTAGCCTTGTAGGTCCGTAAGCTTCAAGCTCCCCTTTTGGCTGTTTGGCAGTCGGCAGATCAAGACAACTTCAACTTGTAAAATTTAACTTTTGAATAGAAAAACTAAAAGGGTGCAGGTGACTTTTGAATAGAAAAAGGGTGTGGCGGCAGTGAAGGACCATCTAAATTCTTTTGTATTTATGGAGAGTAAAAGGGTATAATTAGGTTATTAGATCATTTTATTTTATGTGAGATGTATTTTATTTATTTTATTTTTAAATTAAATTAAATTTTTAAAAATTAGACTTATAAATAATTAATCAATAAAATTAAAATAATTTTATAGAAGTCTAAGATAATTTTTTAGAGGGAGCCAACACAAAATAAAATCAATATAATCTTATTAAATTATAAAAATTTAATATATATTTATTTTTTTTCCAAACTTTGGGGGGCCACGCCCTACATAGGTCCGCCCCTGCTTTATAGTGTATTAAAAATTTTATTATTTTTATTATTTTCTTTTTAAGTTTTTTTTAACATTCTTAATCATTAAGAAAAAATTAAAAAAATATATATACAATTTTACTGATAGTCATTTCCTTAATGATTAAGTAAAAATAATAATTTAAAAATTTTTTAAAAATAAAGATAGTGGTGAAAGAATGGTAGAAAATAGTAAGTCCATCATTATCCTAAAAAATCACCTCAACCTACATTTTTATCAAAATGAAAAAGTTAGTACTAAGCTTCTAAATATAGAGTAATGCTATTATAGTCTCTAATTTATATCACTTACTTTGTCTCATTGAGGTCACACCACTTGGCTTATTAACAAAAATAAAATCCAAGTATAAAATGATAAATAGAATCTAAAGTTTTAATATTCTCGTGCCCCATTTTATTTTGAATATATATTTTTAAATTTTTTTTAAATAAGTCACATGATACCACAATGTAATGACGTATCAAGAGAACAAAGTGAATGGTATAAATTAAGGACATAACAGCGTTACTCTTAAATATATCCACCACTTTATATTCTGTGATGATTAGATTTCTGATTTTTTTTTTTTTAAATATCGTTAGAATCTTAGAAAGGAAGAGCATAGTTTAACTGCAAATCAACTCACGACCAAATTTTATTAAAATTTTTATTTGCAGTTACTTTTGTATACTCTATTATACATTTTATTAATGTGATTAGTTACATCATTTTTTAATATAAAATAAATATTTTGGTCAATCACATTAATAAAGTGCATAAAGAGTACGTAAAAATGACTATACGTAACAGAACTCATTTTTTATTGACTAAACTAATTCATGAAACCCACAAATTAATTATCGATGATGAGGGAAAGGGCTCTAATTAGCACTATACTGAGACTTCGTATGTAGATATGTAATTGTTAATTAGTGGATGAGTTGGTTAAGTCTTGTGTTGAATGTTTTAGCTGGTTTTTTTCCATGTTTCTGGGTCATTGTTTTATTTTTTATTGGGGTATGGGCTTTTATGGTTGGTTGGCAATCTTGGATTTATGTAGTTGCTGGTTTTCCTTCACCTTAAGTGAGGGTTTGAATAAAATCTAGGGGTGCCGTCTCTCCTTTTTTTTTTTTTTAAATGTTAATTAGAGAATACTTCTACCTTATCATATGATATTATTTTTATAAATTATTTATATAATCATAATTCTTAATAATATGATATATTTCGCGAGAATACCATCTCATACCTAATAATTAACCAACGCAAACTTCATCAGAGAATGGGCCAGGCTCGATATAAACCCAATAGAATGTTTCAACCTATAATTGGGTCTTCAAAACCCTTAATCGGTTTAAGTATCGGCCACTCTCCCGTCCATTAATATTTAATTGGGCCAGGTATAGCCCAATTTCCTCGGAATCCCTTGGTTTCCGATCTCTTCCATGGCGGTCGATTAGGGTTTTTCAGAAACCTATTATCTTCTTTCTCTGAGCCATTGTCAACGGTGTACAATGCAACAATATGAAATCTTCAAGTAGAAAGGATGACATATTAGGTGCGAATTGGCCAATGGAAGTTCAAGAACTTGTCGTATCAAAGGAAGTGATACGAATCATACGATTTCATAAGCCCCTATGCCTCTCGCTCAGTTCCACTGCTTCATGTGCAAAAATGTTTCCTTCTTCCGCTGTCTATAATGCTTCTTTGCTCAGTTCCACAAGCCCTTTTGTCTCTTATTTTCTCAATAACACGAGGCTTTGCGGTGGTCCAGCTCAACTAATTTCTGAGCGCAGTTTTTTAATTTTTGCCTTTCGGGGGTTTGATTGTTTCTTTTTGTTGCTTATGCTCAAACTCGGTCAGGTCGGGTTTTCTATTGAGAAATTTTTTTTTTCTTCCGTTTGTTTTAAGAGTAATGATATCCACACGACATATTTTATAACATATTTCACAATATATGTTATAAAAGAAGTATATTTTTATAAAATGATGTTAGCTTTTATAAGTATTATATATAAACACTACTCTTTTTAAAATATTGTTGCATAAAGTATTGGAAAAATTGATGTGTTTATCATTTTTCTTGTTTTAATACTTTTAAGTTGTGTTAGGCTCCAAGTTTGAGTTTACGATTGCAACCCCTAGGGTTGGCTCAAGTAGTAAAGGGCTTCGATTTTGGGAATATGCTACCTCTAAGTCGAAGGTCCAAATTTTTTTGATTGGAAACAATTTATGGGGCTATCGGACTATAGGATTTTCTCTTAAATTATCTGAGGTATAGTTGTAGGAAACTTTTTGCTAAGGGCCTGCACCTCTGGAATTTGTAGGGACATTGTTTCTGAACACCTGATCTTGAGAACGAAACCCATTCCCTCGTGCTCTGAAATTCCTTAACTTTAGTTGAACAAAAAAGGTTCAGTTTTGTGAAATCGTAGCGTAAGCGATACCTAGCAGCCCGCACGCCAATCAAGAAAAAGTTTGAGTTTACAATTGCTTGCGGTTTTCAACGAGTTCTCAGAAAGAAAAAAAAATGAAAGGCGAAGCTAACAGGTATTTTAGGGTTTGTTTGGAGTCTCAGATGAGACACAAAATTCTTATCTGATCTCATTTTATTTGATCTCATCTTATTCTCAAAAATAATTTAAATACAAATTTTCAAACTTATCATTACAACTTTTTCAAACTAATCATTACAATTTTTTTAAAACTTCAAATAAAAAATAAAAACAATTTTCAAATTTTCAAATCTCTAAATAAAAATAATATTATAAAACTATATTATTATAATATTTTAACTTTAATAATATTTTTTATTCAACTGTTTCTTTTTTCTTTTCCCAAACTTAAAAAATATTTAACTCAAACTATCTTGTTACTATTTACAAGCTATTTTACTACTATTTACAAAATATTCATCTCATTTCACTACTCTCTATAAAGTTCGTTCAAATCTTGCTGCCTTTACAGATATAGATTAGCAATAATGTATGTGTAGTGTTGGTATTGGCTAACAAGAAGATGAGGACTTTGTCACCAGGTCTCTGCTTGGTCTCTGTTCTTTTTGTTCAACAATTTTACTTGTCCCAGAGTTTGTTTTTCTGCACGCACGCACGCACACGGAGTAGCTTTAGTTATGAATTTTCTCGTGGCAGATTCTGCATATATCTGATGTTGAAGTTAAAGAGACAAAGGTGATTGGAACTTCTCCATTATAATCTTAATGGTGTGCATTTCTTTTTCCTTTCAACTTGATAACAAGCATCTTTAACACTTATCTTGCGGAAAGAATTGTGGAATTGTCACAATTCCGAACGCAGCAGGTCTTTTGTGTTCGTGACAGAAAGGGTGGCTCTACAGCCATTGTTTCGTTACCATTTTTTAAGCTGGAGTTTACTCGTTTTCTTTGAGAAATAGTTGTTTTGCTCAGGTTTTACATGCTTGACATTCTAATCTTGTTAAATTTTTTGTGTTGGAAACTTGGAACTGTGTCCATTATTCATTGAACGAACGGTATACTGTTATACAAAGCATCACTTCAAAAGAAAAACTGAAGTACATCAAATGCAAAGCGAGAGACTGACTCTGTGAAGGCAGACATTAGTCCTATTGGTTTACAATTGTACTACTTTACCGTGTAGAAATTAGCGAAGAGTGGCACTACATTTACCGAAAAAGTGATCCGAAGAAGTGTTCTGAACAGTGTATTTCATTTTTTTATTTTTATTTTTCATATTTTTTTTAATCATCATAAATATTAAAAAAAATAAAAAATTTACAATATCATTAAAAAATACTTCTTTAATTACTAAGTTAAAAAAAAAAAAAAACCCATACGAAACACAAATTCAAGACCCAAAGCATTTCTCATTATCTATGACATTTTGTCCTTGTATCAGGCTCTCCTACTTAGAACATTAGCATTGGACTCATCAAATGAGTTCAATCTTTAAAATTTGATGATTTTAACTCTAAAATCTTAGTATTGGATTCACCATATGCTCAAATGTCAAGTTTTTAGCTACAGTACATTTTCCTTTATCATCAAATTTGAAGACTCACTATTCACACTCTAAAACTATTATTTTATTTACTTAAATTATTGTTTCCCAATTTTGAGCCACAATATATTTAAATTGATAAATAATAATGTAAGTATCAAATTAAATTATTAATTAACATATAGTTATTGTAATTATAAAATATGAAAAAAATAAATTAAAAATATTATTATTAAAAAAATAATATTATATTATTATTTTGATAAATTTAATGACTAATCCAATGTGGGGTTATAGATAGAAAGGTTTTATATTTATGAAAAATATATACTTTTTATCAAATTTTAAAAATGAAAATGATGAATCCAATACTAATACTCTTATAATATTAACGCCCTGACATATTTTATGGCATTTTGTAGGATACAATCCACATTGTATACCATGCGTCGGTAATGCAACTAGTAGATGCGGAAGAACTAGCTCGGAGATGGTGCTCTCTACCCAATATGGAGGATAAGAGAAACGCAACAATTTGGAGTCCAAGCCCTCGTCTAACTTTTATTAGAACTCGTTTGGTTACATAAATTAAATAAAAATTAAAAATAAAACAATTATTGTAATATTATTTTTATTTTAAAATTTAAAAAAATTAAATTATTTTTTATATTTTTTTTAAAATTTTTTTTAAAAATTATAACCATAAAATGAAATGAGACAAAATGGGTCTCATGCAATAGAGGTATGCAATACAGTTAAAATCAATAATATATTATACTCATCATCTTTACATCACACACAATATATTATTTTTTTATTTTTTATTTTTTTTAATATGCAGTGTATGGATAATGGAGTAAAAAAATTTATTTAATTTATCAATAATAATAAAAAAAAAGTAGTGTGTAATGTATGAATGATTAGTAAAATGGCTCTCTCTCCTTGGATTTGTTTCATTGCTGGGGAAACTTTTGTTAGGTATTTTCCTATTTATGACCAAAGATTATCTATTGAGAAATGATTTTACAATTGTGGAGTGCACTAGCGCCATATAATTTTTTTAAAAAAATATGAGTAAATACGAAATTAATATAAAAAAAATTAATTTTTTAATAATAAACCTTACTCTTTTTTAAAAATATTATACAGCGCTTACGCATTCTATGATTGTATGCAGGATTTCTTGATATGGCTTATAGATTTTGTAGTATGGATGTTCTCCGGTTTTTAAGAAATTATTAATAAACTTTCCATTTTATATTAAAAAAAACTCAAAATAATACAGCACGTCAGCAATTTTTATCTAGTAAAATTTTAAGCTAGGATTTAGATATTGAAATGAGATGAGATTATTTTAGATAGAAGTTGAAAGTTGAATAAAATATTATTTTTAAATATTATTTTTGTTTTTATTTTTGAAAAGATTGAATTATTTATTATATTTTGTTTTAGAATTTGAGAATTAAAAAATTTTTTAATCCATTTTATCAAATTCTAAATAATTTTCATAAATTTTTATATAAAATATAATAAACAATTTAATTTTTTTAAAATTTTAAATAAAAATAATATTTTATTTAATTTTTATCTCATTTCAACTCAATTTAACTCAACTTATTTAAATTAATGATAAACCTCCGTCGAGACTCTTAGAACTAACTGAGGCTATGAGTGCAATTTAGTAAGTCAAATGTGGTGGTGTGCTGATTAAGGTTTTGTTTGTTGAGTGAAATAAAATAAAATAAAATGAATTAAGGTAAAAGTTAAATGAATGTTATTATTATTTAAAATTTTAAAAAAATTTAATTATGTATTATATTTTATATAAAAATTAAAATAATTAAAATAATAAAATGAGATATAATTCAACCGTTAAAACCTGCCAACTTAATGTTCTGTACGAAGCAATGACGGATCATCTAGGGGGGCCAAGTCTAGAGGCTAGAGCTACCTCGATAAAAGAGATGAACAGTCATAAAATGTGAGCACTGTGCAGTGAGTGGTCGGTTTTAAATCCAGTGATTTCTCCCGTTCAAACTATCATTTTTGAAGATTTTTATGGTAATAAAGCAAGCGAAAAATAATCTGGCAGCAGCCTGGTATATGACAGCAAGTTTCACCCAATTCCTTCTTTAGTACTGCTGTTACCGTCTCTTCCATCACCACAGCTGTATCTTCACCGACACTTTTCTCTGTCTTCTATTATTGTTTTTGGAATAATTAATTAAGGTAACAACACTGTGATGTGTTTTGTTTTTGTTTTTTCTCCCTATGGTGTCATTTACTGTGCTCTGGTCAGACTTTGATTGTCAATCTCTTGCGGTTTATGGAATTTTCACACTGATATATTTGGGATAAAGATGAGATTTTTTATCTCTATCTTTATTTTATTTTATTATTATAATTTTTTTAAATTTTTATATAAAATATAATAAAAAATTTAATTTTTTTAAATTTTAATACAACTTTTTCAAATTTTAATATTTTAAATTTATATTTTAAACTTTTAATTTCCTTAAAAGTCCTCTCGGCAGCTTCCAAGGAAATTAACCCGACCTTCAAATCCATCACATCCTCGTACATGTTTCTATGGCGTTTGGACAATGGTAGCAATCATTCATTAAGGCATGAACTTCGCTCTGTTTTATTATAACAATAAAAAATATCCCCAAAACAAAAAAATAAAAATAAAAACAAAACGGGGAGAGAGAGAGAGAGAGATGGCCGTCAAAGGAATTTAAAGCTATTTGATGGTCGTACGTAGTGTATATTGCATTCACCCTTCAATTATATGAAGTGATGAACATAGAATAGTAGAGATTTCGTGTTGATGCTACCGACAATGCTGGGTATCAATTTGAACCGAAAAAATCCCAACGCAATCCAACAAGAGAGCAGTTGTTCAAAAGACAACATTTGGAACCCACAAAATAAGTGAATAGCAGATGGTCACGCCCAGAATAAAAAAATACAGTGACTAAGGTCACGTCTGGGGTCTACGCTTGCCTAACACCAACGTCAATCTTCCTAAAGTCCCAAATTTAATCTAGGATCTAACACTTTTCCGACCCTTTTGGTTATGGTTAGTCAAAGTCCATTACAAAAGTAACCAAGGGGTCCAGAAGTAGAAACATCTTAGAGCATTGATAGTAGTTTATACATCTTCATATGTAAAATCATCTCTTTTAAATAATAATTTTATATTTGAAAAATAATTCTCACATTGATTTATACATATTTGAACCAAATAATAATAAAATATTTTTTTTTATTTGTTTTCTAAAATTATTTTTTATATATATTTTACAATTAGCATCCACTTTGTATTATCAACTTAATACAAATTTTATATATCAAAATCATTTTAATATAAATTTTACAAAATTAATTTTAATGTGTATGAGAGAAAAAAATAGTAAAATAATATTTAAAGAATAAACAATACTTATTCATATTTAAAGAATGACTGTTTATAGTTATGTAAAAATATAAAGATAAAGAAGTCAATACAGATCTTTTTAAAGACTGATTCTTTAAATTTGAAGATGAAGATAAAAATAGAAAAGCTACCACCAGTGGTCTTAGCCCTCATCGGATTAACCCAGAACCATACCAAGAATCCCAGACCCCTTGGAATTCTGTTCTGTTCTTATTCCATTCCAGCAGATGATAAAATATTATTAAACTGAGTTGAGTTGAGTTGAGATGATAAAATATTGTTAAAATATTATTTTTTAGTATTATTATTATTTTGAAAATTAGAAAAAATTGAATTGTTTATTATATTTTGTATTGAGATTTGAAAAAATTGTAATGATGAGTTGAGTTGAGTTGAGTTGAATTAGATTGAGGATCCAAACGAAGCCTAAAGTTGTGACCTGTTACTCGATTCAAACTTGAAATAAAGGAAAAAACTTGAGCTTTATTTTGCTGCATCATTAATAGCAGTGAATCCTAGAAAGCTAAAATCTACTCAAATTGGTATTTGACAAAGAGCATAAAATACTTTCTCAAATTGGAATCAAACAAGCTTCAAAATTTGAACTGCTCGGCATCTACAAAATGCATAAATTACAGCCTTTTTACAATACCAGTTTCTTTTTATCTCTAAGATTGTCAACGACCTCAGGGAGGAAACTAGCAAAAAATTGGGAGGTGGAGAACAAATCAAAGAAATAGACAACGGTAAGAGGAGGGGGGGCAATGAGAAGAAGAGGAACAGAGAAGAAGCTCGCATCAATAAATTGAATAATTATGGCTACATTTCACTGATCTCACCTTCCCCACACACACCCACTTCTATCACCATGGTTCCTTTCTTCGTCGAGTCCATGACTCTGCAACAGTTTCTCCGTGGGGACTGCCAAAATAGCAACAGAATTGAAGTACAATTGAAAAACATAAGTTTGACATTTTATTGCTAAAATGAAAATCCAACACCTTATTTGAAAACTAAGTGAAACATAAAGGTTGTATAGGAAATTAACCCTTCGAGGGTGGCAGTCTTTAAACAAAGAAATCAAATAGACTGGAAAAAATATGGCACTTACTCTATCCCATAGATGTGGGTCGGGCTTTTTATAAACCTCCACTCTCTTGAGATTGGCAGGATCAGCCATCTTCCACTTACACACAGGATGAGATACACGATTCCAAACATATTCGCTCACAGTCTGGTTCATTGTTGAATTCAAGCTTGCCTTTGACAGGTAAAATACAAAAGGCTTTTGGCAGGGGTTTCGGCTAACTGGTCGTGTGTTGAATGCATATGCGGTATAATCTGCCTTTCTGTACCAATTCAAAAATGTCCTTGAAGGCATTTCAACCTCGCGGGGTGAAAAGACTCCACGGAATATTTGAACGGCAAATCCCCATGAAATTGAAATAGTCCACCTCTTAGATTTGTCATAACAAATTGACTGTTGCATGAGCCCAGCTGAATCCAACTTCATAGGTAGGGTGAGCCGCTGGAGGGCTTGAACCCGAGTCACATTGGGGAAGATGGGCTCAACCACATCTAGGTGATGCAACGACACCAAGGGTGTCACTGGATGTGCAGCTAGAAGCCCAAACAAGTTCCCGTATACATCATACTGATTGTCATTGGCCAGAAACAAGAACAGAAAGGGTTAGAATTAATGCTGTTGATCTTACGCATTAATATATTACTAAAATTGGAACCATATTCCACAAATGAGGGTTGGGTAAACACCGTCAACATCTGTTTCCAGGGTTATATAGCAACCCCTAAATACCAATTCCGTCTACAAGTGTATCCTTAAAACACAAAACTGTAGATTTTCATAATTCTTCAGCCAAAGGGCAGAGTGTAAGGTATTTGAAGAAGTGATTGAAATGAACTGTTCTTGTTCTATCTCATTTTTTACTTTGCCAACTAACTACAGATAAACATTCTAGTACTTTGCTAAAAACTAAGGCCAAAAGACATACTTTTATCACCAAGTCAATATGGTGTCTTTCATTAATGAGCACTTAAATTAAATTAAGCACAATAGAACTCTCTCTTAGGAAGTTAGTATTTTTTCAGGATCTGCGAATATGTTGTGGAGGTTTCACTCTTGTGCTAGCCTTCAAAAGAGGAACGTGAACTCAAACGATCCAACAAATTGACCGTGGTTGAAGCAACTCAACAGGGGGACAAAACCTGGCCCAATGCCTCTTTGACACGTGGGTCTTAACTCTTCACCAAGTATCCTAATGTGGACTGTGGAAAACACAGCTAATTAATGACCTGCTTGATGTTAGACCCCAATTTTTGAAGTCTAATGCAAGAGGTTACCCATCACCGAGTCTAAAGCCGTGTTATAGATAATATTGGCCGGGATATCGGAGATAAAAAGGAAGATTCTAGCTTCTATAGCTGGAAAAGGATCACCGTTTCCTACCCGGGAAAAAAAGGTCAAAAAATAAACAAGGTGGCAACAACCAAAGGAAGCAAACAAAAATCAATTAAAGCACCAGAAAACAAAAACCACCGACAGGTTAATTAAAAAAAGTCCGACTAGGAACGCGACGGACCTGGTGAAAACCGAGTTCTTTGGTGAGTGGGACACCGAGTTCTGCCATGCAAGCCTGCATTCGGTCATCGGAGCCGTACAGCCCCGGGTATCTCTGTATACATCGATCTTGCATTTTGGCGAGCGCCTTGGCTAATGGGTAGCTGATCGCGAAGCCTCCACCGCCGTAGGCCATCCCGTATGAGAAGTATATGTTCTGCAAGTGGCTCTCCGACAAGCTCCCGATGTAGTAGAACTGGTTGTGGTCGTATTTCCTCAATACTCGGACCAGATTCGCAGTCACGAAGACGGTATCGTCATCGCCCATCACGAACCAATGCACATCCTCCAGGCCCAGCCGGAGCGTCTCGGAAACGATCCGCGAGATCCTAATCGCGGACCGGTGGCCCTGCTTGTTATTGTAGGCGAACCGCGACGTGTCTCCGGAGATCTTCACTGGCGGGAGGTCTTCCTCGTCGGCCTCGTGGGTCTTCACGGTGTGGTCTAGCCACACGACACCTCGCATTTCCTTGGGCCTGAACCAGAGCTTGATGTAGTTCTTCCTTCTCTCCCAGAGCTTAGCCGAGGCCGCGATGCCGAACACTATGTTCCGGATCTCAGTCCGGCGCGTTTCTGGGGACTCGGGTAGGAGAGTCTTGACCACCGCGTGATCCTGAATCGACTGTGATAACAAGGAGGTGGCCGTGACATTCTTTATAGAAGAAGAAGTTAAGGATGAGATACGGGTGTGAGGATTGGGGAAAGGCTCGTCGTCGCAGGTGCGTGAGGTGGAAACGAGCTTCAGCGTGTACACGATGTAGGTGGCAGAAACGAAGAGGATGAGCCAGACCAGAAATTTGTGCAAGGCTCTGGATTGTTGACCCGACCCGACAATGGGGGTTCCCCCGGATGGGCTTCTCATCGGTTCCCAAATCAGCTTCTCTGAATCCTTCTGCGCCCCTTTCATCCTCGAAACCTCTCTATTCTCAACTTTCTGGGGTTTATAAATCTGAATGCAAACAAAAAATCACAGCTTTAACAAAAAAAAAAAGTGTTAGATTTTGAAGCGATCACAAGATCTCTATGAATTAGTTTTACAACGGAGCTCGAACTCTATTACTTTCTGAAAAATGGAAACCAGTGGAGAACAAGAAATCCCCAGGAGGAGAAAATGGGGATGAAGTGAGACGGAAGTTTAAGAGCAGGGGGAGGCTAGGGTAAAGGGGAGCGAGCATGCAGAGGTGCCAGATTGCACACTCTCCCGGAGAATAGAGCTATACTGGCTATTACTTCCTTTCTATGTACTTAAATAAATAAATAAAAGAAACTTTCAGTTTTAAGGTTTATTATTCTGTTTTTATTTGTTTTGTTTTTCTGTTGTTTCGGCCCTCGGGTCGTTTCGTTTGCTTAAGGAAGGTGTACGTTGGGTGTGATTGCCTCAGATTCGGAGATGTGTGGATGGTCGATCCCTGTCTGGTTCCTGTGTTTGATTTTGGGTCCCACACGGGAAGAAGTCTACGAGATTTTGTTTATAATCTTAAGGCAAGATTATGGGCCCCGAAAGAAAAAAATTTCCACGTACCCAACGGCCTGAAGGAGTCTAACTCGTCGTTTATGTGTCGACAGAAGAGTCTATCTTGACAGAACGGAACTGTACTTCTCTCCTGGTGTGGGTGATAACTCAGAAACGATAATACTTCTATTTTTTTAAAGAATAAATCCATTTAATAGGGTATCATTATGACATCGTACTTTAGTTTATGTTGCTAAAAATGTCTTCTTCTTTTTTTAATTTTTTCTTTATATGACAGTAGTTAGCTGCGTAACCGATACGGTTTGTGGACAAAATTTAGGTTATGCGTGAGGTAACATGATAATTTTTAAAAATTTTGTAAATAGTGTTAATATTAAAATTTAAAATATTGAGATTTGAAAAAATTAAATTATTTATTATATTTTGTATAAGAATTTAAAAAAATTGTAATGATGAGATGAAAAATCTTATCTTATCTTTGCCTCCAAACCTATTCTTAATATCGATTTTAAATTTTTAAAAATTGACTTTGCATCGATTATTTTCTTAAATCGATACTTTTGATTTTATTGATTTTGGTCTGATTCGGTTTAATTTTTTTATTTTAATATATAATATATATAGTATATTATAATATATAATACTATAGTGATAATATATTATATTATATTATATTATATTATATATTATAATTTTATTATAGACTATAGTGATATAAGATTTTAAATTTTAATATTATATTAATTAGTAATTTATCATATAATATAAAATTATTTTATATATAAAAATTATATACAATATAAGAAATTATAATATATATAAATTGGTCCGATTCGGAACCAGACTAATTTTGACCAGTTTAAAAAAAAATAAAGCTGATACCAAACTTGGTATCGGACCAAACCCATCAGTTCGATCTGATCCGATCCGATATATCGGTTCATAGTTTTTTTTTTTTCAAAAATGCTACTTACAACCGTGCAAGGGAACTCCCGCGGCATCATCTCTCATGTGGCATTATTGGAACATCGTCGTTCCTTTTCTTTAATCTTTTCTTTTATTCTTTTCCACTCTCTCTCCTTCACGCACTGCATTGGTCTTTCTTCAATGAGGTTTGGTGGTTACGGGTGATGGTGGAGCTCTCCGTCTCTCTCCCTCTCAGTTATTATGTTATAAACTAAAGTGTTTAGTTTGCCATAGTCTGCGGCAGGCATGGTCAAGTAGATGTAGAAGAGTCTGGTGGAAAATATGACGAAGATGATGATGGCGGCAATGAACTCCCAGCGAGACAAGGTGAATCTCTCTTATTTGGGCTTCTTGCCGATGGGCGAATCGTCCTTTCCGAGGCCGTTCTCTTTGTCTCTCGACAACCGCCCATTGTCGCCCATCATATTCTGAGGAGCTGCCATTGAAACTTTGAAATAGTGTGATTCTCTGAATGGGAAGAACTGCACCACAACTACTATCGTAGATTGAGAGGACTATGAGGTTTTGGCACGAGAAGGGCTGGAGAAACACATCAAATCGAGATCAGAGTTGAAAATTCATGGGTACAATTTACTACTAAAATTCAAAGAACTTTGGGGGGAAAAAGTTAATTAATGTTTGTGCTGCGTCTCAGTGCAGGTTTAACCGAGAACGAGAAACTAAGGATATGTTTGGGGCCAAAGATGAGATTTCTCATCTTTATCTCTATCTCATCTCATCATTACAACTTTTTTAAATTTTTATATAAAATATAATAAACAATTCAATTTTTTTAAATCCCAATACAATTTTTTCAAATTTTAATATTTTAAACTTTTATCTTAATACTATTCACAAAATTTTTAAAAATTCTCATCTTATCTCACCTATCAAGCATAACCTAAAAGAGAATCCTTAAAAAAAAAAAAAAAAGAAAAAAAGAGAAAGTTCTATTTAGTTTTTATTTTTATTTTTATTGTTGTCGGAGGGAAAGACGAACTGGCTTTGAGAGAAGTAGAAAAAAATATATATATTTTTTTATAAAAAAAGGCCCGGTTAGCGGAATTTTCCAACTGGTTGTAAGTAGCATTTCTGTTTTTGTTTACATCCGTACAGTTAGTTACTTCAATTATGGAACTTTTTGAAGGACGCATGGACAATTCTTTTTTAATGATACTTTCTTACTTACATAAAAAATTTAGTGATTAATCTTGTCAAGAAGCATTATTTATAAAAAGAGTAAGATTAATTATTAAAAAATTAATATCTTTTTAAATAAATCTCTTATTTATTATTTTTTTAAATAAATCGTGTGATACTTATATATTCCATAACTACAAATATCATTTCTCATCTTTTTAAATTCTGACAACATTAAAAATGATAAGAGAAAATAAATAAATCACACGCGACAAATTTACGTAGATCAGCAACTCAGTGCGGTCGTACAGAAATAGTATATATATAGATATGGCAAATCTTAATTGGCAGCCATACAAGAATTTAATACAATATTTAGTAAATTCCAATTAACGTGTCGGGTCGGAATGAGGGCCAAACTTCATTAAAATCCACCAAAAACCACGATAAGTCTTTATTAGATCAAGTAATCAAATGGGATCATCACAAATTATAATCAGGCTCAATACAAAAAAACCCACCGTGATGGCCGTAGGCTTTTTTAGAGAATTAGATGAAAACAATTAAGCTCAATAAATGATAATAAAAAATAAATTTTTTTTTTTCTAAGTGGCCACTTTCTCATTTACTCATTTGAGACATCATATTATCATTAAATAAACACATTACATTGTATAAAATAATGCCAATTATTCAATTTATTGCAATGAACCAACGATCCTAACCAAAGTCAGCTTGCATTAAATAAATTAGTGGCTCAACGATGTCATCATCTTCTCATTGTTAATATGTGAAAATGTAGTGTGTTATCTGGTTTTGACTTTTATTTTATTTTTTAAATATTTTGAAAAAGTTATTACTATTGAATTTGTATATTAATTTAAATATTTAAAAAATATTTAGAAAGAAATTCAGAATAAACTAGCGATCAAACTCAGAACTGGGCAATACAGTAACATGACCCTAACCTGTATACGTCTGAGTGTTGTTGTTTGAATGTTGATATGATTTCATTTCGTACCATCTTATCACATCTTAAAATCTAAACACCACTTAAATATATATTTTTTAATTTTAAAATTTTCATATAATCATTATTTAATTATTATAATTTTATCAAATTTTTAAATAAAACATAAAAAATAATTCAATTTCTTCAAATCTTAAAATAAAAATAATATTAAATTTTATATTCTAACGATATTTTAATTTTATAATATTTTAATTTAATTTTTCTCTAGTACTTGCAAACCAATTTCTTACTTACAAATCATAACTCAAATAATTTCACTATTACTTACCAATCATTTTACCACTATTTAAAAATTTATCATTCTTCAAATATCCTCTTTGTTCATGAATAAGCCTACGATGGACAGACTAAAAATAAAAAATAAAAAAGGCTCCAAGAGACAAATTAAAAACCATAAATAAATAAATCTTTGGAAAGCGATGCTTAGAAGTTAGGCCGTCGTTTTTATTGGACCATTAATTTAGCATTGGCCTCGGACTATGCTTACGTCTTCTAAGATTGTTCAGTTAACCAACGCTGGGTGCCGTCGGCCCAACATTTGTTTATTTATTTATTTAATTTTTTGTTTGCAAGCTTGTTTCGTTTTTATTTTAATTCATGCATATATGCGTGGTCTTTTTCTTATCGGCTCATAAAGCAAGTTCACTAAGGAAGTAAGTCAAAGAGTTCGACTAAACTCAATCGAAGCTAATAACCCTCCTCTTAGGGAGTTAGTGGGCCTCTACAGAGTATTCGGCCCACGAGAAAAACCCACTCCTGAAGCAATCCACGCACAAAGAAAGCAGACGATAGGAACAGATGGAACTCATCGCCCTGACACCATCCTAATGATACTCTGTCCTCTGGAACCTGCATAGACAGATAGGCAGAAAATATGAAAAATCCTCGATTTCCTGACAGCAGACATGGAGAGACTCAACGGGAAATACCCACAAGATAGAGTGAATTAGGTGTGCCGCATTAATGGCACAATTACCTAGACTCCACGCCGTATTAATGATGCCGCCTTAGAAGCCACTTCTCATTCAATAATTTTAACAAATGAACAACAGAAAGGACATAAGTTTCTCAAAGTCAGGGATGTGTTGTCCCCACCCGAAACTTAGTATAAAAGTCAATCCCCCAGGTACGAAGAACGCTGTCTAATCCTTCTAAACTTACGCACAAACTATTAAGGATATATATTGACTTTGGCATCGGAGACTCTCCGGTCACTATAAAAGTCTCCATTCTTCGTGTTTGTTTAAGTGTGCAGGTGAAAGCCCGGAGACCCTTGTAACACCTCGTATTTTAGTATATTTTTATTGAAAGATTATTTTAATTAATTTAAATATTTATTCTCTTGTTTTAAAAATATGAGGGTTTTATTATATTATTTTATAATATTTTTAAGTTGAAAAAATTATTTTTAATGTGCTTTTTTATTATTAATTACTGTTTTACATTTAAAGTGATCTTTAATTTAAATTGATTTGTTTTTGGGTTTTAAAATTAGTATTGTTTTAATTAAACTTTTCACTGCGTTTGAATTATTTTATTTAGTTTACAGTTTTAAAATCTTTTTCGTTGGATCATTTTTGGGACCCCAAGATGTGAGGATTTGACCTCATTTCTTTTCCTCTATTTTTCTTTTCCTTCTCTTTCTTTTTCTCTATTTTTCCGCTCGGTCTCTCTCCCGCTCGACCCACTCTCTTTCGTCTTTCTCCCTCTCACCGTGCGTTCGGCCTTTTCCACCCAACCGCTGTTGTGGTCAGCATCGCCCGGCCTACAAGCTTCCCTAGCCGCCGGCGACCATCCCCCTCCAATCTCAGCCTCTCCCTCGTTGGCAATAGCTCACACGCACGGCTTGAAGCCGCGGCGTTTTTTGCGTCGCTGCGCCGCCGTCCGGCTACTATTTCTTCACCACATATTTCTCTACCTCCCAGCAACTCAAAGCACACAAGCCCGGCCCCGATCCGTCACCGGTGAAGCCACATTAACCACAGCTCCGATTTGAGCTTTTTGACCTTAAACCGCCCATTCCGCCGCCACCCACGACCAAAGGCCACCACCATTAGTTTCATCGACCTCCCTAGACCCTACCCTATCAATTTCAAGTCTTGGTTTGATCTCGTTCAAAAGTGAGTTTTTGAGACCCATGGCCAGTGTATTTTTATACTGTTCGGTTGCTGTTTTGTGGCTTCTAGCGCATCTGTGATTCTCCGAAAATTATTATATAACGCTATAAGTATTTTTCCAAATATCTTTTGAGATTTAAATATATTTTTGCACTAACTCATTTTCACTGTGTTCTAGTTGGTTATTCCGGACTGAATCCGAGGAGTACGGAGGTTGGATGGATTTGAGAACGGAGTATTTGTGTGTTGGTTATATTGTGATTTGGTTGGTTGTTGGATATTGAGGTTATGTCTGGTTCATTGCATGTGCACGCATGATCATGTTTGTAAATTGAAAACTGGGTTTTCGTGTAATTGCATTCATGTTCATGTGAATATTTTGAAAACTAGGTTTTCATGTGTGGAATGGATTTTTGGGTGCGTGTGTATCAAGACCCCAAGCCGAGATGAGACATTATCTTGGTGGAGCTCCTCTGATCACTCGGGAACGGAATATACTGAGTGACATCCCCTGGGTTGTCGCCGGGTGACAATGGGATCGGACGAGTTACGTGCCGACTTCGTGGCCCTTCTGCTGGCTGGGGCTAAAGGATGCCTGGCCACGAACGCACTGGGTGAGGAACTGGGCATCGCTAATTATACAGCCAGAACGTGCGGATGGTCCCTAGAGGAGACCATGGTGCATATGGATTAATGAAAAAATGGAAAATGACTGTTTTCTAGAAAAATAACATGTGTTGGATATGGATTTTTTGTATGTGTCATTTTCTGGGAAAATAATGGATATTTGTTTTGGATCCAGAAAATGGTGGAAATGTTTTATTGGAAATGTTTTTGGGCCAAAATGGGATTTTGGCGTGTGTTAGAAAAATATCTATTTTCGAGAAAAATGATATATTTGGACTTCAAGCATATTGCATCATATGCATACATGGTTGGTTGCATTAAATGTGTTTTTATCTAAAGATTGGTTGGGTTATAACTTACCTGTGGTACCATTTAATGGTACTGCAGATTATATTGATGATGCAGATGCTGACTTTGAGAATTTGATTCCGCCGGAGGAGTGATCTGGAATCACTCGTGTTATGTTCTTTTTTAGCCTTGTATTATTATTTTGGGACATTTGGTTTATGCTTTTAAGATGTTTAGTATTTGGTTATTTGTATTAAACAAATTCTGGTACTAGTGACTTATTTATTATTATCTGTTGCTTATTTTTATTGTGCATTGTTTGTTTATTGCACACACTTGGCACTTGTTGTTAGGATGCGTGACCTGTATTGTCATCATCCTGATGTCACGATTCTCGAGATTTTTTGTACGTGGGAGTCAGGGCGTCACAACCCTAATTGTTAGAATCCAACCCAAAAGTATGCAAAACACGATATTAAAATACTAGTATAGATTAATTTAATCTACGTAACATGCATTAATGGTAGGCAAAAGTATTTTTCTAAGCATAGGTTCGTGAACCATGCTATGACAATGCGACCAATTTGCATGTCAAGCTTCTTACTTTGTTGCATTCGTTCTATTCACATGAAAATTTTAGTTCCTACCATCTTGCTTGCTTCTCACACATCCTTTTTATTCGTAATTCCCCTGCCATGCTTCGAGGAGTAATTGGTTTTATGATACACTACCCTCTATTTTATATTAGAAATGCAAATGCGTTTTCTAAAATTGACGGGTTTAGATTGAAGAATCTGACTCATTTAATTAAATTGATTAGATAAAGATTAACTTTTATATAACTTTTATTCGACTTAATACAACTTGAACCGGATGCAACATTTAAACAAAAACATTATTATCACACTTTGTAAACTTGATGCAAAATTTAACAGAATAGATTTTATGGTTAGGAGCTTTTTTTTTTTTTTTGGATATATTTGGGGGGGTTTCGAACTTCAGATCTCCATTTTGGTGGTTGAGGATTATGCCAATCAGGCCACAGGCCTTTGACAGTTATGAACTCTTGCAAAAAGAGCATTTAGTGCTCTTTTCTTGGCCTCACCACCTCCATAGACACCACTACTTCTACTGGAACACCGACAAACTACCTTTCAAATGTAAACCCTTTCGTCGCCAGTACCATATTTCTTCTTCTCTTACACTAGTGCGATTATAATGATAGTCAACACTTGCTCAACATTATCGAATCGTTGTCTGTTAAATCCACTCTGCATTCTTCTTCTAAACATATTTTCACTACGCCTCCTAGAAAGACCATGGCAAGATAGGTTTTATCGATGATATGGGTAGGTGGAGTGGATCATAGTTTGATCCATACTTAACTTGACACAATCTAATCCTAACATTGACAACATGAATAACCAATTATAAATCAATATAGCATTCAATATGATATTACTATAAACAGACACAATGCGTGATAAGGCAACATTTATATGTGCTACATTAAAAGTTGTGTATTCATCTCCCTTAAATAGAGCTTTGAAAAGATAAAATATAGATCACCTTAAATTTTGGGCACAATTTTAATTAAAAAGATTAGCAGGTTGCTATCACCCAAGTTTGACATAGACTAATGATTATCCAGCAAAAAGGATGAATGAAAACCAACAGGCACTATGAGTAGGAGGCGCTTTTTGCCACATTTTATGCGCCTTTTTGTAATGGTTGCTTTTAAGTGGGGGAAGTAGTTGAGGTGGAGCCTCCAAAAGGCTAAAGCTATGTTTAACAACTCAACTGATTTTCAACAGATATTAAACTGATGAATTTATTATTATTTTTAATTATTTATATATAAAAAAAATTAAACTTATCTCAACTTAATTTATACACTTTAACTTAAAAGATTAAACTTATTTCAACCGGAAAAAATTAAACTCATCTTAATGAAACTCACAAAATACTACTATTCTCAACTCAACTCAACTTATTTCAACATTCAAATGCAGCCTAAATCATTTGCCATGTACTTATTGGGCTTTTCTTTTTGCAGTGGGCCTTAATCGGGGAAAATATAAATACTTGGGTTAGGTTTTCCTCTTAACTTTTATTCATTTATTTATCAATTCTGTTATGTACAGTCGTGAGTTGGAGTCGGCATGCAATCGTGTGACCCGGCAAAATGTGATGTCAGCATTAATAAAAAATTAAAAAACAAAACAACAAGAAAAAATATACTCAGATAAAGTTAAAAAAAGAAGAAGTATATTTGTCATGGGTAGCAGATGTTGAAGGAAAACTTCAAGAAAAAAGTCCTTATTACTTCATCAAGATAGGACTAGCATAAGATGGAGAGCGAGTTATCAAGACTCCCACTCCAGGAAAAGTAATAACAGATTTGAATATGTGAAGCTAATTTAGTTTCACCACCATATTATTACTACACTTCAAGAGGAACTGGTGCTCTTAGTGGCATCGTTGCAACGACCAAAAATTTAAATGAAATCTTAGCAAAAAAATTTTGGGTAACAACCAGACTTTCTCCCAGTTTAGTTCGCAAACCACTTTCTTCCACTTCCAATTCGCTTATTACTTTAATCTTTAGATCTCTCCCAGTTCACAAACCCGATTTCAATTCTCTCAAACCTAATTTGTAACTTTCTCCAAAGTTCCAGTTCGCAAATTGCCTAATACCTCGAACAATTTGCAAACCCGCATATTTTTTTTTCCAGTTTTAGTTCTAGAGCCAACTGATAAATTCAAGGTTTTGTGGATCGCAGAAGATAAACCACCACTGTGTAATGTTATGGAATCTAACTTCTAAATTAATTCATAAAAAATTAGTTAAACAGATTATAAATATGAGTATGAATTGAAAAATACAAAAAAGTATTTACAAGAAAAAAATTGTTTTTTTTGCGAGGAACCCAATTGTAGATTTCATAAATATTCAAAAGCCATCAAAGTCAAACTTTAGCAAAGGAGAACACACTTCATGTGGGGTTGGTGTAGAGTGGGCTGAGCAGGTTGGGAAGGGTGAGAAAGCAGAGAAGGAAAGGGAGTTCCAGTGATACTATTGATGACGATCCTTAACGGATTTGTGGGGTTCAACCTTTGCACCCTTGATAAGTGAAAATCTCCATGTTATTACTCCCACCTAATCTGAGATGTAGAGGAAGAAAGCTGAGAGGTTGAAGAAGAAGGGGGAGGGGCTTTGTTTATGAAATGCTGTTGTTTTATTAAAGTAACGTGGGCTACGATTGCACCACGATTGCCTGTGGCGCTTGTATTTAGCTTTCTCCTTTATTTATTCGTGCAATAAAATGAACTGCCAAGTAAGGAATTGGGCCGACCCAAAACGTTTTCTAAATGGTCGTGGTCTTCCACTTATACAGTAGTGTCTGTTGTCTTTCACGATCTCATTCATGTTATAAAGCTGACTTTTTCCAAATTCAACAAGAATATATATTATATAATGCTGCTTGTTAACAAAATAAGTGATAATATTGAAAAGCAATGTTTTGCTAAACTTGGACAGTAAACTTCATGTAAGAATTAAAAGACTACATTTGTCTTTATGTACATGGATTCTCGTCTCTTTAATTGTAACTTGAGCAGCTTGTATTCATTTTGATGCCTCTTTTTTTGTGTCTGATCCCCTTTTGCTGAAAAATCTCTCTGGTTTTTGCTCAATATTCCACCCTGAAAACCACTAGTACTGCTGCTTTCTTCTGCATACCCACATTAATTCTCAATATAAACATTGGACAAATCTCAACTCAATGAAGTCATGTTTATGCTCGAGTGAATGGGCAGCTATCCCTGCAATATTTATTTCCAGATGGGCTTTGCTCCTCTGGTTATTCACAATGAATAATCGATCATGCACCTAAACTATTTGTGCTGCATGTTCAACCAAATGTAAAGGATTACCAAATGATCAGCCCCAGGACCATCAGATGAAACAACAGAATATTGAACACATGACGCAAAAACCTCCCAAAGTAGAAGAGAATGAGATCAACTTTGGTTTTAGACTGCTTGCGCGCCTTTCTATGGCTGTGCGTGGCATTCTAGCATTCAATGGAAAATAATTATTTTAGCCGAGAAATGAAATTAATCTCTATTCATTCAGGAACTGTAGTAGATCATGATCATCCCCCGAACCAGGAAACCATTTAACCGAGAGCGTAGCATGATTCACGCAATAAAGCATGCAACGACGTATAAAACGAAATCTTCAAAAAGAATCCCAGAAAATTAAAGCAAAGTATTTTGGTTCTCGGGTTTACGGCATCTCCACGAAATTCGGCGCTGCTGATATATATATATATATATATATATATATATATATATACATATGAACCCAACAGAGAGAAAGACGAGAAAAAATATTCAAAACTAGCAATTTGATTTGCAAGATCTAGGACATAGACATGCATTTATGAAAGGCAAAGGCGCAAGCAGTCGGGCAGGGTTAACATGAAGCTAGCATTTGTGAAGAACCCAGCTAATCCGATGCAACTTAATGCAAATACTCTCTGAAATTTATGCCTGCGTCCAAACACGATCCTACATCATAATTAGTATTGCAGCGAGTATTATAATTCGTCGCTGAATTTGCTAATTCGAAAGATCGTCGCCAATACCCCGGCCCAGACTACCGACGATCATGCACATGGCCATGACGTAAATTTCATTGTAAAAGTGGCTATTGGTCGAACAGAGTTTTATACAAAACAATGGTCTATTCTCAAAATCATGATTAAATGATTTTATTGATCATCTCCGGTCATTTGATCTAAGTATATAGCTTCTAATTTTATTATTTATTAATTATTATTTGTTAAATCTAAAATAATTGCATAGAGATATTGGTTGTACGTACGTGCTTCCCCTAGCGTCTATCTGGGTCCAATCTTCTACTTTTATGGGCCATGTCCCCCATAGAGGGCGCATATAAATTAAATGTCACACCAATCTTTGTTGTTTCTGAGTGTGATTCGTATCATCATATCTACAACGTTTTTCAGTTCTATCCCGCCTAGGTCAATGAGTATGTCAATCAAATTTCATTTCACATCTCTGTAATGAGGTTCCAACAGGATCTTATTTTGGGTTATCCTAGGAGCTTTAAGGCAACACTATATAGTCTATATTTGATCCAAGTACTTCATGGCTTATAATTAAAACTTCATGACCAAAAGAATGGGAATCCTATGAATTTAATTTACGGATTTAACTAGATATTTTGAAAGAAAAATGTTATTTTGTCCTCTCAACTTGCTCTCTCATTTTGACACCTCATATATTTTAATTTTTTTTAAATTTTTTTCTTTACTTAATAGTTAAGGAAGTGACTATTAGTGTATTAATATATATATATATATTTTTATATTTTTTAAAAATATTTTAAATAAAAAATATGAATAAAAAGTTGAAAAAAAATAAAATGATGATTTTGATGACCTAGCTAACGGTAAGTTGCAGCGGGTAGAGTAGCACCGCTCATTTTGAAATTAAATCATTTAGATGCACGTACGTATATACAAGTGTTGGCATTTGTATCTCTCTCTCTCGATCGAGAGGAATTCAAGATTACTTGGTATTAGTTGATCATCAAAAAGGGTTGTCGATGTTTAATATTGGGCTAGCTACTAAATAATTATATGATCGACGAACCCCATAAGAACTACGTACGTACAATGTGTTCATGGGAGCTTCCTAGAACTGTTTTATGCTGATTTATATATTTTCTGTGTTTATTATATTTTGGTTTCTAACTCGCATGGCTAGCTGGAGTATTTTGTTGTGTAATCATGATAATTAATTCATGTGAGTACTACTGGATGTGCATGATCAAGTCATGTACACTAGCTAGTTTTGATCTGGTTTTGGGTTGTAACTGCCTGGGTTTTCCCCCCCTTTTCTACATTTCTTATGCCAATACAGATCATACTCAAAAAAATAAAAATAAAACAGAAATGAAGCATTATAAAACCTTAAAAAACAGTTTGCTTATGATCCCTAATGAAACCCAAAAAAGAGGTGCTGAAGGTCTCTAATTTATGAAATGGTACTGTTTATACGTGCGGATGCCATTATATTTTATAGGGATTACTGGTTGTTGCCATCAATTTATAACAGTACGGACGCATGACCAACAAGTTACAACAATATGCTTAAATTGGTTAGCATGATCATTAATATTTTCAACCAAAAATGTGAAAAATGCATGCTGGATTCAGTATCTAAGGAGTCATGATCACGACTTCTGCTAGCCAAGATTTACGACGTTATCTTGGACTCGAATTGATCATTACTCGGTGTTTGAGTTTGTGGTTGTCTTTGATCTTTTTGCGCGCTGGCCGGGCAATATATTGGTGATCTCTCGCGTCGGTGATCTTCTTCGATCGATCTATATTTTGAAGACGTCACAGAACCACATGATGTGATGAGATATAACAAAAGTCTTCAGCTAGGCCAGGGCGCCGTTTCTAATGGTATTAATTATTGGTTTTCTGAAAAGGCTAGCAATTTATATGGAGAGCCTTCGATTCCGGAATTGGCATCTAAGCTTGTCTCCTGCCAACTCCAGCAGGAAGAATATATATAGTACTGTTTTCTGTCATCTCAAGCTGAGGATCATCGAATTAGGTCTTGGCCCAGCAATCGACATGATGATCTTTTGCATTGTCCTGACTCCTCAGGACATGTAACATTAATTATGACTTGTATGTATTGGAGAGGCCACGCTGCCCTCTCTTCCTACAAAAGTTTGTATGCTTGGGAACATCAATTATTCACAAAATTAAGCTGCGTTTGGACGTTAACTTCCGTTTGGATGTTAAGAGTATATGCTATCTTAGATTATTTATAAATAATAATAAAATAGTTTGTAAATAATAATAAATTATTTATGAATTATAGTACTGAAGTAGTCTGAGAACAACTTAATCCCCAAATGTACCCTTAATATCTAAACATAGCCTAAACATCCGGCCGGGCACCATATTTCTCATTATCACCCCAGCCCCTATATTTGATGCATGACTACTGCACCAACTTTCTGGTACCTGAGCTCAAGAATTCTGCATATAACTTTTTAACCATGTATATTAAAAAATAAACATCCATGGTTAAAAGTTTGTGTATACTCACACACACACACATATATAGCCGGCCACTGCATTAAAAAGGGAAAAAATAAATAAAACTGAGGGCTATATAATTATTAGAGAAATATTTAGTTTATAAAAAAATTATAAAAATTAATAAATTGACTTAATTAATTTAATATGATACATCATAATTTTTTTTAATTATTAATATCTATTCACGAGTGCACACGTACGCTACTCACCATTAATATATAGACAAAGATTGATGGCTTAGAACCAAACAATATTTTCTATCGATAGTGAAGTAGAGCTTCCAGTAATTTCCTCTCCTCTATCCACTTTTTGTGAGGAATATATAGAAGCCATGAATATTGGGTCCAATGGCAACATCAAGACAACCAATTATTAGCTATTATTTGCGCTTTTTTGTATTTGCCACCCATTATTTTGATTTAACCCCATTTAAACATTGCTTTAATTTGGGTCTTAGAATAATGTGACTGAGGCCCAAATCCTTATGACACTATCTTCATTTGACGACACGTGCATTAATTATGTGATTTATGGTACACCGAAATGAATTGATCATCATGATACAGTTTCTCGTACGCATTATTTTATGGTGAGGTATATCATTATATAGTTGTATCGATTGTGAATTTTGTTGCCAAATCCTGTTCTAATCTGTAGATCGTGTCATAGTGGCCAGGCAAATGGGCTATAAATGTAAATGTTTAAGCTTAATTAATAAAACCAAAATAGAAATTGAAAATGACAAAAAAAGAGTGATATTGATGTGCATATGGGCCAAGAAATTTTATTAAACAAGGGTAAATTAATAGCTAGCGTTGACTGCATGCTTGCTTAGAACATAACGTACGGAATAAAAAATCACTAGTCCTAAATTATGGTTAATTTCTCATGGGTGTTAAGGCTGATCATCGAGTTCACTCACCTGATTTTGACATTCAACCAACCGATGTTCTGTCTATTTTATTTATTAAGATTGTTGTGGACTCATGACAATCTTATAAATCTTAGAAAATGAACTCATGAAGTACTATATATAGCTGTCAAAGCCTTCATATCTAGAAATTACAGTTTGTGGGGGTAGGCGCATACAAAAGTTAGCTTTATTGAAGAGCTAAATTATCATAAATAAGTAACATTTATATACGTCAAGTATTTGTGATGAATTATTTGTGACGATAATGATTATTTGTGATAAAAACAAACTCATTTTGACATAAAATAATCATTTTGACTAAAAATAATTAGTCACAAATAAGCAGTTTTCTTGTAGAAGAGAATATCATGACAACTGATTTAATTAATTTCATGGTTTAATAGGGTTACAATGCACCTATAACTGTTTTATACTTATTTTACAATTTATTTTAAATTAACTAATGTAATTGTGACACTTTATTAAAAACTAATTTCAATTTTACATAATTACCTTTTAAATAGAATTGTAAAATAGTTATATAGATTAATGGTAGATTTATCATTCTCTTGATATCAATGCATGCCTACATGAATCCCAAGTAGTTAGTCCGAGGTAATTTATGGCATAGATACAAGATGCATGCTTAATTTGCTCGTGCATCATCATCATCATGCTTAAAACTGGCAATTATTTCCCGAGGATGGATGGGCATGCAAATATAAAGACAACTTAAAAGAGGCAAAGCATATCGACATCGATCGTCATGACCGCATATATATACATACATGAGCATGATACATACATACAAACGATCGAATTTAATGATCATGATCAGCACGATGTAGTACTGTATATATTAGGGTTCTTTGCACTTTGTTACCCTAGCTAATTTCTAATTACTTGATTAACAGATCTTAGAGCTAGGCCGCAGCCATCATGAGTAGAGGTGAGAGCTATGGTGGCGGGCAAAGTTCCTTGGGCTACCTCTTTGGCTCTGATCATCATGATCAGAAACCCAGTACTGTCTGTCCTCCCAGAACACAGACTCCTGTTAACCCACCTCCATATGGTATCGATACCAGTGCTGTCGATCAGAAACCTCCCGCTGGTCATTCTCCTACAGAGAAAGAAAAAGTGTCAAACAACAATTATCACCGAGCTCAAGGCCAAAACTCAGGAAACTTCATAACTGTAAGTTCTTTTCATTTCTTGATGATTGTGTGTGTGTGTGTGTACATATATATATATATATATGCATCTTTAAAGTTTGATCTGACATGAAATTTTTCACATGCTACATATATAAACACTTCAGGATCGTCCCACAACAAAAGTCAAATCCGTTCCAGGTGGAGATTCCTCTCTTGGTTACTTGTTTGGAGATAAGTAATATTAACCCCTTTCTCCAAACTTCAGCTCTAATATGGGATTTGATGTAGCTTTTATCTGGGTTTCGATTAGTATATATGTTATAAAATAAGGGACAGTCCCCAGAAGGGTTTGGATTTACAAAGGTCCTAGCTACTTTGTGTATGGTGTTTGATTTTCTTATAGATTGTACGTGTGTAATGATTTCTTATATATATATATATATATATATATGGAAGTTGTACGCCTGCTAGCGGCTGTGATCTATATTTTATAAGAAAGTTGTTATTCCTAATTAGGGTGTGCATTTCCAGATATTTGAACAACAATATATATATATATATATATATATATATATATATATATATATGAATCTATGATGATGTGTGTTCATTATTTTCGTGGCCATTTTTGGAAAAAAGCGAATTTTCCAATATTTTAGTTTTCCAGATACAGATTTATATTAATAATTATTTTTCTATTCTCTTCTTTACATTGTTTATCTGCGAGACACAATTACGTACAAAGATTGGAGATTCAAGTAATATCCCCAAAGGTTTATGATCTGTATGTTAAAGATAATATCAAATCAATAATCACTTTGAATTTGATTTGATATTCTCATTCATTTGATTTTCATAATTATCAAATTACTAGCTATGATTTGATATTATCTGGATTTGATTTTCATAATATTCTATCTTATCTCAATGTAATTCTCTATAAATAAGAATGTATGTCTTGTATTCAGTAATAATTCAGAAAGTAAAAATGTAACCCTCAAAATCTCTTTCCCTTTTTCTCTATTCTCCATCTTCTTTTCTATTATATTTTATTTTCTATCACTATAGATCATATGTCTCATGATGCCAACCAGGTAGTTAAGAGTAATATATATGCAGAGTTTACTGCTGTCTCGACTCCCACGTACATCACTTTCGATATTAAGAAAGGAAAAGTTCCTGCTTCAGCATGAACTTACACACACATGCACACAGCTTCTATTTGAGTCTTAAACAATTGATTCACACAGCTTGATCTATTTGAGTCTTAAGGTACCATACCCTAACCTTTTTCTTTGACAAACAATAAGAACTATTAATTGTGTTAAACTGAATTTGGGTGTTTAAATTCGTATCTTTTTTCTTCTTTTATCTTTTTTTGTTGTTTACTAAAGATCAAACTCATCACTTTGACATGAAATAGTCGTATATAAATTAAGGCCGCTTACCACTCAGAACTTTCTATCCGGTGAAATTGATCAGCTGCTTCTCTCTAGCTTATAAGGTATTATTATATATGATGGTAATTTTCCGTTCATATATAATTGTTATCCATGTAATTTTAATGCTTGAAGGTGGCACGGGCTGCCTGAGGATTGGCCGGCGATGATACATGTCAATGGCCTTTGATACAATATTCTATATTTCATAATTAAGTTTGAAAAAATCTATTTAGCAATCCTACATCACACACTTGTTTTTATTTTTTCTTTCTCTACAAGTATATATATAGTGTAGGGCTGCTGAGTATATAGAAGAACTCATAAATTTATAAGTAATTGTAGCAACGTCTCAATTACAAAACCAAGGCTTGAAATGCACTTAACTCAAAGGAGCTATTCCTAGCTATAAGCTAGCAAGCAAAATATATACTCCAGATGAAGACATCAAAAGGAAAGGGAGAAAACTTCTTCAGTCTTCAAACAAATAAAAAAAATCAAAGCTTGCTCAATTAGTTTATGTTAATTCTCTACATCTTGTCATTGAGTTCATAATCAGTACCCATGTGTGTGTGTATATATATATATATATATATATTCTATTGTACATGTTCGAGAAAAATGCAAACTTGTTCATCTATATATATCTATATCTATACTATATACATAAGTGGCGATAGATGTTCAATAGTAAAATTGTTGTCTCTGTGCATTTTGTCCGTTTTTGTGTTTTTTGTCTTTTGGTGATCTGATATGAGGACACTAGCATTGGCTTGGCTAAAACTAAAGATTGGCCAAATTTTAGATAATATGTGCTAAAAAGTTCCCACATTAGAGCACTAGCATTGGATTCATCAAATTCATCTTTAAAATTTGATGAAAAGTACATATTTTTCATAAATGTAATACCTTCACATCTATAATCTCACATTGGATTAGCTATTAGATTCATCAAAATAATAATATAATATTATTTTTTTAATAATAATATTTTTATTTTTTTTCATATTTTATAATCACACTAATCATATGTTAATTAATAATTTAATTTGATTCTTACATTATTATTACAAGATGGTTGGAGATTAAATGTGAATAGAAAAGACCTTTAGAGATTAAAAGTGAATAAAAATAGATTTGATGAGTGAATAGTAACCCTTCAAATTTGAAGAAACCTATAGATTTACTGTAGCTAAAAGGTTCACATTTATATCTTTAGCTAATCCAATGCAGCTCTTTTTTGATGAGATTCATCAAATTTTGCATTTGACTAGGCTTTTGATGAAGCCAATGCCAATGCTCTTAGATTGGGCATCTCTAAAATAATTTGGATGTTAGCTACAGTGATTAGTCAAATTTGAAGAACTAAATTGATTCACCAAAAATTAAAATAATAATTTCTCACTCCAAGCAGACATTAAAATATTAATTTTTCACTCCAATAAAAATATTATTTGATTTGTAATTAAGAAATTTAGATAGAATTTTTGATGAGTTTAATCAAATATTTTTTATTATTAGCATTAAATGACTTTTAAAAATATGATTTTTTTAATATTAATTTAATTAGAATATAATTATTATTAATATTAAATTGGTAGAATTATAAAATGTGATATAAAAAAATTATTAATTTAATAATATTTTATTATTATAGAGAGAGTAAATGGCTAATCCAATATGGAGATTGAATTTAAATAGAATATGCAAATGTAAAAAAATGTGATATTAGTTAAAATTTGAAAATACATTTGACCAATCCAATACTAATGGTCTGAATCTGAATGAGATTGTTTAGTTATCATGACTTTTACATTTTAGGCTGCGTTTGGATCCTCAACCCAACTCAACTCAACTCAACTCATCATTACAACTTTTTCAAATCTCAATACAAAATATAATAAATAATTCAACTTTTTCAAATCCCAAAACAATTTTAAAATTAAAAAATAATATTCTAATAATATTTTATCATCTCAACTCAACTCAACTCAACTCAACTCAACATCCAAACTCACCCTAATGTACGTGGTTATGATTTTTTTTTTTTTTTGAGGTAACGTGGTTATGAATTAATGTTTGGTTTCTGGCCTCTGTCTGAAATACTGGTCATTGTCACCTGCACGGACCACAGGCTCAAAGACCTAGCTGGCTACTTAATTAATTACTATTAACTTTGTGGTATCACACGTCAGAATGATTTGATTGTCTTGCTTGGTAGCATGACTTGCAGATTCTAATGTGATCATGATACAGACTCTGGTTCTCAATTAAGGCTTGGTTTGTTTTCAGAAAACTCTCATCTCATCTCATCTCATCTCAATTTCATCATTACACTTTTCTCAATTCTAATACAAAATAAAATAAACAATTCAACTTTTTCAAATTCATCCCATATTCTCTCACCTAATCATTACAACTTTTTCAAATTTCAATACAAAATAAAATAAACAATTCATCTCATCTCAAAAGTTTTCATCTCATCTCATCTCATCTCCGAAAACAAACGAGGCCTAAATTTCTCGTTTTAAATCATCGATCCGGCCCTGGCCCACGCCTATATATCTATATCTATATACTTACTATATATATATACTTACTATATATATAATAAGTGATAGCATGTGAATAGTGTTTTTATCCTCTTCTATATATGCTGTCCATTTTTTGTATGTTTTGTGTTTTTATCTTTTTATTTTAGTGTTTTGTATCCGTTTGGTATTTTTGTCTTTGAAGATATTTTGGTCTTTTCAGTTTTTTTACATTCTGAGTCTTTTTATTTACTTTGTATTTTCTCTCTCTCCTTTTTATCTCTAAAGCAAAATCCTCTCTCTCCGCATCTTCTCTCTCTATCTTTGCGTCGTTTTTTTTGCATCTTCTCTCTGTTGGGAATTTGGACCTCCCAAATTCACCTCCCAGGATCCATAAAATGCAGGAATATGAAGAAAAATAGAGAAATAATAACAACACAAGAATTTACCTGGAAACTCCCAAAACAGGAGGAAAAACCAGCAGACCCAGAGAAGAAAATACACTATGTGAAAAATTGTTACAATCACACAATTTTTCTCCTCACCACAAATGACACCAACAAAATTTTCTCATTAAGAAAACTTTAACTCTCACCTCTTTCCCTTTTACAAGAAAAGGCTAATAGAGGATTTTACTCACAAGTTATTACTTGATAACTTGTTAGTTGGTGTATTTAACCAAGAGGCAAACCCCTCTATTTATAACCCTTGAGGCCTTGCCTCTTCCTCACTTCCCATCAATGTGGGACTTCAAAGGAGCAAACCCAACAATTTCCACCTTGCGACTTTGACTGGTCCCACAGCCATGCTCCACCTAGATGAAGATCTTCATAGCTTCCGCTATCATAACAACTTTCTGCCCCTGTCTTCATGCTAGAAGACGCACTGAAGTCAAGCCCGACTTCGGTCTTTCACGTACATCGCCCTTAGTCAACACATCTACTGGGCGACTCACAACTCCTATTGCGTTAGGAGTATCCGGTCTTGAACCGATCTTGGCAACCCAAGCCAATTTTCCCAGGCTTTCATGAGGAACGGCAAAGCTGACTCCCTTTGACTTCCTCATATGTTTCACGCAATCAAGCCTGCCTTTTTGCACTCTTGTATTTCCTCGTCCATCACTGGACCCTGATGTCAAATACAACGAGTTAGATTTCTTACCATGTGCTAGAACCAGCGCACCCTTGGTGATCTTCCAAGCTCCTCCAGAGAAAGCAACTGCAAAACCGTTGTCATCAAGTTGTCCCACAGAGATTAGGTTTTTCTTAAGATCTGGAACATGTCTGACTTGTTGTAAAGTCCACACACTCTTATTTGGAAGTGTGATGCGCACATCACCCACTCACATTACATCCAGTGACTTTCCATCAGCAGCATACATCTTCCCAAAATCACCAGCAACATAATTCTGCAAGATTTCTCGATGTGAGGTACTATGGAACGAGGACCCTGAATCCAACACCTAATCATCTCTCGGACCATGCACTGCAAGAAGTAAGGCATCATGAATTTCTTATGTCACTGCATTCACAGCATCATCATCAGCACCTTGATTCCTGCAGTTTCTCTTGATGTGGCCCGTCTTGCCACAACTCCAACACGTGATCTGTTGCCCAGATCCCGTCTTGCTCTTCCCTCTGCTCTTGGAGCTTGACCTATCATGTCCTCTGCCCCTATTGTCAACATTCAGGGCAGATCCTGAACTCGAGGACTCATCCGAGTCTCTCCTCCGTATCTCTTCAGCAAGCACCATGTCATGTATGTCATCGTAGTTCAATTTTGCCTTGCCGGCTGAACTACTCACAACCATCCTCATGGCCTCCCAACTATTTGGCAACGATACCAACAGAATCAATGCTCTGATCTCATCATCAAACTCAATCTCTACAGAAGACAATTGATTTGTGATCGTATTGAATTCATTCAAGTGTTGGGCTGCAGACATACCTTCCGACATCTTTAGATTGAACAATTTCCTCATCAAGTGCACCTTATTCTTCGCAGACGGCTTTTCATACATACCTGACAAAGTCACCATGAGATCCGCCGTGGTTCTCTCCTTACTGACATTGTGTGCCACTGTTCTGTACAAGGTTAGCCGAATAACCCCTAGAACCTGTCGATCCAACAGGCTCCAATCAGCATCATTCATACTCTCCAGCTTTTTTCTCAACAGTGGAAGATGAAGTCTCATCCCATAGAGATAATCCTCAATTTGCATCTTCCAGTACCCAAAATCAGTGCCATTGAACTTCTCGATCCCGTGTGCTTTTATTTGATCTCCAGCCATCGTTCTCCTTAGACCCAAACTTTAGTTTTTTTACCGTAGAAATGAATAGTACTCATTAAGTAAGTTCCCAGGAAAGATCACTCTTTCCTAGACAGAATTTCAAGGTTCCCAGGAAAGATTGGAGGGTCACAACGGACACACTTAGAATTTCCAATCTCCTTAGACAGAACCTCCTTAGATTGTACGTATCCACACTACCACACCAAAACTCCACCCCACAAAAAAGGACCCCAGCTCTGATACCAATTTTTGGGAATTTGGACCTCCCAAATTCACCCCTCAGAATCCACAAAATGCAGGAATATGAAGAAAAATAGAGAAATAATAACAACACAAGAATTTATCTGGAAACTCCCAAAGCAGGAGGAAAAACCAGCAGACCCAGAGAAGAAAATACACTATGTGAAAAATTGTTACAATCACACAATTTTTCTCCTCATCACAAATGACACCAACAAAATTTTCTCACTAAGAAAACTTTAACTCTCACCTCTTTCCCTTTTACAAGAAAAGGCTATTAGAGGATTTTACTCACAAGTTATTACTTGATAACTTGTTAGTTGGTGTATTTAACCAAGAGGCAAACCCCTCTATTTATAACCCTTGAGGCCTTGCCTCTTCCTCACTTCCCACCAATGTGGGACTCCAAAGGAGCAAACCCAACACTCTCTTCACGATCTTCTCCCTTCTTTTAGTTTTGTATTCTTTAGATATTTGTTCAGATTTGTTTTTTGCGGTTTAGGCTTTTAGCCTCTTTTTTTTTTTCCTTTTTGGTTGCTGTTAGTTTGAAAATTTTACATAGATTTGTTGGATTTTTCTTATGCTGTTCTTTTGGAATTTTACGTTGGTTTTTTCAGATTTTACATAAGTTTGTGCTTGTTTTTTAGATTGGGTCCTTTTTTTTTCGTTTTTGGATGCCGTTAGTTTGAAGATTTTACATGAATTTGTTGGATTTTTTTTTTGGTGTCGTTCGTTTGGGAATTTTGCAAGATTTCTTTAGATTTTATATGAGTTTGTGCATATTGTGGGTTTTTTTGTGAAAAAATAAATTTTTTACATGGACTTTTTCGCATTCTCTCTTTAAATTTCTTCTCTTAATGTTTTGTGCTCTCTAGGTATTTCATAGAATTTGTTTTCTGCAGTTCAGTTTTTTTTTTGCCGTTAGTTTGGAGATTTTACAAAGGTTTGTTGAGTTTTTCTATAGATTTGTGTACTCTGAATTGTGATGTTCTGGATTCTCAGTTTGCATATTGTGGATATTTTAAAAAAAAACCCACAACATGATTAATATTGCTAATTATATATCAAACTTAGTTTTTGTTTCTATGCATCAAATTAACATATATATATATATATATATATATATATATATATATATATATCTATTCTACTACCATTAGTACGCGCGTGGATGTGTTTATTACGTATATAGTACTGATCCCAAATTAGTCGGCAGTACTTTTTTAGCTAGTAGTTAATAATGAGAGATATCGACTTACGTTGAAAACATTGGAGGACTCCCACGTTAAAGAGAGAGCAATTATGGGAGAGAAATTACTTGTACTTCAGACTTTACAATCTCCAAGATTTTTAAGAAATTACTTATTTTGTTATATCTATATATATAAGATATTCTTCTGCCAAAAATAAAAATTTAAAAATAAAATTTAGGGGTAACATATAAAAATCTCAAAATAGGCTCTTATAAAAAAACTATTGATAGGAAAGAAACAATACTGAAAATATAAAAAAAACCATGAAGGAACACTAATGTCAGAAGTTGGGAATACCTACACAATCTAAAGCAAAAATTCCAACCATATGCTCGAGAAGTTCTAAAATAGAAGAGAAATTTACAATGCTATCCATAGCTCTATGATTTGCAAGAGTATCCGCTAAAGTGTTCCATTCTCTGTAAACATGAGTAATGCAAAAAGAAAAAAAAATTATTAAAATATAAAATATCATCCAAAGATCAACATATTTCCAAAGAGGTGAAAATTATTATTAAAACAATTCATCACAAGGAAGAAATTTGTTTCTACAAGAAGGTTAGGAACACCCAATTGATTGCAAAAGTAAGCCTAATCTTTAAGAAATTACTCTTTTTACCGATATTTTAGAGGGAAAATATATGTGTACTAATATATTAAATGCATGGTTCGATGCATATTCAAATATCATGTAATATTATATATGCACAACAATCTTCAGCATGAACCCAAAAACACTTGATCTAATTTGTATCATTTTTGGTGGATATAATGAATATCTATCTGCTTAGATCTTGGCGAAACTTACTTCTGTTAAAGACTACATGATGAATGTGTTCATGGGAAGTTGTTTTCATTATTTTACTAGTGATGCTAAACATGGGAGAAATTAGGTTAAGGATGCCATTGGTGTTGCAGCTAGGTAGTTATTAAGTACAAGTTTCGTAGTTAATTGGTCGGTTTTGTGGAGCCTTAGGCCTAGTTTGAGTACTTAGAATACATCATTACTATTTATTATTTTATTATTATTATTTATCTACTTTTCATTACTATTCACTATTATTCAATATTCTATCATTATTTTTTCATTATTGTTTTACTACTATTCACAGAATATCTGAGAATGTCCCACTACTCAAACGCAATCTTAGTCGGCCACTGAAAAACCTACTAATTCCAGAACAAGTGATCATGATGATAAGTAGTTGATGATCAAATGGTATATTATAAATTAAGAAAAAATGAAATCGGCAACACCAAGATCAGATCATAGTATCAGGAATACTGCTTTTATATATCATCTTTTTTGCGCAAACCCAACAGTTGAAGCCAAAGCTGCCTCTACCCTTCCCTAGGGAGAAGAAGGACTAACATTGGGTTGGGTAAAGCCCAAAGGACTTGAGACAATGGGCCACAAGTTCCTTACTGTGTATGAAGTTGGCTAAGCTTCTTAGGTAATGATAGTTTGGACCAAAACGGACTCAGACGTAATCCTTAAACGTTAAACTAAAGGAAAACAACATCACGAAAAATCATGAAACGGACCGTTTGAACATCAGGGGATTATTATATGTTGCATGCAGATAACAATGAGATGCGCGGCTGTTAAAAGACCCGGTGGTAGCCTTTCTTTTTTGACGGCCTTACTTAACACTAAGGCAGTTTTAACACCATGCTCATACATAGTGCTAAGGTATTTTTAATCCAGCCTATAAGGTCTCATGATTTGAACTTATGATGTGAGTTACCCCTGAGGATCATAACATGAGTGACAAACGAATCAAGCACCAAGTTTTTAAAAAATAAAATTCAACACTAGTAGAGAATCTAAAGTTTGAAGCAACGATAGCAATTGCAACTATTGAGCAACGATAGCAATTGCAACTATTGAGCAACGATAGCAATTGCAACTATTGAGCAACGCAACTACGAATTACCAATTGCAAGATTTAAGCAACAAATCAGACACAAAAGAAATAGATCTTCGTTCTGATGTTTTGGTTTTATTCAATATGTAACATATATTTAGATCCAAGCAATATAACATACATATTGTTTGTTCTAATCTTTACCCCTAACACTGATGAGAAAAATCACCATCATTTTTTGTACCAAGCTGGCTTCAACTTCGCTTTGGGGTTTTTGCTGATATCCGTAGAACCCCAAATCAGTAAGAGAAGAGATGTTTGAACACCTTGCTTGTTAGTTGACTTCAAGTATGAAGTCTAATGCAATTATATCAATTCTAGTAAATGAGACAAATTATACACTATTTTGAGAGGGACGAAGTTTTGCCTATTACACTACATATCTACTTCATATGAAAAGCATTTCGCCTAATGGGTAGGATCTGGGTTGAATTTCACTGATTCCCTCCAGATGAGCTCTTTGATCTCTTCTTCAGTACAAGATGGTTGCTCAAAATCAAAACTGAATAGCCTAGGGCAGACAGGCTCATCATTGTTATCGTGAAGAGATGACACGTATGGGTGACAGATTGCCTCTTCAACTACAAAAAGATTCAAAAGTATAGTAAGAAAAACTCGAAAAAAAGAAGAAGAAAAAGATGTGAAACAATAGCCAAAGTAGAGTTGTTCTGCGAGAAAATTTGAACTCTATTTAATCTACCTGTAATGCGTTTGTTAGGATCAAAGACGAGCATTTTCTCTAGCAGATCCAAAGCCCCAGGAGACATACTGGGGAATCTAGCTGAAAATTGTTGCTTTCGGCATTGCGGAAGCTGTCTAACATATCTTCGAGCATTACCACTACGGAGAAATCCAAGGCTAGCATCATCAGGTGAACCTATTAACTATAGGAGAGAAAGAAAAAGAATTCAGCACATGTATGATGTTACATCGATCTTACAAGCATATAAATAGGATGTATTCTCCTCCATTGTCATTATAAGATTTATTGACCCGTAAAAACATAATCCTAGAATATATTATAATCTCTTATCAAAGAATGAAACATATTCCAAGCAATATGCAAGATGATATACATACACCCTTTAAAACCAGAGCTAGGTCTAATAAGATGCCAAAAATGTCATAGAAGCGGTGCTAACAGTTGGACCATACAACCCAAACTTAAAGTAGTGAAGTTCAATATGTCAACATATAAACATGTTGGCACATCAAGCACCAAGATGCATTGCCTTTGCAAGTAATCACCTTGTACTAATCATACTAATTGTGATAAGAATAAAAGAAGAACAAAAGAATGAGCAGAGAGTGATGTTCTCAGGTTCTGGCATGGAAGAATAATGGTATCAGTGAGATCATTATAAAGAAATTTGTAAATCAAATATGACTAGGCGGCACCCCTTCACTAGGGTGGTTATCCCAGCCAACAAAATCAAGTGTTGTGGTGTTTATTTAGGGAGGAAGAAAGATATGGGCGGTGATGAAATCTTAATTAAGCTATGACTACAGTGAAACTCTCTCTTTCTCACACACATACACACACACACACACACACACACACACACAGAGGAATAACTTGAAGAGAAGTAATGGGTTTAGACAACTTCTGGACCATATTGGACTCCTCTTTCTCTCCCCATCTAGTGGAGTACTTTTTTAGCTGATATTAACTCACTTGGAAGACCGAAAAACTATACCTCTGTAATAAGCCTTAGCTGATCAACATAGTCTTTCCCTGGGAACAAAGGTTCTCTAGTCACAATTTCACCGAGTATGCAACCAACTGACCATACATCAATGGCAGCAGTGTACTCTGAACAATTAAGAAGCAATTCTGGCGCTCGGTACCAACGAGTGACAACATACTCAGTCATAAAGTCTGTCTCAGAAGTTGTCCTTGCCAATCCAAAGTCTCCAATTTTAAGGTCACAATTACCATTGAGAAGTAGATTACTGGGCTTAAGATCACGGTGCAGAACATTTGCTGAGTGTACATATTTCAGTCCTCGTAACAGCTGATACAAGAAGTACTGCATAATTTTCATGATGTATCAATTTGATGCACATTTTTTCAAAGCTAAGCAAGGTACTGAAATCAAGAAGTTGAACTGTACAATTAAAATGGCAAGGTATAAATTCTCAATTCTATATTGTTGATGCCAAACCTGACAATGATTATCTGTAAGTGGTCGGTCAGATCGAATTACGTGATGAAGATCAGTATCCATTAGTTCATATACAATGTACACATCATTGAATGCATCCTTTTTTGGTGGTCGTATGATATCCTTGATGGAAATAACCTGGTAAAGGAAAAAAATGAAGAATAATTCCCCTTACACTGAAGTAAAATAGTGTGCATGCAGAGCCATTTTCAACCAAGCATATCAAGGTAAATTGATATAAGAGCGATGAAAATCCGGTTGTCCAGAAACATAACAATCTAGCATTATTTACTATCAGGACATTCTCAACCCTGCAAGATTTTCTAAAGGCTAAATATAGGTCAAATACTAATGGCATAGACTTTCACTAGACATCATTTCGGATTGCAAGTCGAATAGAACCCAGGTTTTGCCAAGAGTAGTACCGGTTTGAAAGTTTGTATTATTTAAAGGGTAAAATACCAAGAGCCAGTGGCCTTTGAGATCCAGGGCTTCAAATCCTTCTCCCCTTGCCTTGAAAAAAAGTACAATGGGAGGATGTAGACAACCCTACACCCATTAGTTATAAAATTTTGCATAGATGCATTTATTTAAGTGCAATGCTGCCTATTACTCTCAGAGGTCTTCTTCATCTAGAAAGAATTGGTTTTCTTTATTTACAGATGTCCTAGGGTTCTTCCTAGTATGTTTTTCTTTTTCTGTTTCAATTGTCTCATTCTATTACTTGTGAGTGTTTGTTTTGCAGGTTTTATTATTTGTCTAGGATTGAAGATTCTTACTACCATTTTGGCCTCTTGTAATTTTTTACGAGGACTTTGATGTGATTTTTTCTTTTTAGGATGTCTTAGTCATTTTGATATCTGGGTTTGGCCTTCTTTTCATTATATTACTGTAGCCCCCAGGTGTCTTGATGTAGCTATAGTTTTCTTTCGCCATAAATGAGGACTTATCAATAAAATTGGAGTACCGTCCTCTTCTTTTAAAAAAAAAAAAAAAGTCATTTCCATACATGGGTATCTTTCCCATTTTAAGCTTCAACTCCAGCACTTCCCAAACCCATCCAAATAAAAGTCTAAATCAAAATAAAGATATTATGTATTAAGGTATTACATCTAAGTGCAAAACACCAAGGGAATTGAAAGAATAAATATCACTTACAAATGAAACAAGAAGCCTCAAAGGTTAAAATTTTAGGAGTTAGGAAACCATACTTACATTTTCATGGTCCATGGGGGAAAGAAGCTTGATTTCTCTCAATGTCCTCTTGGCATCTATAATATTGTCAAATGCATTGCCAATCTTCTTTATGGCGACCTCCTCATGTGTATCTGAATTCACAGCAGCACTGGACAGAAAGAAATCGTGTTATCAGCCACTCCTTTGATCAAACGTTAAACTTTCCGAGTAAATGAAAAAAGAAATGTTATTTTGAAGCTTCTAATGGACATCAAATTACATTACATCAATCAACCTTGACCCGCATCGACCACAAAACATCAGCCCAGAAGATAAAAAAACGAATATGAAAACGAGAACAAACACTTGAATCAAAGTTCAATATAAAATCTTACCAGACAATACCACAAGCACCTCTACCGATTGGGCGAATGGGAGGTACGTACTTTGCGGAGACCTCGAACAAGTTCCCGCACACGTTGTATTGCACATAACGACCATTATGCGTGAGCACTCTTTTGATTGTACCGCCCGTTGAGGAGGAAGCTCCAGAGCTCGACTCCTTGGTAGCCATGCCGATGTTCAAAGCTCAGCACCCACAAATGAAGCTTCTCTCTCTATATTTCCTTTATTTATTTAATTCTGCAAAAAAGATCCCAAAAGTGGGGACTTGGTGGCCAAAATTTAGCTAAGCGTGAATGCAATGCATAAATGCAAAGCTCCTCTTTACAGAAGCTTTTCATCTGAAAATGGTTTGAAAATCCGTGATTCCGTGAATTGAAAAAGACATTTTTAAATAAACATGTCGTTCTCATAGACATAAAATAATGTACAGAATGCAGATGCATGCATGATGCATCCACTGGCAGTATAGAGACGCTACGGCTATTCTTATCCGCGTTTCTCATAGATATTAAGCTGCTCAATCTTCTCGGTTTTCTGCACTCTTTTTCGTGTCACCTATGGCAAGGGCTTGAGTTCATCAACTGCGGTTTTTTTATAACAATGGACCAATCCATATTGATCAGATTTTCGTAGTCAAGTTTTCATAGTCCCTATATGTTACGCCTAAAAATAAAATCCATGAATTGTAAATTGAGACCAACCAAATACCCAATTGTTGTGAAAAGAAAGGAAGCCCACCATGTATGAAGCTTTATTTTAACATGGTATACAATTAAACTAAAAATAATAATTATAAGAAAATTTTAATTTTTAAATCGCTTATTAGTTATTAACAACACACGCATACTACTCATGCAAAAAGTTGTCTCTTAATTAGCATAGAAAAATGTTTGTATTTTAATATTTTTTTAATAATTGTAACGGATCTCAAAATAAGTGATAGGTTTCACTCAATTTGGAAGTAATGGAAGTACAATACTTAATATATTTTTTAAGTTCAAGTCATCATAAACTAACCAAGATAAAACCATTTGTTGAGCATGTGCTAGGTCTAACATGGTTGGCGTTTAAAAATATTTCTTTTTAAATAAATAAAACCATCACAATTTGGAGAAGAATCATGCAGCTGTCTATGTTCAAGTTCACATTTCCTTTTGACCATATCATATGGGTTATATATAAAACTTTTATATAGTCCTCACGAACCTTAGTTTGGAATATGATTAGCAGTCTCTCTCAGACTGTCATATAAACGGGTGAGCAGAGCAGATAAAGAAAGAACAATTTTTATTTTTATTTTTTAATTTGGGTAGGTTCTCAAGCTAATACAATTTTGTAATTTATTGACCCGTTTATCATCACAGATTCACAGATAAAAGTGAGTTTTCAGGACATCACTATACAGTGCTCTAGAAGGAAACGAGATTTATCCAATCCATGGCCGACCCTTTTTCTGGAGATGGTGGTTGCAGTCACGAGACTTTTGGGTGTAACTTTCTGTCACGTGTTCTTAGAGAGAGAAGCCTTTTGCTACCCGCCACTAGACTTCTTTTTTATGATAGGACTACGCCCGAAATTTTAGGATTTTGTTATTCATCCTCCCCACACTCCACACTTTTTAATATTTTTTAATATTTTTTTTTAAATTTTTTTTTTAAACTATTTATAATTTTTTATTTACTATTCATAAAAAATATATTTGATAAAAAAATTAAAAAAAAAAATGAAGTGTGGAGTGTAGTGTAAATAATAAGAAGTTGAGTAGATTTTTTCAGGCAATATATTGCGACGACGTATTTGTTAAGAAGACAGCAAAACGTCGGAATAGAATTTTTCTTAATAATTATGTAACGAATAATTCTGAAAAAACCCATGTTTTGAATGTGGGTTTTGATTTGAGACAACTTCTCGACAGGTTAAAAATTAAAAATAATTTATGTAGCTAGTTCCATCTACAAATTGGTTCACGATTTATTTTTATACCTTTTGGCCCTTTTCCTCCAAATCAATCCTTCTATCACCCCTCCCATTAGAAATGTATTTTGATCGACTAACATCAAGACTTATTTGACAAATCTAGTGGCAAGCCCAAGGCATTAAGAGAAGTACACATTTTAAGTATAAAGATAATGCTTGAGAAAAAAAATAGTTATTAAAAGACAATTAAATCATTACTATTTCGGATCCAACAAAACTCGAATTCTCGAACACTAAAGAGAGCAACAAAAGCAAGAGCTTCTATGGAAGTCCCATACGCAGCAATTTATAACCGTTAGGCTTAAAACCTGAACTGTCCAAACCATGCATTGCAGGAATTATCACTCTAACACAGCATTTGAGCTAGCTGCGCCCCCACCAAAACCACCAGATCCACGACCAAAGCCAGGCCTTCCACCAGGACCCTGCAAGTTTGGAGCAACAAGTTAGTTAATAGCATATATGGAAAAAAAAAAAAAAAAAAAGTTCACGTCACATATGCTACAGTTGATTCACACACACTACAGCTTATAAATTAAAATTATTGCCCTAGTAATCTTGGTATTTCAATATATACCAAAGCTTATATGGAAAAAAAAGTTCACATCACATATACTACAGTTAACAAATTAAAATTACTACCCTAATAATCTCGGTACTTCCATATACACATTAGAGACAATAAGGTCATAACAACCAGCTTCCAGGCAACTTGTTCAAACAAATAGATCCCCAACACAATCCATGCTATAAATAAAGAGGTCAAATGACATGTTAGGCGGCTAGAAGGGATGTGCTGCCGATGTGGGACCTCAATCAAGTGACATACAGCATCTTCTCTTTTAACTCAACCTTCGTAAATTTACAAAGAATCAAGTTCCCAGAATAAGGTCTTATTTGGTTACACAAATCGTCTCAACTCATTTCATCTACTCTCATCTCATTTAATCATTACAATTTTCTCAAACTCCCACTCAAAATACAATAAACAATTCAACTTTTTCAAATCTAAAAAAAAACACATTAAAAAATTTTATTCTAACAATATTTTATTTAACTTTCATCTCATCTCATCCCTGTAACCAAACAAGGCCTACGTTTCTAGGCTTTCATGGTTCTTTAAACCTCAAATAGGCTTGCCCATCTAACCCATCTTTTATAACCTCAAATAGACTTGCCCATCCTAGTGGAGAGAAACAGCAGCAAAAACTTGTCTAAACTCTGAACCACCACAGATGCCAAAACCAACTCCACTGACCTAAAAAGCATATAGAATCCCTCACTCAGCAGACTCATCGACCTCATCCAATCTATGCTATTCCGAGGCACCTTAAAAGAAAATGAACAATGCTAAACACAACGTGGAAGAAAAAAAAAACTTGATGGAACATAGAAAGAACCAATTTTTATGTTCCACCCAAGGCATAAGCAAAACTCACAAACATAAATGGTGACATACACGATATTCTAACAGATAATAAAATACATTAAAGAAAGGAACAGTAAAATTACCCCAAAACTGGGCCTATAGTCAGCTGGTGCTCCACCCTTTTCACCAAAGTCACCACCAGGTCCACGGGGACCTCCACGGTACCCATCTCGGTCACCACCAAATCTCCTTTCTCCATCGAAACGAGGAGGACCACTAATTCAGAATCAGCAACAGGAAAACACAACAGTATTTTGGTTAATTACACAATCCCATATAAAACATTAATAACAAGCCCATATCAAACTGCAATGAATAAGAAAAATTTCAGTAACCAATCAACCACGAGAAGAGGAATTACCGGGGACGGTCGCCAGGTGGGCCGCCAAAGGGCCTACCAGCGGGCCTGGCCTGTTTCTTCAAAGTTGCAGGGACAATTTCGGAAGGAAGATTAAGGTAAGTCCTGAGGAACTCAATGCCATCGTTGGTGAGGTACCAGTAGTAGTGCATCCAAGCGAAGGTCTCACGCACGTACTCCTTGGACTTGAAGCTCTGCATCAGCTTTATCACCTGCAGGTTCGGCACATCGATCTCCGGGTGCTTTGGGAGATTATAGTCCTTCTTTGCAAAGCAAACTCCCTCTATCGAAAAATGTTGCCAGAAAATTTGTAAATTAAATACAAAAATGCATGCACGAGTGTGTCGGTAAGTATTTATAGGTGGAACAGATAGAGATACCTTGGAAGAGGTACTTGGAGATTTCACGTCGGTTCTTCTCTGGAATGATCTGGATAGGCAATGATTACAAGAGTCAGAAACCCATTTTCTTTTATCTGTTTGGATATCGAGAAACTACAGAAAATTAAAGGAAAGAAATTCCAAGGTTCTCTCTCTCCCTCCCGCCCTCTCGATACAAATATAAAATATCCACTGAATAGATCCCGAGATATGTAAAACCCTAAGTTAAATTGAACTATCCAACCAATAAAGGAGTATCCCTATGATTTTCTTTTCTTTTCCTATCGTTTCTTAGCAAACGGACAGAGCAGAACACATAGGAAATTAACACTTTCGGAGTGAGAGTGAGAGTGAGAGTGAGAGTGAGAGGTACCATGTTTGCGAAGAGGCCGAGGAAGCGACTGCAAGAGGAGGAGGAGGAGGAGGCGGCAACAAATGAACCCTACGAGAGGTCTCTCGCACTCTTCAATCGCTTACTGGAATAAACCCTAGATTTGTGTAGGCGTTGCTTTTATAGCGCCCATTGCAACAGTGGGCTTCATTTTGGACATCATAGTCATCGCAGGCCACTCTTGTGACCCAAAATGCAAAGATTCTTGAATCATAGTATAATAGGCCTACAATGGACCAAACCGCAGTTATATAGGCCCAAATATTAAAATTTATTTACACACGAATTTCTTCTATTTTTATCTTAGATTTTTTTAAGAAACTTTTATTCTCTGTAATAAATTTTAATAAAAATTAACAGTACACTGATTTAGTTACAAAAAATCAAACTATCTCATCTCATCTAATCTCATATAATCATTACAATTTTTTCAAACTCTCGTACAAAATATAATAAACAATTCAACTTTTTCAAATTTTAAAATAAAAATTATATTATAACAATATTTTATTCAACTTTCAACAAAACATCTCACATCATCTCATTTGAACTGCTTAACCAAACAAGGGAGTAAGTGGGTTAAGTAATACACAGTCTATACCATTTTATTTTATTTTATTCATTTTTCCACTATTTTGCCATAACAAATTCTATTATATATTTCCATTTTGCTACACCATGATCACTAGCCTCCACTTATATATATAATATATGTATATATATATATATATATATATATATCTCTACTTTTGTCCATGTCACTTTCAGTTGTATCCAAGTGACTAGCTAGGCCATTTTATGTCATGAAACATTATTGCAGAAAACCTCCTTACTCATATTGGATTTGGCTATTGTACCTATAGCAGGGAAAGTTATCACAACACGTGCACATGAAGAATACAAAGATGGGGCCCAAAAAGATCATGAACATTATTAACAGTTTTCTTTTTTTACATATTTTTGGGGCATGACAAAATATTTATTACCTGAAGCTGCAATGTTAAGTTAATTTCTTGGGTGATTCATGTCAGTTTTGTAGTGCAAGTTTTTGGATAGATCATGTCCAACACGCTTTTCTAGTTGCATTCAGATAATATTGTACCATGTTGCTTAAACCATGGGAAAAGTTAATTTAGTGCATAACAGAGACTTTCCCTCTCTTTCCAATAGACAGTTTTGAGAATTTCTATTAGAGTAATACTAGATACTGTGTTAGAGTGTATAAACTCGGCGTATTTATTTTGAAAAAAAAGTATGATCCATCATTAAAAAAATAAAATTTTCATGTATATTGGTTCCAAATAATTTATTCATATTTTTCAAAAAGAGTGTCCGAAATTTACACACTCTAATATTACAAATATAATTTCTCTTTATACTCAAGTTAGAAATCACAAAAAAAAAAAAAAAATTAACTAATAACCAATTAACTATAAAAAAAAAAAGAAAAAAGAGAAAAGTAGAGTTTAGTTAAAATTCAAGCTGTTTAGATGCAATTTTAAATTACTAATTATAGCTAGCAAGCTTAAATTGCCAATTAGAAAATGTGAATTTGAATATTAATGAGCCCAAAAGCTTAATTAAGTTGCTAAGAAAATGTGAATTTGAATATTAATCATGAACCACTATTAATATTGTAATAAATCCAGGAATCTTAGTAAAGAAGAGTCTAGACCATATTATAAAATTATGTTGGAAGCCATCCCATGTAGTGAGACCGCCAGCAGTACCACTATGTTAATTATAAGTAGCTAGCAATTAACTAGGCGAGTTAATTAATTTATACTACTTCTTCGTTTGGAAACATGATTTATTAACGTTGACATGCAAGGATGATAGCCTTCATTGAAAGATTAATTAAATAATTATTACGAATTAATCCTGTTGATCAATTAGGTGGGAACATCTCCACTCATTGATTAAGATGTGATTATATATGGCAGTACTGCTAGTGGCTAGCTGGTTCAGAGATATTCATACCTAACTTGTTCAATATCTAAATCAGTCCCCGCCTAGCTGCTGGATTTTATATATACCATGGGTACATGATCAATAAAGTTTGAGACCTCCTACATATATAAAAAGATTATATAAAAGTAAACTTACAAATTGACGTGATTTTATAGATTCCATTAAATTTACTTTACAATAAAAGTAAATTTATAATATGACGTATTACATCAAGACACATTAATGAAGTATTAATGGAACAAAATATAAAGGTATTGTAAGGGAGTTTTTCCTCTATTTGCCCACAAGGCAAGCCCACGAGGGGCCACTAGGGAGTAGGTTAGAGAACCCAGTCGGGACCAATGACCCTCCCTTAAAAAGAGTCGGTGGGCCTCTACAGAGTACTTTGCCCATGAGCGAAATCTATCCCGAAGCAATCCACGTATGGGGAAAGAAGACGATAGGGTCAAATGGGACTCACTGCCTAACTCACATCTCCCTGAGGACACCCAACCCCATTAAACCTGTGCAAGCAAGTGTGCGCAGGCAGGTGGACAAAAGATAGAGAGAAACTCTTGATCTCCTAACAGTAGGCATGGATGGGCTTAACATGAAATATCCATAGGTAAAATGAGTCAGGGAGTTACGCTGCATTAATGGCATAACCCCTATCGGACTCCAAGCCGCATTAATGACGCCGTCCCAGAAGCCAAGCCGCATTAATGGGGTTCTAACAAAGGAATAGTGGAAATGACATAGGCTCCTCAGAATCAGGGATCACCGAAACTTAATATAAAAGCTGATCCCCATATATAAAAACTATCTCTGATTTTTTAAACTTACGCACAAATTACTAAGGAGATATATTGACTTTAGTATCGGAGACTCCCTGGCCACAACCAAAGCCCCCTATTTTTTGTGTTTGCTTAAGTGTGCAAGTGAAAGCTCGAAAACCTGAGTTTCTGGAACTTGGCTCAAAGGGGCACAAAACATGACGTTAACATGTATGGTAATTAAGTACAAACTAAAGATTGAAGAAAAAGAATACATGCTTGAGGAAAAGCTAGCTGATCAGAGCAAATAAAGAGCACTCGACGTTACAAACTCATAAAGGGCTAGCTGCTTCATCTTATTCTTTCCCAAACGCCTCACAATCTTCCTAATTTTCTCATTGTAAAAATACCAATATTATGGGAGTTGAGAGCTTAATTACCTATAATTTACGGTGAAATCTCTCTCTCAAATCCCGTGGACGTAAAACATTATGCCAAACTGCTTTAAATCTTTTAATCGTATGTATTTTGCGCAAGTTCTTTAGTTTATTAAATCATGGATATATATTGCATGCGCGCATATAAATATTCACCATCATTATTGCCGTTTATGGGTCATCCAATTACCAACTACATGCTGGCCATCGAATCCAAAAACATTGTTGACGAACAACTACGTACGTACGTATAAGCAAGCTGGTTTTTGTTTTACATTCATGCAACATTCCTAAATAATGCTGGAACCACGGTCTTAGGTAGGTAGATAAATTATATAGACCATGAAACATGGAAGCGCATATTAAGATTATGTTTGGTTAGTGAGGTGATTGAGATCACTTCAAACTAACTTACTATTATTTAAAATTTATTTACTACTTTTTTATTACTACTCATTACTTTTTAACTAATATTCATAGTTTATCTAAAATCATCTCAACATTCAAATGTAGACTAAATGTACAAAGTCAAAAACAGTACTGGTAGTGCATCATGCAAGGTGCTACACTATACATGGTCGGAAATGTAGTGTTTTTCATTTAAGAACTAATTCACAAGCAATAGTGATAATTTTGAAGCTATATATAATATATTGTCAGTTTTTATATCTATGTAAATTAAGCCCTGGTTTGGATAGCAAAGTCATTTTTATCTTATCTCAATATTCAAACAACACAAATACAAATACTTTTCAATTTCAAAATTTTAACTTTTTTATCTAATCATTATAACTTTCTCAAACTTAAAAAAAAAAAAATCAACTTTTTCAAATCTCAAAACAAAAATAATATTAAAAATTTATATTCTAATAATATTTTAATTTTATAATATTGTTATTCAACATTTTCTCTTTCATTTCTCAAAATCTCATAAAACATATTAACTCAAACTATTTAACTACTATTCACAAACAATTTAACTACTATTCATAGATTATCGATCTCATCTCATTTCACTATCCAAACCTGGTCTAAATGCCTGATTAATGTTTGCCTGAGCTCCCCCATATTCAAAATATTTCTTTCAATTAAAGCATGCACCATATTTTAACCATCAATCTTTTTATGATATTAAAATGAGTAGTGCTACTATGTCGCTTAGAGTGCACCGCTAGTTCAAAATTCTCTTTTTATTTTTTTCAATTATTTTTATTCATTTTTTTATTTTAAAATATTTTTAAAAAATATAAAAAAAAATATCAATACACTAATAGTCACTTTTTTAACTATTAAGTAAAGAAAAAAAATTTAAAAAAATTGAAATACATGAAGTATCAAATTAATGAGACAAATTGAGTGGATAAAATAATATTTTTCTATTAAAATTGCCATCGCTGTTCATGTAGTACTAGTACTACTGTTACAGAAAGTGGTAGCCGCGAGCAATGAGACGCCATGCTGCTTATTAATATTGGCGATTCTTCAACAAAGTTAAGAAAGCTCCAAGAAAACACAGAAATATTCCTTGATCCCACACAAAAGCTTCTTATACCTTTTCCCTGCGTAGTTTTTGGTTTTGCTGTTTGTTTTTTTTCCTTCGGAAGCATCTATGAAATTAAATATGTTAGAGACTACTAAAGTATCCCGAAATTCCAAAAACATATATATTTGAATTGGAATTGTACCAAGTATACATCCGCAGGACATGAGTACTTCATGGGATAACTGATCAAACAGTAGCCTTTAATCCAAAAACGCCGTTAAATTTGGAATTTTTTGTGGCGGCCAAACAAATTAAAATGCCTCTATAGCTAGCAAATTCATTTAGCTGCATGTCTTTTTTTTTTTTTTTTTTTTCTTGCACTGATTTTATGTTGGAGATCAGCGAAGGAAACAAAGTGAATCAATCAACATTTATCACAATGTCAGAAGGGCAAATTAAGGAAGAGGCAAAACAATGTCAATTATTGATTGGGAGGGCGCCGGGCGCCGGGCACCATGACAAAGCCAAGGAACAAAGGGAATCTCGTCATCATTATCAAACATTGCAGCTTGTTGTATGCAATATTGCCTTTATTATTTTCCTTTTCCATTTCCGAACACCAAATAAACATTAATGGCAGCAAAGCCATGCATTCTTATGCTGCGCTTTACTCACAATATTACTTTTCACAATCTCACCAACAGAAGCAAAAGTGCAAACTGTTTCAAAAGGCTGAATCATTTGAAACTTGAAAGCTCTTCCTAAGGAGGGACATTAGAGGATAAGAGAAAATGGTGGGCGTTGGGGAAATGTTCACAATCACGATCGATCACTTTCTTATAGAGACGAAGGAAAAGCAGGCATTGCATCAGCAGCTCCGACATTTGAAGAAGCTGGTGCAATTTCTTCCCCACCGAGTGGACCTTCAACAGTATCCCAAAAAAGAAAGTTTGAACATTGTTGCTGGGCTTCCACCCATTCGTTCAACTCCTGCCTCTGCAAGCACTCCAACCCTAAATCTCCTTCCTCATCTATGCTACAGGATTGTACTTCCAGGCCGGGCACATGAATGTTTTCCATGTTCTCCATCAAAGGACGCGGCGCCGCCGGCAAGTAAATATTTGTATCCATGCCGGACGTTGTAAAAGCCGTCGGAGGAGGAGGGGGATCAAAATTAGCTTGATGAGCTAACTGAACTTGATGATGATGATGGCTATTCACACTCCACATTTCAGGGTTGAAACCCAATATATTCGCATCATGAAAATACTGATCCGACCGTACGCTATTTTCTGGTGTTCCAATATCAAGTGAATTAGTAGTCATATTGTCGAACTGCATGAATAAGGGACATGATGAAGAAGAAGAAAATAAGGTTTCATGAACCGGCGGCCTTGGCCCCAAATCTGGATTTACAAAATCTAGTAATTGGTTCGAATTGTAACCCATTTGGGAATGCTCGGAGGTATTGGGAGTACTACTTGTGGTACTGGTTGGAGATGTACTTGAAGGCTTTCGTATCTTTTTCTTTATCCATGAATTCCAGTAGTTCTTTATCTCATTGTCTGTTCTTCCAGGTAAGTGGCTTGCTATATGAGCCCATCTGCATATGCAATTCCACCATGCAAATCTCAGAATACGAGAAATAACAAAATTCTAAATATAAGAACATTAATTAAAACAATAACTCTCAAGCCAAAACAGGAGATCATAAACAATTGAGGGAATACTGACAAGTACAAGATGTACTCTTTTTTGAAGATAATCATGTTCAGAGAAAGATAATAAAAGAAACCTATAGCTATTTAATTAATAATTTGAGGGTGTGGAGACGTGTGAGAAATTTGAATACAGTGCATAAACACGTAATTTTGACTGAAAACTTCTATTTCAACCGCTGAAATTGCCGTCTTAACGACTCCCCAAAATGTAGGTGATAGCTGCTATAGGAACTACTTTTAAACAGTGAGATTGCTTCAGGATATTATTTAAATACTTACTCTGAAAACTTATGCAAAGACTTCATGTTCAAGTCTCATGTTTTTAATACAAAATTCGAGTTCCACTTTCAGTTAAGTTGTATCCATAATACCTCAAAACAAAGCCCACGAGGAAAACTATGAAATGGAGAAAATAATCATAAAGTAGAAAGAAATTTGAGAAATGTATGATATAGAGCCAGTTAAATTACCTGTTTCCTACAACTCCATGAAGGCTGATGATTAACTTCTCCTCCTCAGGAGTGAATCGCCCTCTTCTGATATCGGGCCTCAAATAATTAATCCATCTCAATCGGCAGCTCTTACCGCACCTTTGGAGCCCTGAAAATTAATGTTATATTACATATAAGAACTTCAATTATTATAAGGTAGCAGCAGGCTTTGGGTGTCTCTCTGCTGTGAGATTGTGTTTGTGCGTGAGACAGAGAGAGAGAGAAGAGAGAATAGAGATGATGATGATGACCAGCTTTCTCGGGGACTTCACTCCAACAGCCATAGCCATGGGAGGTTATGTATCTGATGAGCTTTTCGTCTTCCTCAGGGGACCAAAGTCCTCTCTTAACCTTCTGTTGGTTACAGCAAGAATGGTGACCCATTATCAGAGACTGCTGCAAATATATCTTGCTGCTTCTTGTTGAGAATTCCTTGTAATTTTGAAATTTTCTGTGCTGTTTGCGTGCAAGCTGGCCGATCGACACAGTTGAAATGGCTGGGCGCAAGAGGAGTTGGGGCTCTCTCTCTCTTCCCACTTTAAAAGTAGGAGGAAGTACAACCCAGCCGACATTTACAACCGGATGGGGTCCATATCAGGGACCCGAGCACCATCTAACCCTAAAGCGATATTCCATCAACTTTATTCCGACGTCACCGTTTTCTACGTACATTTGTAGTATTACGTAACCAACTCACGTAGTTCTCACTGTGCCGGTGGTTTTCTCACACCCCTCATCTCTCTCTTTCTCTCGATCGCTTGCTTCCAGCTTTTCTCTCATGTCTCTCTTTCTGCAACCAGTTACAATCATATAATATTTAACACCTCCAGCACTGAACTTTTGACACCTTATAGTAGTGTACATATATGTGTTTGAGATCAATGCAGTGCATTTTCTCATCTTTTTTTTCACCAAAAATGAGGAAACTTTTGTTAGGCCGGGCAACGGTTGTGAATTAAATGGCATTTAAATGATTGAGTTTTCAGAGTAATTATGATGATCATGAATCCAATCCTATACGGTTGCCCGCATGAATACCAGCTAGGTATTCAATTATATATATATTTTTTAAATCCAAGGCTCCAAGAAACTAGAAAAATTCTTTGATCAACCATGTGGTAATTTGCCGATTTATCTTTGCTAATTAGCGTTATAGTTGCTACATCATTCCACTTTTCAGTGCACGCATATTAGGATAAATGTTTTAACTACAAAAAAATTTTATAAAAATAAATTTACAAATTGACATGATTTGATGTGATACATTAGATTGTAAATTTACTTTTATTATAAAATAGATATAATATATCATATTAAATTATATCAATTTGTGAGTTTGATTTTATAAAAGTCCAACTTATAAGCCTGTATCAGTACTTCTCTATTTTATATTATATATAGCTTTTTTTGGGCAAACTATAATTCATATATATATATGGCTGAAATTTCTGTAAATTAACATGCTGTAGATCCTCGTGATCATGATTGGCAAGAGTTATGTTGTGATCGACTACTTGTGATATTGATTTAATTGGTGAGTAGTTCCTCTCATGAATGAAAATGTAGACTATATAGTAGGCTATGAATTAACATTAATTTAGCACTACTATTCTGTGCTTGGGGGATTGGGGATCTCCTAAATCCAAGGCCTAGTAATAGCTAGCAGAACGCCCCCAAAAACCTGAAAACTGGAAAACATAAGCTGGCAGATCACTGGGCTAAGAATAGTTTTCTGCTTATGAACACTACCGAAAGATTGATAATAAAGTTTCAATTATATAAACTAAATCCTCTATTCTTCTGAAAATTATTAACACAAATATATATAGATATATATATATATATATATATATATATGTATATGGTACTCTGGAAACATCAAATGGCGTTTTCAACCATTTCAATAGCCATTATAAGTATTAGAGACATGTCTCGTTGATAGCAAACTAGCTAGTGAGTAATGAAATTTCCTAATTTGATGCAGTAAAACATTCAAACATCTTCGGAACAGAAGGGCACACCGCATCTTCTTCAATCAAAACATGCTTATTAATTCGAAAAATAAAAGATAGAAGGCCACCAATTAAACAAGCCCTATATATATATATATATGATCCATTAATGGATTTGGTTGGACATCATGCTTGGCTAATCAGATCCTGATCTATGCTGCAACACTTATGGCTACCATAGTAAAACTTAGGCACCAGCATATATCTTTTGTCATCGTGCATATGTATGTTTTCTTCGATCGATTTTCATGATCTGGGATTGGATTATGGCGAGTGAATATCAGCTAATTATCCATTCACATCATGATCAGTACGTATGAGCCAGGCAAGAAAGGATCCATATAGCCATATTAGTATGGTTCAAGATAAGACCATGCATGGTGTATATAAAACATATTAATTTATCAATTCCTTTCAGATCAGTACTTCTCATGAAATATGTATATGTGCTTTCTTGATTTGAAGTACCACTAAGATCATTATTGCATTTATCGCCGTAATTTGTTAAATTCCTTTTAGACTCAATTGCATAAAATATTATTATACGAGAATGAATGTTTTAGTCACAAGTAGATTCTATAAAAATAAACTCACAAATTATTGGCATAGTTTAATGTGGTACGTTAGATTATAAAATTATTTTTATTATAAAATAGATCTAACGTATCATATAAAGTCATGTCAATTTATAGATTTACTTTTATAAAATTCTTTTGTGATTATATTTCTTCTTGACCTATAACTTTTGATAATTCCTAAAAAAGGAAAAACGAACCCTAACCCCGCCGGCCATATATATATATATATAAATCCGCCACGGCGATTCTTAATTTGTACGTATGACCTATAGAACTTTCTTTCAAGGACGCATACATACGGTAGTACCAGCTACTAGATGATATTGTACGTTCTTTAGCTAACGTAAGAGCGATCTATTAATTTAATCACAAGATCTTATCATGATTTAGTTAGGAGATATTTGGAGACAAGAAAATGAAATTACTTTATAATTTTGATTTTGATTTAATACTTACTTATAATTACATGTCTTCATTCAATATCTTATATATATGATCATTTCGTAGAAATGGTGACGATTGCATAACGTAAATCATGAACCCAAATCATGTTCGGATTATGCTCATGTCATTTCAGTTTCTCATGGCTTCCAAAAGAATTCTCTAGACGTGACAAGGACTAAGAAATATGGTACCACTACTTTGTTGCTATATATATGTATATATATATATATATTTGATTTAAATACTCTGATTAATGAGTTTGACTTAATTGTATTCTCGCTTAATTTACAAGGAAAAAATGTTCTTTGTGTAGGAATAACGTCTATTATACGTACCAGCTAGCATGGCACGTGAGTCATCTCAGCCAACAAATTTTTTGCATGTTTTTTAATCTAACAGAACTCCTGATCATCAATATATAGACCATATATATACATAGCTAGAATAGGGTACACGTCTACCTTATAAAAAACTAGTACAAAGTTATAGTTCTTCTTTTCTATCATTTTTTTTAGGAATTTTTTTAACATCATTGGACATTAAGAAAAAACTTAAAAAATATACAACTTTACTAATAGTCACTTCTTTAATCACTAAGTAAAAAAATTAAAATACTCGAGCGGTACTAACTTTAAGCAAAAACATTGAGGTCCACTACAAGAAATATGGCGTTTTGCCATCATTTTCTTTTTCCAAGATAGACAATCGTGACAAATAATTAACTTTTGACACAAAAATTGCTCATGGAAAAAAAATAAATCGTTTAACATGAGACCACGTCGGAAAGCAAAACTTTGGAAAATAATTAGCATTTTCTAAAATCTAATTATATATAGATCAAAATTAATATCTCATTTTCCCATGTCGGTTTAGCACATGACCTTTCCTCTAAATTCATCACTTATATTTCGGTTCATTGGGGAATAATGGCCGGGAAGCGTCATCTTGAGTACTCAGTTGATTAGGGCCAAGAGGGTTAGGCCTGGTTTGGATAGTGAAATTATCTAAACTCAACTCATCTAATCATTACAGTTTTTCTAAACTTCCAAACAAAATATAATAAACAATTCAAAATTTTCAAATCTAAAAATAAAAAAATATTCTAATAATATTTTATTCAACTTTCGTCTCATCTCAAGTACTCACTATTCAAATTGGGTATGTGTTAGTGTACATACAAAGTCAAGTGTGAACTATCATCTTTAGGGTTTTGTCTTGATCATTGGCTGCATCACCGCGCGCGTCCATGCATAGGTTAGCCGGCCAGCGGCAAACAAATGATCATATGACTATACGTACTAACGTCGTACCTCTTATATGAGTTAATAATTTATAATTGAAAATTCATTTCTTATTTACTTGGTTTATTCTATAATTGTTTTCCTAATTATCCCTCTAATATTATTCGTGCACGCCATGATTAGTACATATAACTGTCGTCTGATCAATTAGCACCTTGTTTGGTTAATTTGAAACTTAAGCAATTAATTAATTAGTCTCTCATAAATAATTAATCTATATGGAGTTAATTAGCAAGTTAAAGACACAAGCAAGGTCCCCGTCTAATCAAGGGGTTAGTCAATTAAAACACAGAACTAACAAGCTATTAATTACTAATTAATTTGTATATATATAGTTATTGATAAATGATATATATAAATATATATACATATATATATATATATATATTTATTTATTTATTTACATGGCACCCGGCCGACATGTTTATTAGTTGAATACATATAGATAGAATATTTTATTTATTATTTAAAAAAACTAAAGAAAGTAGAAAGAGAAATGTGGTGATTAAGTGAAAGGAACGGGATCTCTGTTGATTGATGGGAATCATATACCACATTGGATGTGAAGATAGGAAGTGATTTTTGCTTGGATGGATCGCAAGCTAAAACTTTGAAACTAATATACAAATCATTTTTAAAAAAGACCTTTTAGGATCATGAAACGAAAAGGAGAAATCATGATTATACTTAGCTTTAAGGAGGAGCAATGGAATGGCTTTCGGGCCTACCATTGGGGTTTTAATTAGTATTGATTTGAGATTAATAAATTAAATTATTATAATAAGTATTATTATAATGGGACTTTCCCTTTAAAAGCATGGTTGGTTAACTTATTAAGTCATTGATGAAATGTCCCTACCATATATATAAGGAAAAAAATTTCTTATCAGTCACTATTCACTACCCGACCCACACTCTATGAAAAACACTCTCACATCTTATGAAAAAAAAAATTATAAATATCAAGTGTGAAAATAAATAGTAACTGATATATAGCATTCCTCATATATAAGTATCCTCCTGTACCAACCTCATGCTCTCTCTCTCTCCCTCCCCTACTTGGCCCTACCTTGAATCTTCTTATGGACCCTTTAATTTCCTTCTTTGGCGGCCACTCTAATTACCACCATAATGAAACCTTTCAATTTTCATGGACCCTCTTTTTCCGTCAATGGAAGTCTATCGATCGTCCTCTTCACTTGTTATAATTAGTAAAGCAAAGTAGGTTTGATTTGATACAAATCATATTTGGGTAAATTTGCAAATCTATGGAAGAAATCTATGGAAGGCATAAAATAATGATTTGATCTTGGAATCAAGATTTGCTTTAAATTTCAACAAAAATAATGCTTTAATTGATGCCTACATCAGATTGTCGTGAGTTAGAACGATTTTTGAAAAAAAAAAAAAGAAGAAGAAGAAAAAAATGTGGAGAACAAGAGGAGGCGGGGGAACAAGGGTTGGTCAATACTCAATATAAAAGCTGTAAAGTTGATAAAGTTGATAATGGCAGGCTGATGGAGGCCGGGGGGCCGCTTGATTTAATAAACCCACGTGTGAGATAATATATCAAAAATCTCTTATGGCCAATTTTGGAAAACCATATACATATTTTCATAATCCATATAATAATAATAACAATAATAATAATCTTGGACTCGATTGATTATGCATGACGTGTCAGTATTATTTATTTCCAAGCGTCATGCTCCATTGAGGCCCAAATCACACTTATCTAAGAAAGACCAAGCCCAAGCCCAAATCACGGTATATGGTAGCAAATTAAATAATTAATCATCATATCAATAGAAGAAATTAAGTACTAATTAGGACTGGTGGATGATTGTTCATAGGTACTTTAATTATTCTGATCAGTCAGAGTACTGCAATCCTTGAAGTTGATTCAATAGTTTGTTTTATAGACCTGCTGATGCAGGTAATAGATCAAGTACTACAATTCTACTATGACTTAATTATAGTTTTATTAATCTTAGTTGATAATATTTTTCATATACTTTCTTCAGTCAGGCCAGTCGTTATTTTTATAAATTATTTTATAAAAATATCCCTCATATAAAACAGCCCGTTGTGTAAAGGGCTATGAAAATTGTTGTATGTGTATAATTTTCTTCCTTAATTTAGAAAGCTTTTTTTTTATATTAATAAAATTTGGGGCATCTTCTTCTTAAAAGATATATACTTTTTTAAAAAATTAAAATTAAGTACATGTTTTGCACCAAATAATTAGCCTCTAAATTAAGCTTATTTTCACAATTAGGCCTATCTTTAAATTTTATTTTATTTTTTGGTTTGGTCCTACATCACGATGATCTCTTTAATAACGTCGTGTGTCGTTACTTCAATTGCCCTTCTCAATCCTACTAAGACAGAGGGGGTAAAAATCCCTTACAGTTGATTTACCCTAATGAATCGATGATGACATGAATAGACTAATGACATATACTAGAAATGTTCCTAATGCAATGATTTTGTACGTTATTCTTATTTTCTTGTTCTTCCTCAAATTGGAGTTTCTAAATTCAAACATGTCATCAATTGATCATAGTTGTCGGGTTTTGATTTTAAAGTGTTAGTAGTACTGATGCAATGTTTGACGTGGTACAAGAGTAGACTTTTAAGGTTTAATTGATTATGGATAACGAGACTTAAGGTTTTACTTGCAAACTCCCTTTTCAAGAAGACATAATGACCTAATTCCCTTTCGGAAAATATTGAATTCCAAACTTTGATTAAACTCGACCTAGCACAATTCAACTTATAACTATAAACTAGTCTTCGAGATGAAAGTAACACGATCATTCGTATATAAGGTTGAAAATACAAGTTCTATGATAATATATAGGTTCGTGATGCACACTAAAGCATCATCAAACTAAAAACAAAAAAGTATCAAAGTCTATTTAAAAATAAAAATAAAAAACTATAGATTTAAATTATAGCTATACACAATGGCTCAATCGTATTAAATCAGCCAAATTTAGCCTATACTGGTCATCACCTCAACTTTGGAAGGAAGCAGAGACGAGGAGTAAAAAAACTCGAGAGCAAATCCCGAGGCACCCGATTTTGTTAAAAAATCTCCATTTTGATAGTTGATGATCATGTGAAGGTGACAACTAGACAAATGTTTTGTTAAAATTATAATATAAATAATTAAATTATTTATATCTTCTTATCAATTTAAACTTTTGAGACAAGTGATGAATTCATATAGGCCTACTCATTAAAGGGAGTTTGGTTTATAATAATTCAAATAATTAAATTTATATTTTTTTTATTAGTTTAAATTTTTGAAACAAATGATAATTTTTCATATTTATTGATATTATACGATCATCTCGAGTCATAGAGGACTGACAAAGATTTGTACTTAAAGAAAACTATAGCTGGACTTCAAAAAGACATAGTTCCCTACTAGATAATTTGAGGGTTAATAGAATATCCCTCTTTCCCAACTCAAGCAACTAGGTTAACAAGTAAACTATGCCGAGCATGGACTTTTGAGTTAAAATGTGTTAAAAATACCCAACCAAGAAAGTGATCTTTCCCTTTTTCTGATTTTAATTTCTTCAACTAATATTCCCGTTTTCTCTTGAATATTTTGATCGACCTGTAGTGAGATTGAGAATCGAAGACCATAAACCATTTCGAATAAGATTTCAATTCAACTTTAATTAAGCAATTGCCCATCTATATCCAAAATTCCCCCCCCCCCCCCGTCTTAACGAGCCCAATTAAAGTTAGGATCAACCTTGAAACAGCCCAATTAAGGTAGGTTCAGCACTAATAATGTAAGATGGGTCAACCCAATCGCTTTTTCTTTTTATTTTTTGAAAAAAAAAACATAATAATCAAGTAAAGATGGATCAAACCCACCTGTCGGCACATGCATCATTTCATTAAAAACCTTAAACTTGCTTAGGAACTACTTGTGTCTTAAGCTCTAACCACCTCCCTCTTGTTTCTTCTTGAATACTCTTACCTCAAGATATTTTGTGCATTTGACATTATTTTAACCGAATTTTCTAACAAAGATTTTTAATTTTTAATTATCCATACGAATCTTGGCCGGCAAAATCTCTTTGATGCATACGTAGTTGCCAAATGGGTCTAGTTTTTGACAGAAAAAAAGGAACTCAAAAGTCCATGCTGGGGATGGGTTTGTGATCATCTGCAATAAGTATTAGTGCTGACTTTTGGCAAATTTTCAATCTGATTTTCATATGCTTTGGGTGCTTCCACGAGAATATTGACTGTGAAATATATATCTTCAGATTATGGGTCCCTTTACTGCAGATTTAACTAAAGAGTGACAAAAAAAAAGGAAAATAAAATTCTCTTCGTTTGATTTTCCAGCTTCATATGTAATGAGAAAAGGGTCGACCCGCCCCGTGACCCGGTCAAAGGAATCCTCTTTTTATCACCTCACTGCTTTTAACTCAGACAATGGTGAAAGGACACCGGGAGTGTCTGTGTGGCTTAGAACAACACCGGGATCAACTTGCTCTTCTGGCTTGCTGAAAAAGCTCCTCTTCTTTATATAAATCACCAAAATGCCATTCTTTATCACCATTTTCTCCCCATTGCTTTTCCTAGTGGAATTTTAGGAGAATGTTTATCTCGATAGGCTCTCCATTTTCTTGTTCAAGTCCTTCGAGATCAAATTCATTTATTTATGAGTAGTATTATTTAAAAGTTTTTATATTATATATTCTATATATGATATAATTTAATTTTTAAAATTTATCTTTTAAATTAAATTATATTACGTAAATGATATGAAATATAAAGATATTTAAATAGAATTATTTTTTGTTGAATTGAGATTTTGAATGATAAACAATTCAATTCTCAAAGTAAATATGTGTTAGCTAAGATCTAATTTTTATCCCTTTTTTTAAAAAATGTAGAAACAACTACGTGAAAAACTACATTAAAAGCTCAAACCTTAATATAATGGAAAAGTTCCAACAATCTTTTTTAAAAGAAATTTTAGGGAAGATTTGTGCCTTCGCACTCAACCCAACATGCAACGTTGTGTTTATGGTTTTCATTGATTTTATTTTCGTTGGAGAAGCGAGCCAAGTCAGCGTCCACAAAAACGAAGGAGAAATGGTCTAGTCCTGAGAAGCCATGACCAGGTATCTCGCACATATATAACATTCCAAACCGAGCCCTTTATCCTTTGGCATCTCAATTTTCTGACTTCTTCTTCTTTCTTCATCAATTTTCCTACTCTTCTGCTTCTTTATTTCTCTCTGATTTTTTCCACAGTGAAATAAAATCATTGTAGTTTGTACTCGGGATCGTTCTACATCGAAATCTTTAGAGTCAACAATGCGTGCAACGGACAACCAGGGTTCTTTTCTGAACCGAATCAGTATCCGCCGGAACCAGGTGGTTTCCATGGATGGAAATCACGAGCAGGAGCTCCAGGACCTCGAGCTCTTCCAGAAACAGGTGGCAGACCGCTTCTCCGATCTCCTTTCATCCAGCTCCGAGGACGGCGCCGATGCCCTCCTCTCCGTCTCCTGGCTCCGCAAGCTCGTCGATGTGTTCCTTTGCTGCGAAGCTGATTTCAAGGCCGTTCTGGTAGTGGGCCGAGACCCTTCACAGATTTCCAAGCCCCCACTCGACCGGCTCGTCCCGGAGTACCTCGACCGCGTCGTGAAGGCGCTTGATGTTTGCAATGCAGTCTCGCACGGGATAGAAGCGGTCAGACACTACCAGAAGCTGGCGGAGATCGCGGTTTCGGCGTTCGAACAGAGACCCATCTTCGATGGACAGGTCCGCCGTGCGAAGAAGGCCCTGAATTCTCTGATGCTGACTCTCGAGGAACAAGAGGGTAGCAACCACAAATCCGCGGAGCGAACCTGGTCTTTCGGGCGAAGAAGTGCCACCATCAAGGACCGAGCCCTGCCCGGACAAGTTCAGTCCTTGTCGTGGAACATGGCGCAGGGATGGTCGGCCGCGAAGCAAATCCAGGCCATGTCGGCGAACCTGGTGATGCCGCGTGGCGCGGAATCGTCCGGTCTGGCCTCGCCTGTCTACATAATGAGCACGATCATGGTGTTTGTGATGTGGGCTTTGGTAGCAGCGATACCGTGCCAGGAGAGGAACGGCTTGCCAACCTATTTCCCCTGGCCGCGGCAACTGGGCTGGGCCCAATCTATGGTGGCGCTGCAAGAGAAGATTTCGGAGGAGTGGAAGAAGAAGAGGGAGAAACCCCGCTTGGCCGGGCTACTGGAAGAGACGCAGAGATTGGAGAGGTTGGGGCAGTCTCTGATCGAATTCGCCGAGTCATTTCAGCACCCGACGGAGGCTGAGGGCTTGGAAGAGGTGGTGGCGCAGGTGGCTGAATTGGCCGAAACTTGCAAGAAGATGGAGGAGGGTTTGGTGCCTTTGCAGCAACAAATCAGAGAGGTGTTTCATACGCTTGTGAGAAGCAGGACAGAGATTCTCCATGTTCAGGACCAAGTTGGGAAAGTGTCTTCCCCCCCAATGTAAATATGGCACACAACAGAGAGGGGTAATGATCGATCCAGGCTCCTGGTTAGAAACTTTTTAGGTAATTTTGTTGATCCCAGGTTCAACTTGGTCACGGCAGATTATCATCTATGGTGTTCTTGGCCTATGAACAGAGGAAAGTTTGAACCTGTGATCATTGATTTGGATCTGTACAGGAGTCTTTTTTGGAATTGTAGCTTCAGCCACTGAGATTAAGCTGAAGTATGCATTGCTTAATTCGAAATCTTACATAAACTTCTTTGGTTGAATAGAAATTTACATACCCAATTAAGGTTATTTTGTTCTTAAAGGTTATTTTTTAGGTTCTCTCTCTTAGGAGGGTTGTCTTATTTGCGCGTTAATTGGTGACAATAGTAAGGAGTTTATCCCATTGTAGTAAAAGACAATGGGACTGCCATTTGGAGGTGTCAAGTGTGATGGTTTCTCAAACAGCAATTCTAGGGGCAACCGGGGTTGCGCCCCCGCCGCGTCCTCGTATGACGTGGCACATGCCACGTCATTTTAGTTCATTATTAAAAAAAAAAGGGCGAAGAAAGCGGAAAGAAATGAAATTGGTTTCATTTTCGAGCGATCCCCTCGTCCTCCCGAACTTCAAGCTTCCATTTCTGGGTCTGAGACGTGAGTGGTTTTTTTTCCTCCGCAACTCATTTTCGAGCAAGATGTCGTCGTCCTCCTGAGCTTCGAGCTTCCTCGTCTGGGTCTGAGAAGTGGTTTTTTTTTTTCTGGGTCGAGCTTCATTTTCGAGCGAGAGTACTGTGGTCGTCATCTAGATCATCGTCTGGGTCCAGGGTCGTCTTCTGGATCATCGTCTGGGTCCATGGTCTTCTGGATCAGAAAATAGCTTCACTTTTTCAATTTCCACTTGCACAATTTGTTTCTCTTGTTCCTCTGGGGAAGTTAGGTTTTGTAGAAGAGTAGAGAGGTGAGTGTGGGGGAGAAGAGAAGAGGAATGAAATTGGAATGAGATTATGAGATGCGCGTGCGCGGACCCCTTCGAAGACCCAAACACTGTATAGCAAATGACGCCATTCTATTTTAATTGCCACGTCAGATGTGAGGCCGCGACGAGGATGCAGCCCGGTTGTCCATAGACTTTTTCTTTCCGAAAAGATGCTCCCAGGAGTTTATCCCAAAAGAAAGACAAGGTATTGCCTTTAGGTTTGATGAGTTAAGTAGAGTCATGGATAAACATGGGTCCCTAAGCAGGCCACTTCGTATAACATACCTTACAAAGAGTCGGAACAAAAATAGTTGATTCGAAAAAACTAAGCTTGCAAATAGATTTATGCGAGAAAATGTGTAAGGGCATTGGCCGTGAAGGAATACATTATAGACATAAAAGAATTTCATAAAGAGATTTTATACATTGTTGTGGTATACACATTTCTACTTATTTTTTTCTCTTCTTTCTCCCCTCCTTCCGTGCTGCCACTCTGGGAGGACAAACAACGTGAACAAAGAGAAAAATGAGGGAGAAAGGGGACGAGGAGAGGCACAAAAAGAGAGAAAAAAGAAAAGAGATGTGCAACTTTTGTAATAGCATCCCCATTGGATTCTCCATAAAATTTTCTATAATTTAACTCAAAAGTACATTCTCTAAAATTTTTTCTTAAATTTTATTTTATCTTTCAAAAATTGTCTACATCTCATTCCTCATCCCTATCTCTATTCTATTAAATAATATTTTTTATTATTTTTTTCTCTCACTTCTATTTACAATCTTAACTACTAACTCTTTTGTCTTATTTTTTTTTCAAATATCACATTCTACTAAATACTTATACGATTTTGAGTACCGAATACAATATTATTTTTTAAACCGAAATACGTATTATAAAAATAAACAACAGAAGAAGTGAATAAACAGCAGAGACTATATTCTGAGTATGATCATGGCTTCCAGAAAATTTTCAACAATAAAATTCTCATAATCAGAGAGAATTCCTTAAATTCGTTTCATAAACTAAAACCTACCAAGAAAAGGAAAAAGTGAAAATAAAGAGGCAAAAGAAAGATTTACAGGGTATTGGCAAACTGAATATCAACTTCAAGGGCTTTAAACAACAACATCAATGACAGTATGATCAATGAGAACCGACAACATAAAAATCTAAAAATCAATTGAATGAAATGAGAACATATTTCGGTTCAAGACAGTTCCAAAATGAGAGTAACAACCAGAGAGTGACAAATAAACAGCAACATCAATGACAGTATGATCAATGAGAACCGGCATCCTCAAATCTAAAAATCAATTGAATAATGAGAACATATTTCCTTCAAGACAGTCCTAGAATGAGAGTAACAACCAGAGAGTGAAAAAAATAGGATTAATTTAACCAATCGCATGACATATTTTCTCGGCATCCAAATAATACGTATCTAAGATTTTCTCGGCAGCCAAACAAATGGCATGTAATACATTCTCAAAACCCAAACAGCGAAAAACTTGCCTACGGTAATATCCATGGCTTACCTTGATCATGGCCTCGGGAGTAAGAAAATTTTCAAAAGAGAAACAGAGAAGCATTCAGGGTACGGAAATCAAAAAAATTTTGAAAATGAGGGAGGGGCTGCGAATCTTGGTGTTGCAAAATCAAAGTCTCAAAATTTTCAACAAACCAAAAGTAAAACTTACAAATTTGTCGATAAATTTGGAGTTACGTCTCGTCACTTTTCGAGGGATGGGTTGTGTCGAGAGAGATGAATGCAGGACGAAAGAGCAACGAGAATGAGATGTGGAGCTACAATAGTTCCCCATATATGGAGATCAACTGTAGCTTCCTTATAATTTTACCGTAAAATGAAAAATCTAATAGAGAAGAGTTTTTCATACAAACCTTAAATTCATTTCCAAATTATAGAAATATATGTTCCATAAAGACTCTGATAGAGATGCTCTAAAATCTCTTTATATTTCTAACCGCTCTCTTTCTCTTTTAATTATCGGTTTGCGTAAAAAAATATGTGCAATCGCAATTAGTAGAGATTTTATTCTTGACATCTACTATCGATTAAATCAAAGAAAGTATACAAATTACATTAAAGAGCCATCATTTATGCTCTTTTAATGATCGAACCCAAACATCGGAGACGCCTGAGTTGCTGCATTGAATTATGCCGACACCGGGTGCTTAGTTGTAATTGGATTAATTTGTTAAAATATTAAAATATTAAAAAAATCCTTCATAACTTTTTAATTATCACTTCTGAATATCTCATTAAATTAGTCAATATTATGTTAAAATTTAATAAAAGAATGATAATTAAAAATGTAATCAACGGGAGATGTAAAAAAAAAATGTAATCAACGGGTATTAAAAAAAAAATTGTAATCAACGGAATAAACCAATAGTCTGTGAGCGTGTAATCCGCGCCGTCGAGATATTTTCGGGGACGCGTGGTATGATTTCCCAAAACGCTGGCAACGACCGTCGGTGGAAAGCTATGACGGTGTCCTGGCTCTTGGATCCGCTGTAGAGCCACCAACGTTTGTTTATTCACAAGTTCCCATCTTTAGATCACAGAGCAGAAAAGCTCCTCCTATTTCTATGTCTGCAGGTTCAACTTCAATGCTCAATTTCTTCCTTCCTTCCGGAACGATTGCTCTAATTGCTTTTCTTTTTTTCAAGCTACAGTTCGTAGATTAATGGCCTCCATCTCGAACTCGTTGCCACTCAAGCATGGGCTGTCGCTCTGGTGCCCTCGTGCTGATTCTCTTTGTCCAACTCACCAGCCTTCTTCGGTCGGATTCAGTGGCTTCCGGAGAAGCTACGTGGCCGCCTCTTCGGCATTCGCTAACGACAACCGAGAGTTCAGTTTCTGAATTTTTTTTTCGTTTCGTTTCAGTTTTTGCTTTTTTGGGTTCCCATTTGAAGTTAAGGTTTTGAGTCTGAATTTACACTTTCTCCTAAAATTTATTCTTAACACTCATCTTCCTTCAAGGGAATAATCCGACATACGAAATATTTAATTAAATAGATTAAAGTAGAGTGTCAGAATTTAAATTCAAAACTATGTTACGATACTATGTAAAATTCAACTATTCTCAAAAATTTAAGTCAAGGGAAGGAGTTAGATTCAATTATTGTTATTATATTATTGACGAGAAGGGATCTTTCAAATGCGATTTCTCTAGGTTTGTGATAGTTGGAGGTGGCAATGCGGCTGGTTACGCGGCTCGGACTTTCGTCGAACATGGCATGGCTGATGGACGACTCTGTATTGTGTCTAAAGAGGTGAGCCTGCCTTCATTTCTAGATTCATTTGATTAGCCACTGAGTTCGAATGATAATTTGAAATTTTAACTCAAATTCTTTTATTATTTGAAAGTTCTTGGCTCTTTTTTTTGGCAGGCATACGCTCCTTATGAAAGGCCGGCTTTAACGAAAGCTTACTTGTTTCCTTTAGATAAGAAGCCAGCACGCTTACCTGTAAGGACTATCATTCTTTCCGCACTGCATTAGTTTATGTACCCAATGCTTGGAATTGTGATCTGAAGTTTTTGTTAAGAGAGCACCTGCTGTTAGATCGTGTCGTAAAACTTAGTTTATATCCTCTAATGAAAGTTTGACACATCAATGTCCTACCTTGAGGCAGTTTTGATTCCTTGAATTTGAATTAGGATATGTTAAGCATACCAAAAAGAAAAGAAATACGATATTGTATAAAAATGTCATTTTCTTAATTATTGTTGGCAATGATTAGGAAGTGTTCTGATTTTGAATGTTAATGTAGGGGTTCCATACCTGTGTTGGATCTGGTGGGGAAAGACAATCCCCTGACTGGTATAAAGAGAAAGGGATAGAGGTATTCTTCAGTATTCTTACACTGAGCAATGTATAAATTCAAGGAGCTTTTCCAATTTATTCTGAAGGGAACATTCATAATTAGTATGTGAATTGCTATCCATAAGTTTGAAATCTTTGTTTTTCTCCTCCCTAGATGTTTTATGAAGATCCAGTAACAAGTATCGATATTGAAAAGCAAACATTGATGACAAATTCAGGCAAGCTGCTTAAATATGGATCACTTATAATAGCTACAGGATCCACAACCTCAAGGTACTCTTGAAATTTTGAATTACTAACTAATTTGAGTGCTTTCATATTATGCATCTAAATGGTTCAATTTTTTTTCACTAATTTTTCAGGTTTCCAGAGAAAATTGGAGGAAACCTACCTGGGGTTCACTATATCCGAGATGTTGCAGATGCTGATTCACTAGTATCATCATTGGTAGTTTCTTTATCGTCTTTTTATCAACTTCTTTTGATTTGTTTTGGTATACTTTGCTAATGAATAAGCATATAATTTTTAAACAGTTGTACCAAGTGTAAGTGTCATATGACATTCTTGTCAAAATCCATATAATCTATATAGGTATTTACCTTCTTGTTAATAAGGAAGTTTATTTGACAAACAAAATTGCTTGCTGTTAAAAGACATCATCATATTCAACCAGAACATTTGTAGCTATGCTACATCAAGTGTTAAGCAAATTTAGCTAGCTTTTCATTTACATTTTCCTTCAGTATTCTTGAAGTGGAAGTTTGAAAATTGAAAATTCAGAAACTTCTATAAATGTTACCACAGAATGTCGTCCTTTTATTAATACAGAATGAGATATACTTATTTCATTTTTGAGTTTCATCATATCAAAAGCCTTCTAGGACAATCACTTAGATGTAGCGGAGAGAATTAGTCAGCTGTAGAGATAGGGACAATGATCCTTTTCATTTAACTTGAAATGGACAGCATCCATTTCGTTAAAAATATAGGATGCCTAGTTATTTCACTTATCAATGTAATCACTTTTGGACGCTGTATTTCTAAAATATCTTATATTTTACACTAAATAGATATTGTTCATGTTAAGTGAAATGGAGAGGATCCTTTAATGTGGAAATAGTGAAATTCTCAGATGTCAACTCTCTGTAAGGATAGATGTGTACCCATTGAGATTTGTGACTGGCTAAAATTTTGTTAAAATTGATTTCAGAGGCTATTTTGTGGTGTGCATGTTCATCAATGATTGCTTCATAGCTGGGAGCTGCTTATTCCTGGTTTTATATTGACTTCCCATTTTATTTTTAGGAGAGGGCACAAAAGGTGGTCGTTGTTGGTGGTGGTTATATTGGCATGGAGGTTGCTGCTGCAGCTGTTGGCTGGAAACTTGATACAACGGTATGCGTTCTGTCCAATCAGCTGCTTAGGTAGGGATGGATTTAGTTAATGAAAGTGACGAATGTTGGAACTTTCACAACTCATAATCATTTCTATTCACATTTTTGGAACATAATTGTTGTTTGATGTACCTGGGCCTCTGCTCTGATAACCCCTGCCAACTCTATCTTATTTGACTGGTTTCTCAAGTTCACTTTTAAAAGTTCTATCTTCTTGCCCAGAAAATCTTCGATACCTTAATTAAAGCTATTCTTGTTCCAATATCGGTTTGGATTGCTCAGTAGATATGTCATGAAGCAGTTTTTACATGATGGTCAACTTGTGAAAGTTTTCCTTCCATATGATGGGAAAACTTGATGCATGACACTTCAGCAGAACCGCAATTTTATCCATCTCAGTGTTATTTGAATTTCTTCCATCTTTTTGTTGAATAAAGCACAGAATATGTACTCTTACATGGTGATAACTAACTTTTTTTTCTTAAAAAAAGATCATATTTCCTGAGAGTCATCTTTTGCAAAGACTATTTACTCCTTCTCTAGCCCGAAGATATGAAGAACTCTATCAAGAGTATGGTGTCAAGTTCTTGAAGGTACACACACTCTCTCTCTCTCTCTCTCTCTCTCTCATGCATACATGCACATGCGTCATTTGTCTAAAATAGTTGTGTTTAAGTTGTGAGCAGCTGCCATTTGATTATTTGCCTACAAAGCGACTCTGTTAGCTTGTTTCCTTGTCAACCAGGGTGTCTCCATTAAAAACTTAGAAGCTGGTCCTGATGGACGTGTAGCTGCTGTTAAACTGGGGGATGAATCTACCATAGAGGCGGACACAGTAATCTTCTGCCCATGTTTGTGAATTATATTTTACACATTTATTCTTATCTAGGGACAAGTATCCTCATCGTTCACTGCATGTTTTATAATTTCATGAGAATGAAATTTGGTCTGTCTTGTTTGAACATCCGAGGGTAAGATTTAGAAGTAGATGAAATGGAAAATGCTATTTTTCTTTTGCAGGTAATTATTGGTATTGGAGCAAAACCTGCCGTCAGTCCCTTTGAAAGTGTGCACTTAAACACCACTGTTGGTGGAATACAGGTGAGCCTAATTTTAAATTACTCTTGGGTAGCAAAAATTAATGCAAATTTGACTTGAAATACTTTGTGCAATCAGAAATCTGATAATAAATTGTTCCAAGCTAACACCACTAAAATAAAGTGTCTTTTCTTTCAATAATCATGATAATAAGTTTGTTTCCAACTGTAACTTTGCCTACATTCGGGGCCAGAGAAAAAAATAGATAAATCAACGTTCGTGTAGACCTGATATAATATAATTTCAAATCTCAGGTTGATGGTCAATTCCGGACAAGTATTCCTGGAATTTTTGCAATTGGAGACGTTGCAGCTTTCCCATTAAAGGTACGTTTGTCTCAAATTTTGCTGTAACAACCTTACTTAATCTAAAAATATGTGCGGTTTGCACCTTATAGATTTATGACCGTATAGCACGAGTTGAACATGTGGATCATGCTCGTCGGTCAGCACAACATTGCATTAAAGCGTTACTAAGTGCCCAAACACACGTGTATGTCAGTTTCTTTTCTTGTACTTAATTTCCAGGACATAACATTGTCGTCAGTGTCTTTTTCTCCCTTCTGAATCATTCTATTCATTGATTTGCATCGCTGATTTGCTTTACTTTTTGACTTACAGGTATGATTATCTTCCATATTTTTATTCGAGGGTATTTGAGTATGAAGGTAGCCCAAGAAAAATATGGTGGCAATTTTTTGGGGATAATGGTAAGAATCTGTAACGCATGGACTGTAGCATTGAATGCTAGATATTTTTCCTTATACTGAGCACTCTGTCATGGTTTTTTTTTTCCTTTCTAAACAGTTGGAGAGACGATTGAAATTGGGAATTTCGATCCTAAGTTTGCTACTTTCTGGATAGATTCTGGTACTGTAATTCATTTGAAATTCTCTCTCTCAATGCGTGTATGCATGTTTAATTTTCTGTTATTGAAAAAGGATGAATAGTTTATTCTTGTCTTACAGGTAAACTGAAAGGAGTTCTTCTTGAAAGTGGAAGTACTGAGGTATTTTTTTCCCCAAATTTTAAATACCATTGATGATATATTTTAGTCAATACAACAAAAGAGAAAAGTTTGTGGCAATTTTTTTCGAAGATTTTCGTGAAACTTTGGGATGTTATTAATGATAGCTGAGTAACACAACAATATGATGTATTTATCACGGGAGAAAATTCATGATCAATGAGTTTCTTTTAATAGGTCTCACAAGTCTTAGGTTCACGCCTATATAATGCGTCTACTAGAACATATCTGACATATTTCTGATGCCAAAGTATGGCATAAGCAATTGAGAAAATACATCCTGATTAAACTTAAAAAAGACAATAATAACAGCGTCGATAAAAATTAATTATACTACTAATAATAATAGTAATGCCTAAATTTATAACATCTTGGTAAAATATCAATCCCAAAAAGCCATCTACATCTTGGTCAGTCAACTCTGTGCAACCCAAAATTGATAACATGTTTTAGACATACCCATTTAGTTAATCAAGCAAACCAAAAGTCGTGAGTAGGAACGGAATCTGAAACTAAAGTCATTTTACAGCTCGATTGTTGGGGTAAGATTTTTAACTCTCGTATTCCTGCATAGATTCTGAGCAATCAATTGGAGCCTGGAGAGAAGGACAAGAAACTGATATCAAACATTTAAATATAGATTTTTTTTGGTTCTGAAAATTGCCTCCCACTTTATTATATTAAGCAGACTCTGGGTTATTGAACTATTATACTGCCTTTGGCTTAGTAGACAGACTATAAAACTGACGCCTTGTTATGCTGTTTAAGGAATTTCAACTCCTTCCTAAACTTGCAAGGAGGCAGCCTTTTGTTGACAAATCCAGGCTTCAGAATGCATCTTCAGTTGAGGAGGCTCTAGAAGTTGCTCGGACTGCCTTACAAGTTGAATCTGCAGCCTAACATACCACAAAATAGTGCAGGCAAGTTTTTAAAGTGCTGATCATCAACAGACATTTCTTCTCTTACCAATATGTAATCAATAAATCTTCAATAGAACCTTGCAGAAGCAGTAGTAGTTCTAATAATGATGTTTTATTTGGTGATTATTTTTCCTCATTCTCATGCTTCATTCATAGGAGTCTATGGAATCTTTGGTTGTGCACCAAAGAAAGTACGCACAGGGAGGGAGAGAGAGAGAGAGAGAGAGAGAGAGATGGTATGTGTATGCAATATAATATGATATTTTTATTTTTTACTAATATATGAAAATCCAAATAATCTAATGACTCTCTCTCTCTGTTTGTTTCCCCTAAACAAATGCAATTTTATTAATAGAAAAATACTTATAGGGCTGGGTCAAAACCGAAATTCAACCACCCGAACTGCCTAGTGGCACACAACCCAACAAGGCCAAAAATCAAGAACTGACCCAAAGTTCGGGAGACAATGAACTTTATTACAAAACCGAGAAAGGCCCATCTCAGATCATTTACCCATACAGGTCTGTCAAGTTGACTCAAATCAATAGATTCAGCCCAATTGGATTCAGAGATGAATTGAGATGGTTTTATATGAGTTAAATAAAATATTATTTTTAATATTATTATTATTTTAGAATTTGAAAAAGTTAAATTATTTATTATATTTTATGTGAAAATTTGAAAAAATTGTAAATATGAAATGAGATAAGTTGAGATGAGTTGAGGTGAACTTTGAATCCAAACAAGGGCCATTGGAGTGATTTGGATAATGAGTTGAAATTACATAAGTTGAGATAAAAATTGAAAGTAGAAAATTTGATTAAATTATAATGATAAAATAAGATGAGATGGAATTCTTTCACTGGCCAAACAAGATATTACTACGTAAGATTTCTTTTTGCAAAACAAATGCGCTCCACAAGAAAATAATTGCACCTACCATTACCAGAAGAACTAATAAACCCAACCACTAGGAGTAAATTCCAAATTACCTTAAATGACCCTCACGTTCATTTAGTTACTAGAAATTTATGACATGTATATGTATATATTGAGGCTAATAAATTCAACATTTAATTGTCCAAACTGTTATCATCTGTCACTAACAACTAACAGCTGTTAGTACCTTTTTCTCTAATTTCTTGACCAACTTGAATGGTCTAATACATAGAGATACGAACACAACATTAAATGCTCATATGGGTTTCATTTTGTTCAAAAATTTATATACACATAATATTAAATATCGTAAGATACACATGATAACATCTCTCTTTTCAGAATTATTCATTTAATTCCATCGTTGCAATTATTGAAGACTTTTATCATGCAATGCACGTGTCTATGGTTGTCAAATAAGAAAACGATTTATGTATAATGAGTGGACTTCAATTCCAAAGAAGCTTCCTAAGCATTATTAACGTATGGGTTTTCAACACCTTTGTCGATTGGGAAAGTTCATAGAAAGTATGCGCGTAAAGGTCTAAAGCCAAGACTAGCTATTCAGATTGTGTGTGAAATTTCGTTCTTCTACACTAATTGGGTAATTGTACAGGTCCTTGAATTATTTTTCAAAGAGTGCTGCTAGGATGTTGCCAGCAATCTGACTAAGCGAGCCACAAGGTAAAATTTCTTTTTTTAATTTATATTTTTAACTATTTTTAAAAAATATAAAAAAATATTAATATATTAATAGTTACTTCTTTAATCAATAAATAACAAAAATTAAAAATAAATAAATACATGAACAACTAAAATAAGGGAACAAAATAATAAACAATTCAATTTTTTCAAATCTCAATTCAACTTTTTTAAATTTTAAAATAATAATAATATTAAAAAATAATATTTTAAACTTTAATCTAAAACTAAAAATTCTTAGCCCACCCCCTAAACCTATCCATCTCTAAAACGCATAAATTTTATGGAACGAAAAGGCCATGACCTTCCTTTTTTCTTTTTTTTTTTCTTTTCTTTTTTATGAGAAAAGGCCATGACCCTTGAAATTAAAAAGGATCATTCAATAATTGACCTAACTTTTGTAGACTAAGGACCGACTGACTTGAAAAAAGAAAATGAAATTACCTTGTAAGTAAGGCAACTTGGGCTTGGAAAGTAAGGCATTGGGAAAGTGAGATAATCTCGTATTATATCAAAATTTTTTATAATTTTTTAAAAATATTATTTAAATATAAATACTTTTTATTTTTAAAATTTTTTCATCTAATCATTACAATTTTTTAATAAAAATAATAATACTAAGTTTTCAAATTTCAAAACATAAATTATATTAAAAAATTATATTCTAATTTTTATACTTTTCCAAAACGCGTAAATTTTACGGAATGAAAAGGCCATGACCTTTTTTATTTTTTATTTTTTAATACGAGAAAAGGCCATGACCTTTGAAATTGAAAAGGATCATTCAATAATTGACCTAACTTTTGTAGACAAGGACCAATCGACTTGAAAAAAGAAAATGAAAGTAAGAAACGCAACTTGGGCTTGGAAAGTATTTGGAAAGTGAGATAATCTCGTCCTATATCAAAATTTTTTATAAATTTCTTTTTAAATATAAATACTTTTTAATTTTTAACTTTTTATCTAATCATTACAATTTTTTAATTTTTTAATATAAAAATTTATACTAATTTTTAAAATTTTAAAACATAAATTATATTCTAATTTTATAATATATTTATTCAACTTTCTTTCTCCTATTTTCTAAAATCAAATAAAGATCTTAGTTTAAGGTATGGTTCGGATAGTGAGGTGAGATTGAGAAAAGACATTTGCAATGGTGAATAATGTAACCGCTGTGTAATTGTTTTGAAAAAGGTGAATAAAATATAGAATCTACATGAAAAAAATTAATTTTTTAATAGTATACCATATTATTTTTCAAAGTGATTACGCTGCGGTTACGCACTTCACAGTTGTATGTAAAATTACTCGTTAGGATTAAATGAGTTGAGATTAAAATTGAAAATTAAATAAAATATTGTTAGAATATTATTTTTTAATATTATTATTGTTTTGAGAATATAAAAAATTGAATTGTTTATTATATTTTATATAAAAATTTGAAAAAGTTGTAATGATAAGATGAGATGAGATAAAATATTTTTTTATATAATTGGAGAAATCATTTCACTACTATTCACAAATTATTTTATTATAATTTATAAAATTTTCATTTCATCTCATTATCCAAATATACAAAAATGAAGTGGATGCGGCAAAAGTTAGGTAATAAGCATTTGAAGCCATGGTAAAACTAAATTAACCAATCAAATCATGACACTTGGTGGTGAAAGTATGTTCCTTGGTGTAGATGATCAAAGACCGTTTGGATTCAAAGATGAATTGAGATGATTTTAGATGAGTTGAATAAAATATTGTTAGAATATTATTTTCAATATTATTATTATTTTAAGATTTGAAAAAGTTGAATTATTTATTATTTTTTGTATGAGAATTTAAAAAAATTATAATAACAAAATAAAATGAGTTGATGTGAATTTTGAATACAAACAAGTGATAGTGTTTTCATCAAACAAATCTTTTGAGCCAAGTGGGTCTCCCGATGGCTCAGCCATTAACTAAAACCTTATCTTGTATGGTGCCTTATTTTTCCCAGTGATATGATATCACTAGTGATGACGTGTGGGAATATTCTGATATTAATTATCGAGTTTGTTATATTTATAAGTGATAAACGTTTTAATAAAATTACATACTAATGTTTTTTTAAAAATAGAAATAATATTTACCTCTTATTTAAAAAAATAGATAAATTTAAGATTCACATAAAAAATATTTTTTTAATAATAAATTTAATTTTTTTTAAAAAAAGTACGCATTGCTTATGTACTTTAGACTGTATCAAGCATTCCTAAAAACAAAAATGTGTAAGATTTGGTCATTAGAGAACAATTTTAAATACGTAATAGCATTTAATGCTCTAGACTTCCTATAAAGTTTAAACCCTTTCTGATTATTTGACATAATTGACGGTTAAATTCGATGGAGAGAAAAATAATATATAGATTTACGCTTTCGCGTTTATCTAAAATTGCACCCTCCTATTCATGTTCTTCATCTTCTATTGCAGGTCATACTCACTAAGAAGTACTAAATATTGTAAAGTGATCCATATCATGTATTTATTTCTTTTTAAAACTTCACCAATATTTAATTGATTAAGTAATTAAATATGATCGATCTCTGTTCTTACGAGTAATGCTAGATATAGTCGTGGAGTGTATAAGCGTTATACAATCATTTTGAAAAAGAATGGGGTACACTATTAAAAAATTAGTTATTTTATTTTATTAATGTGTGTCTCATATTTACTTACTCTTTTTTAAAAAGATTGCACGATGCTTACGCTAGGCCTACAACCCATTCAACTCCTGCTGTTTTTGGACCCGACCGTATACCCAGGGCAAAACGACCCGATCCATAATAGGCGGGTTGGGTCTAAAATTTCTAATAATATTCGCACGACAATGAATTCGATTTACTAACGACTCCTAAGAATCATCCATCTTACTTTCCCAATTCTTCAGTTACAACAAAACTTTCGTTATACCACAAACTCTAGAATCCACAAATTCCCTAGAAGCAAAACGAAAACCCCAACAAAGCTTCCCTTTATTTCTTAATCCAACATAAACAAAACTCTTTCCAAGTCAACTGCCAAGCTTCAAATTTAATCAAAACAAGAACCTTGTTTTTCCATAGCAATGGATTCCATGAACTACGAAACCCATAAAACAAAACAAAACCCCAACAAAAGTTTTCCTTTATTTCTTAATCCATAAGAAACACCGTGCTAAGAGTTTTTGAAGAAGAAGATGGGCGACAAAAAGGGAGAGTAGGCTGATGTACTCCCAGAAACCTTATGGGCTTACAGAACTACACCAAAAACCTCAACGGGAGAAACACCTTTCGCCCTAGCTTTCGAAAGTGAGGCCATGATTCCTGTAGAAGTGGGGTTATTGACCCACAAAAGAGAAAACTTCGACCAAAAAACAAACGCGTCGAGATTGGAAGAAAACTTAGATCTATTGGAGGAAATAAGGACGGATGCAGAAGTTAGAGTTGTCGCTTCTAAAAAGAAGGCAGAACAATATTTCAACAAAAAAGTGAGGCCCAAATCTTTCAAAATAGCGATTTAGTGCTAAAAGAGACCAGCGTCACTATAGGAGAAGAAGGAAAGTTGGGCCCTCGATGGGAAGGCCCTTATGTCGTAATTGCATGCCACAGGCTAGGGACTTACCATCTCAAAGACGGCATGGGGCTTGCACCACCCCATCCATTGAACGCAGAGCATCTACGAAAATATTACGCCTAAAGGAAAGATATGTAAAACTCTTGATTCATCGATTTATTTGTTTATTTCCGTTAATAAATGGCAACGTTCTAAAAATTCATGTTCCATTGATTTACTTATTAATTCATGTAACAACCTAAAACAAGGGATTCCTCTACAATAAGCGACGTGGTCGAGGAATTCTCTCATGAGCCTAATACTGAAAGGTTAAAACGGTCGATGAAATCTCCCGTTAACTCCTTCTCGCCAATAGGCGACGAGGTTGAGGAACTCTCCCATGAACCTAATAATTGCAAAGTTAAAACAGTCTAGAAAATCTCCCATTAATACCTTCTCGCCAAACAAGAGATGTGGTTGAGGAATTCTCACACGAGCCTAATATTTAAAGGTTAAAAAGGTTGAGGAAATCTCCCATTAACACATTCTCACCAACAGGCAATGTGGTCGAGGAACTCTCCCACGAACCTTATACTGAAATGTTAAAACGGTCGAGAAAATCTCCCGTTAATACCTTCTCGCCAAAAGGTGATGTGGTCAATGAACTTTCCCACTAGCCTAATCCTTAAAAGGTTAAAATGGTCGAGAGAATCTCCTATTAACACCTTCTCGCCAATAGGCGACGTGGTCGAAAAACTCTTCCATGAACCTAATATTGGATGGTTAAAACGGTCGAGAAAATCTCTCGTTAACACCTTCTCGCCAAAAAGTGATGTGGTCGAGAAACTTTCCCACTAGCCTAATTCTTAAAAAGGTTAAAACGGTCGAGAGAATTTCCCGTTAATACCTTCTCGCCAACATGTGACGTGGTCGAGGAACTCTCTCACGAATCTAATACTGAAAGGTTAAAACGGTCGAGAAAATCTTTCGTTAACACTTCCTCGCTTAAAGGTGATATGGTCAAGGAACTCTCCCTCTAGCCTAATCCTTAAAATGTTAAAATGGTAGAGGGAATCTCCCGTTAACACATTCTCGCCAACAAACAACACAAGCCTAATACCTAAGGTATGAATAACATACGTTGATGTCATGATGTAGGTCACCAAGAAACAGCAATAAATACTTTACAACCAACAAACAAAGTTGAAAGGCCTCAAAACAGCTCACAAAATTCAATAGATTCAATAGGGGTACTACCCGCCCCCCGCCCTCACATGGGCACGGGAGAGGATTTACTCCTCGTCCCCTGCCCCCAGAGTGCAGGGGTGGGGTACCCAGTCTCGGATAACGGGGTACGAATAGGGGGTCAATCCCTCTACCCCCTATGGGGCCGGCCCAGAAGCAATTTCTAGGACAAAAATGGCCCAGAAGCTTTTTCTTTTAGGCCCAGAAACAACTTCTAGGCCATTTTGAGCCCATAAAATTAGAAGTAAAAAAAAAAAAAAAATTACATGAATAAAAATAATATATACATGATACAAATTTACTAATTTAGAGCAAATGAAGTACTACTATAGACTACTAGTCTATTACCTAATAAACTAATAATAATAACTAAGCTATTACAAAATTGAAAGACTAAACAATTACAAATATAAAAGTGTCCAAGGGACATTGTATCAACATTACAAATCATTGAATACATAATACGTACAAATGATTCAAATTTCAATATTCTAAGAATCTAAAGATAGAGCTGTTTGAGTCTTTGACTATGAAATTTGGGATGACCCGCGCAGGGAGTCTTTTTATGAACTCATTAAGATTTGAGGTTTGAGCACATATTCATATTACAACAGAGGTAGACGTCATCTGAGTCGTCTCATGTGTTGCTACAACAATTAATACTAAAATTAATACCAACGAAATCGAAATGAATATAAATAAATCAAAATAATAAAATAAAAACAACAATTACCAAGTGGTCCAGATCCAAACTGATCACCACCCTCCTCCTCGCCGGTCTTCTTAAAATCTAAAGCATTCGGAATATGAATATCCTTTCCCATCGTCCAACTCTGTGTGCATATCAATGATTCCACAGTTGTAGGAGACAATGAATTACGGAAAGGATCAAATATGTGTCCTCCGATACTAAAGGCTTACTCTGAGGCAATTGTGCTAATAGGGATGAGATATTTCTTTACTGTCGCCTTCCACCACCCTAATATATCAAAATCATCATCATCTTAAATAAGATCCCTTGACAAATAGTTGTCTAACTCCGAAACCATCTCCGTAAATTGAAGGATTAGTGTAGAATTCTATGGGAGGGTCTTACTCCACGCCAATCTACACTTTTTTGTTGGCCCAGTGTCTGAAGGAGGCGTCGGGGTAGGTGTAGATGTAGTAGATGCAGTACCACCCTTAGTCGCATTAAACTCATCATACAATTTAGCCAGGGTATTTTGGGCCATATCACCAATAAGATTAGCTCCTGCCTGATCTTGCACAAGCCTCAAACCATATAACATGCCTGAAATTTTCAGATGAGGATCAAGAATAACAGACACATATAACAAAATATTTAGTCTACTCAAATCTTCCCAATATTTGTTATATTTGACCCTCATGGTCAATATCATCCCCCTCATCCTTAGATTGGAACCTCTATATATGTCGTCTAATTCTTATTTTACTCTACATATTTGTTGACAAAACTCATGGGATATAGGGTACAAAGAATCAGATAACTTCAATGTGACATTGCAAAAAAGCCCGAGAAAATCAACAAAAGTAGAAGTTACCTCCCAATCATCATCATCAGGCTTTCCTAATCCCCGGTGCGCATCAAAGCATTTGACATATTGAACGTCTTTATCACCCAATAATTGAAAGGCTACTTTATATTTTTTGGCTGCCTCCAACATCAAGAAGGTTGAGTTCCATCTAGTAGGAACATTAGTACAAAAACCCTTCTTTGATTTTATGCCTATAGTCTTCACAACAACATTGGATTTCTCCAATCTAGAAGGAGAATACCTTACAAATTTCACAGTTATTCTAACTCATGCAACCGAGTCATCAACATTTTTCAACTCTTCAGTCACAATTATATTCAAGATATGTGCAACACATCTAACATGCAAATATTTACCAACTAAGAATGTCTTATTTGCCTCTCTAAGATAAGTCTTCAGATATCCTAAGGCGACATCATTAGACTAGCCATTATCAACCGAAACTGTCAAAACTTGTTCCAACCCCCACTCTTTTATTGCGGCCTCCAAGGCCTTCCGAATCGTCTCCACTAGAGATTAGTTATTTGACAAAACTTAATAATCTTTTTGTGAAAAATCCAATCAAAATAAAAAAAAATGCACAGTCAAAGACATGTAATTCATATTTTGGACAGAAATCCAAGTATTGGTAGTGCAAACTACCAAATCTGCAAATTGGCCCTTCAAAACATCTTTATATTTTCCGTACATCTTTTTAATATCCTTTGCCACAATGTGGCAAGAAGGAAGTGTAAATCTAGGTTCCAATTCTTGGACAAGTTCTTGGAACCCTCTCCCCTCCACAAACTGAAAAGGTAGCTCGTCTATGATAATCATACGAGCTAACTTCCTTCTACACTCATCGAGATTATACTTCGTATACCTCTTCAACGTTGGATCTCCACTACTTTCATCCGTCATTTTTTTTAGTTCAATATCTATTCTAGATAGATTCTTCTCCAGTAAGGATCTTAATATTAGACCCTTCTTGCATTGTTCCTCTAAATGGACCTTTAACTAGAATGTACCATTTTACCTATAGTTACATCCATATATTTTTTCACAGTGATTACATTTAGATTGGGGGTTATTGGGGTTATCACCCTCTAATTTGGTAAAGTGAGACCAAACTATGGAAACATGTTTCTTGCCCTGTGTCAGTGTAGGCTTGGGGGCGGGGCAAGGTGTATTCCTAGGGGTTGGAGTAGGGTTAGGTTCTGGGGTAGGGGTACTGGTAGGGGCGGGGATACTGGTAGGGGTAGGAGAGCTATCACTGAAATCTCTTTGAGAAGATATTCCTGATTCTTTAACACAATAAAAAAATTATAAAATCAAGTAGCACAAGACATTCATAATAATGCACCACACATGAAAAAACAAGGCAAAGTGCAAAGCCAACATAAGACATAAAAAAATGTAATAATACACCAAACAATTAAAAAAAAATGTTTTCTAGTTCTAAGAGTTTTAAATGAAAGAACAAAATTTTAGCAAAATGTATTAAAAAAAAAAGGGTCATCAAAGATTCAAAACCATCCTCTTTCTAAACAAAATAATCAAAGAACCCCTACCAGTATTTAGGGATTTCCATTGAAATCTTAAATTGAAATTTTAGGGGTTTCAATCGAAACCTCTAAATTGAAATTTTAGAGGGAAACCCCTAAATAAATTGATTTAGCCTTTTAGGGGTTTCAATTGAAACTGAAACCCATAAATCAAATCCTAAATTGATTTAGGGATTTCAATTGAAACCCCTAAATAAATTGATTTATAAAATTTTATTAGGTTCCAAGTCCGAAACCCCTAAATTGATTTAGGGATTTCGATTGAAACCTCTTTCCGTCTCCTGCCTCTGCTGGACTCCTTTGGTGCGGGCGGGCCCCCCCGCCCATAGCACATGGAATCCCCACCCCGCATGGGTGGGACTGGGGCAAACAGGGAGGTGTAGGGGGTGCAGGGCCCCGCTGCCCACCGTTAGAACGGCTTACAAAGTTTTGTTATGTACAAAGCTTCAAAAACAAAATCAAAACAAATCCCGATGGGGATGCGAAATCTTCAAACTATACAAATGTTAGGTTGGGCAAGGAAAAGTGTCAGGCATCTTGGCTTGGCCAAGGGAGTCATAGAAATGAAGGGTAACCTCACTAGCCTGAATAGACTTCCACTCTAGAGTATGCAAATTTGTTGTGGCTTCCCGAAGAAGAAGCTCACGGAGTTGTTTGACACCCAACTTGAAACCTATACCCTAGGCTCGTAATCAAACCTTGGGGGCAACAACCAACTAGGGGAGAACCTGATTTAGGTCGTTCTGAGAACTCTCCAAGGCAGAGCCCAACTCGGTCAATTTTTACTCCAGGATGGTATTCTTTTTCTTGGCAGACTTAACGACTTCATCAAACTGAAGATAGTGATGGTCGCTATTTTTTAGAAGGCTCTTCACCTCGGCCAATTTTTTCTCAACCTCAGCTTTCATCCCTTTGGCCGCCCTTAGTTTTATGAGTAGCTCCCATTGTTCGTCTCCGAGAGAGGCCAGGAGAGACGCATAGTCAGATTTGGACTTAGTTAGTGCTTCAATCTCCACCTTGGCAGGATCAAAACTGGCGGCCAAGCCATCTTTCAAGGTAAGCTCCACCCAAGCAGCCAACGCATCTCATTTCTTCTTAAAAGCCTCTGCCTGGGCAACCAAGTTGTTCCTTTCTTGCACAACTCCCTCTGTTTGATGTAGGCGAGTGGCAAGATCATATCGCTCTTTCCCGATTACTACTACCTCTTGACGATAGTGGTCAATATAGGCGGCTGAAATTGCCAACTCCTCTTGGAGTGAAGCAACTTGGGCCCGAAGGGTAACCAATTCGCCATTGGATGAATGGGAACAAGCCTCAAGCTGGGCCAACTTGACAGCCAAATGGTTCTTCTCATCTTCCAAATGTAGCCTATCATTCGCCAAGTCAGAGGTAAGGCGATCAACTCCCTAAAAAAAAAAACATATAAAGGTGGAAAAAGGGAATGCATTTAAGATATGTGCTTTAGAACTAATGATCAAAACACTAAGTAAAAGGAGAACGAGTATGAACGAAGTACCAATGCAAAGACACCACGAATCTGTTGAACAAAAGCATCGATGACCTCTGCTCGGCGAGTATGTAGGGATGCTGAGGAAATTAGCGAATGAGAACTTGAAGAACTTCTCGGGTTGATGGCTGGCAAGGAGGCAGTAGCCAAATCCTCCTGAGGGAAAGCAACTTCAGTCGGAACAAACAAGGGAGCGCTGACAGGTGGATCAACAGGACCCAAGCAGTTTTTGGCTTCCTCTCTCGCCCCAGCTTAGTCTTGGTAGGGCACAACCTGATCAATTCCAAGATTCTCCTCAGGAGCTATCAAAGATGGCTCGCCACTTCCTTAGGGAGAAACACTGAATGGTGGCGAGGGAATCAAAACCCTATTGCCACTGACGAGGGAGAGGGCTAGAAACATGAAGGGCAGGTCAGGAGTAACCCCACCCAAAGTTGTTGAGGCAACGGGAAGCTAGACACTGCAGCTAACTCCTCAACACTCCCCTTCTCGCCCTGTTCCAACCGGGAAAGTTCTGAAGGAACATCAGAGGGCATAGAAAGGACTGGCGGGGACAAAATTAGTATAGGCATAGAAGCCTCAAAGGGTGGAAAGCTCACAGAAGTAGAAAGAGGTTGGGATTCAAAACAAGAATATCCTCTTCCACTAGAGTATTATCACCTTGCTGCTGGAAATCTTCAGCTTGAGCCGTCGAGGGCTGAGCAGCAGCTTCGACGGCTCCCTTTGCACCGATTATGTCTTCAAGATCTTCTTCAGCCAAGGACATGACGTCATTCAAAGAAAGAGTTGGTGGATCCACAAAGGTGACCATAACACTTGTTACCCCTCAAGAAATGGCCACCTTGGGGCTTCCACCTTCCACCTGCCCGGGGGGTGGTTTTACTCGACTGTACTCGAGAAGAATTCAACTCAACATTACCAACAGTTGGAACTGTTGACCCATTCTGTTTTTCCAGAGGAGGTACAAATTTTATACCTTCGCAAGACGCAGAGGGAAGTAAAGAACCACTTTTGGATGAAATAGACTCGTCTGAACGAGGCGAGATACAAGCTTTCTTAACATTTCTTTGTTTCTTTTCTCCAAACACTTAAACCCATGAAAGGACAAAAACTCACTGGTTGTTAGGTCTGGGTACTCATTGCCCTTGGGTTCCAGTACTCATTGCCACAAAATGCAGCAGACCATCAAAATTCTCTAAGCATTCGGCACCAACTAAGCCGGAGCAAGCCCTAAGACGTCTAACACGTCACAAACTGGGCGCACAAAGGGCAAATGAAGCCCCATGGTAAACATAGAAAAATAGAGGGCAACAGAGACGACCATACCTTTGGCGTCCATAACATTTTGATTTGGAGTAGGAACCCTCATTTCAATGGAGTCAGGAATGTTGAAATTATTTTGGGCATTCTCCAGTTCGCTCGCAGTGATGGTTGAAGACCAACGAGAGAGCCCATAAAAATGGATGTCGAAGGAGCAACGACAACTCGTGGAGAGGAGTCACGGGATGGAGAAGAGTGTGAAGCAGGAACCACAGCCTTACCCTTGGAAGTAGAGGAAGCCATGGAGGAATGAAGAAAATCGTGAGAGAATAAGAAAGGCAAGAACTCGGCAAGAAAGGCAAGAAACGTAAAGGAAGTATAAGACCAAAAGAAAAGGGAAAATGGACATTAAATAAGAGTTGAAATGAAGTGACGGTTGACGTACCCGAGGAGAGAAATGAAACGCTGCATTGACACGCCTCTAAAAGAGAAACGACACCCAAATTCAAGTCCCATCACGCCACACGTAATGAGACTTCGCGTGGTAACTGGAGAGGACATCCCGACTGGTTAGCCCCAAGGTGGGCCTGGACCCTTAATTATGACCAAGGCTTGATTCATTCTCAAGAAACCCAGCTCAATACCAAGGGAATCTAGCCCATAACCAATGCCGACTGGATAACTATCCAATGGTGACAAATGATAGAAACGACTATCATTCAAATTTGCTAAGAGATGAACCCTCATCTCCAAGTTTGAATTCAAATAAAAGATAACCATTATCAGAACAAAGATAACTCATGGAGCTCTATATAAGGGAAGAATCCAGGTATGTAAATGGATCGAATTCATTAGTATTATTATTACTATCTTTAGTCACTGACTTAAGCATCGGAGGCGTTCCCTCGAACTCCCAAGCCCTCTACTCTTTAGCTGCAGGTGATCGTGAAGTGGTGGCGGTGAAATACATCTATAACACATAATATTAAATATTGTAAGATACACATGATACGTCTCTCTTTTCAGAATTAATCATTTAATTCCATGGTTGCAATTATTGAAGACTTTTATCATGCAATGCACGTGTCTATGGTTGTGAAATAAGAAAACGATCTATGTATAATGAGTGGACTTGAATTCAAAAGAAGCTTCGTAAGCATTATTAACGTATGGGTTTTCAACCTTTATCGATTGGGAAAGGTCATAGAAAGTGTGCGCGAAATGGTCTAAAGCCAAGACTAGCTTTTCAGATTGTGTGTGAAATTTCATTCTTCTTGACTCATTAGGTAAAGTAATGCTATATACAATAGTAGAATGTGTAAGGGTCGTGCTGCTAGGGACAGTCTAACTGGGCGTGCCACAAGATAAAATTTACTTTTTTAATTTCTTTTATTCATATTTTTTAACATTTTTAACTATTTTTAAATTTTATAAAAAAATATCAATATACTAATAATCACTTCTTTAATCAGTAAGTAAAAAAAATTTAAATAAATAAATACATAAACAACTAAAATGAGGGAACAAAATAGACAGACATAGTCACATAATAGCCTTATTCTACTCTAAAACGTGTAAATTTTACGGAACGAAAAGGCTATGACCCTTTTTTTTTTTTTTATGAGAAAAGGCCATGACCTTTGAAATTAAAAAGTATCATTCAATAATTGACCTAACTTTTGTAGACAAAGGACCGACCGACTTGAAAAAAGAAAATGAAATTACCTTGTAAGTAAGGCAACTTGGGCTAAAGGCATTTGGAAAGTGAGATAATCTCGTCCTATATCAAAATTTTTTATAATTTTGTGTTTTAAATATTATTTAAATATAACTACTTTTTAATTTTTAATTTTTTCATCTAATTATTACAATTTTTTAACTTTTTATGATACTAATTTTTCAAATTTCAAAATATAAATTATATTAAAAAATTATATTATAGTTTTATAATATTTTTATTTAATTTTCTCTCTCCTATTTTCTAAAATCAAATAAAACATCTTACTTTAAAGTATGGTTTGGAAAGTGAGTTGAGATTGAGAAAAGATATTTGTAACTGTGAATTATGCAATCGCCGCGTAATTATTTTGAAAAAAGTGAATAAAACATGGGAACCATATAAAAAAAATTAATTTTTTAATAGTATATCTCATTCTTTTTCAAAACGATTATGCTGCGGTTATGCACTTCACGATTGTATATAAAATATTGTTAAATATGAGATTAAAGTTGAAAGTTAAATAAAATATTGTTAGAATATTATTTTTTTAATATTATTATTGTTTTGAAAATATAAAAAATTAAATTTTTTATTATATTTTATATGAAAATTTGAAAAAATTATAATAATAAGATGAGATGAAATATTTTTTATATCCAATTAGGGAAGATCATTTCACTAATACTATTCATAAATTATTTTATTACTATTCATAAAATTTTATTCTCATATCATTATCTAAACATACCTTAAAAATGAAATGGATGGGACAAAAGTTAGGTAACAAGCATTTGAAGTCACGGTAAAACTAAATTAACCAATTAAATCATGACACTTATTGGTGAAAGTATGTTCCTTGGTGTAAATGATCAAGGTCCGTTTGGATCATAAATGAGTTGAGATAGTTTTAGATGAATTAAATAAAATATTATTATAATATTATTTTTAATATTATTATTGTTTCAAGATTTGAAAAAATTAGATTGTTTATTATATTTTATGTGAAAATTTTAAAAAAAATTTATAATGATAAGATGAGATGAGTTGATGTGAATTTTAAATACAAACAAGTGCTAGTGTTTTCATCAAACAAATCTTTTGAGCCAAGTGGGTCTCCCGATGGCTCATGTCATTAACTAAAACCTTATCTTGTATGGTGCCTTATTTTTCCCAGTGATATGATATCACTAGTGATGACGTGTGGGAATATTCTGATATTAGTTATCGAGTTTGTTATATTTATAAGTGAAAAACGTTTTAATAATACTATCATTTTTTAAAAAATAGAAATAATATTTACATCTTATTTTAAAAAAATAGACAAATTTAAGATTCACATAAATAATAAATTTTTAATAATAAATTTTATTTTTTTAAAAAAAGAGTACGCGTAGCTTATATATTTTACTGTATCAAGAATTCCCAAAAGCAAAAATGTGTAAGATTTGGTAATTAGAGAACAATTTTACGTACTTAATAGCATTTAATGCTCTAGACTTCCTATAAAGTTTAAACCCTTTCTGATTATTTGACATAATTGACGGTTAAATTGGATGGAGAGATAAATAATATATAGACCTACGCTTTTGCGTTTATCTAAAATTGCATTATGCTCATACATATCTATATATATATATATATATATATATATATATATATATATATATATATATATATATATACAAACGTATATATATACACGTTTGTACAATTCCAAAATCTTACATATAGACTAATAAATATTATAGAATTGTCTTTTTAAAATTTGTACAATTCAAAATGATAATAAAAAAAGATATTTATTTCTGAGTTAGGCTACATGCATACAGTTTCTAAATGAAGATTGCTTATGCAAGCTCATACAATTATATTTAAAAAAAATTTAAAATTACAATAATATCATTTTTAAAATAATTTTTTTTCTCCCTTTTATCCTTATTCATCAATGAAATTGCATACACAATCCCCTACTCACTACTACAAATTAATATAATTTCTCATTTATTCCATGCTAATACAACCCTTGCATCCGCAAAGATTTTCTGGCTTTCCCACCACTGGTTGGTTCCTAAGGCATTTGCTACTCCCTTTCGTATTCACCCAGTTTATCAAAGGCCCTTACATCTTCCAAAACCTATTCAACGAAGAGAGAAGTGAACGAAAAAATAAAAATAAAAAATCTCTCTTTCTTTCGCACCCTCCTATTCATGTTCTTCATCTTCTATTGCAGGTCATACTCACTAAGAAGTACTAAATATTGTAAAGTGATCCATATCATGTATTTCTTTCTTTTTAAAACTTCACTAATATTTAATTGATTAAGTAATTAAATACGATTGATCTCTGTTCTTACGAGTAATGCTAGATATAGTCATAGAGTGCACAAGCGTCACACAATTATTTTGAAAAAGAGTGGGGTACACTATTAAAAAATTAATTTTTAATTTTTTAATTTTTTATGTAGGTTTCATATTTACTCACTTTTTTTAAAAAAATTGCGCGGTGTTTGTGCTAGGCTTGCAACCCATCTAACCGGCACTGTTTTTGGACCCGACCGTATACTTAGGCCAAAACGACCCGACCCATAATATGCGGGTCGGGTTTAAAATTTCTAATAATATTCGCACAACAACGAATTCGATTTACTAATGACTCCTAAGAATCATCCATCTTACTTTCCCAATTCCTCAGTCACAATAAAACTTTCGTTAGACCTCAAACTCTAGAATCCACAAATTCCCCAAAAGCAAAATGAAAACCGCAACAAAGCTTCCCTTTATTTCGTAAAACAAAACTCTTTCCAAGTCAATTGCCAAGCTTCAAATTCAATCAAAACAAGAACCTTGATTTCCCATAGCAATGGATCCCAAGAACTACAAAACCCATAAAACAAAACAAAACAAAACCCCAACAAAGCTTTCCTTTATTTCTTAATCCATCAAAAACATCATGCCAAGAGTTTTTGAAACTCACCGGAATCAAGGTTGATAGGAAAAAACCTACTAGTAATGAGTCTAAATAGAGTCAACTACCGGTCGAATTCCAAAGAAATTGCAAGATGACAGGAAAGCATCCATTTCTAGTTGAAAGAGAGAGAGAGAGAGAGAGAGAGAGGCTAAGCTTCACGAGATTTCGACGGATGGAACTGTCAAGGTATGGTAGAGGGAGCTACAAGATAAGAGAACCAAGCACTTCCTGGTTTAGGTTTTGTTGAAACAGGAAAATGTGATAACAATGTTAGCCTTAAACAAATTGTCGGCCGTTGTATATTGTGGATCCTCGGATGGGCTAGTGAACTTCTAGGAATGCTAGAAGCATTTGTCTCACGGTGGGGTTCTCCAGGGCCACAAGTTGGCGGTGCTGTGCCTTGCCACGACGGGAAATTTGGTGTTCAGTGGGTCGGCAGATAAGAATATTTGTGTGTGGAGGAGGGAGGAGCAGAACGGGGCTCACGTTTGCCTCTCGATTCTGACTAGTCACACAAGGCCCGTCAAGTGCCTCACCATCGACGAAGATCACGAGTCAGAAAAGGTCGATCAACGGTGGATAGTGTATAGTGGGAGCTTAGACGAGTTGGTGAAGGTGTGGCGTGTGCTTGGGAATGCGCCGAAATTGAGGCACATGAGGGTGGCAAAATGACCTTGCGACAATAATAGCGTGTGAGACAGAGTGAGACGTTTGTGTCCGAAGACTTGGCTGCTAGGGTTTTTGTCTGAAGACTCGAACACCTGAAGCATTTTATTTTTTTGATAAGAGTTGGGTCTACCCGTTATTTATCGGGTTCGACCCGACATTGATGCAAAATCATCTTCTATCAGACAGATCTGATTGGGTTAGGAGGGCTGACGGGTCCAATGGATATTCTACACAGGCCTAACTTGCACACTCCACGACTGCAAATATCATTTCTCTTTAACTACACCCTTCGTGTACTCAAAGACGTTGACATAAATAAAAAACTATTTGGCAGTCTAGGAGTGTGGATGATGCGTCCTAATTCGTAATGTCATATTATTAAAATTGCTTACAAGTAATGGTTTTTAATCACATAACATCTCATGATTGGATAAGAATACGTGTCGATACTCTCAAGACTGTTCAAGAATTAGTAGATACAAATACCACCAATACCATGACCTAGTACACAGCTTTCGGGTCCACTTGCTACTCTCCAATTTAGTTGACTTCTTTCTTTTTTTTGACTTGTTTTTGGAACTCCCCCCAGTTTTTACCATCTTCCAAAACCTGTTCATCGACGAGAAAAAGTCTTGGGGTTCTTTCTTCGCACATTCTCCTTCTTCAGCTGCTTCACTTATATAATCTCTGCTCATCCATTCATCTTATATTATGTGACTCGTTAAACTAAGCTGTGTTAAAACACATTTATTTTGCTTCCCCTTTCCCTCCCGCCTGTGTGAGAACTTTGGACCCAGGAAAATGAAGGTGAGGTTTCCCTCCATGCTAGGCTAACTTCTGGTTGTTTCACGATTTTTAATGAAGTAAACTGCATGCAATTCTTATACTGTAGAGTTCTTGATGAACTTTACTATTGATATTCCAGAATTCGTTGTTTTCTTTGATCATTTTCTTCATTGCACTTGTCACTGTTCTTGAAAACTATACCTTCTCTGAAGACCTCTGGATTATTCATAAGCAGACTTTAGAAATTGATTTCCAAAAGGGATGATCTTCTTTCTTTATTTAGAGAGTATTACTGTTTCTGTTTGATCATCATATTCATGTTTGTTGTCTCCAATCTCTGAAATAGAAATATTTTGTTTTTGTTGCAGAAAGTAGTGTTGAAGCTGGTCTTGCACGATGACAGAGAAAAACAGAAGGCCCTGAAAGCAGTTTCCAGCCTTATAGGTATAGACTCTTAACAGGTTTCCAGCTGCCTGTGTTTTATTAATGACAAAGACACTGAAACATATTGGTCGTGCCATCTCTGTTTCAAGATTTCTTTTAAGATTAATTGAATGCAACTTTTGTTATTCGGATAATTTTATTTCCCTTGTTTTTCCTGCAAATATCTGCGACCAATTGGAGCTATCAATCCTATCTAACTAAACGTCTCGGATTTGATTGAAAAAAGAAAACTTAATCACTCTCTACTCATAACTTATCTAATTCTGCTCTGTCCAACAACATTTGCAGGCATTGATTCAATTGATATGAACATGAAGGAGCAAAAACTGACAGTCACTGGCATGGTAGACCCGGTGGATGTTGTGAGGAAGGTGAGCAAATTTTGGCACACAGAACTTCTGACCGTTGGGCCTGCAAAAGAGGAGGAGAAAGATGAGGGGAAGAAGGATGACGCTGATAAAACACAACCTCCTCCCGTGCTCGCATGCTATTATCATCCGCCATATTATTTTGTAGAAGAGTATCCAAATAACTGTGTCATATGCTGATTGGTGAGGCCTGAGGAAACAACTGGAAGATTGAATGCTTTGTTGTAAAATTGAAATCTGTCTGTAAAACCCATAGCAGAAAACCATGAGCGGGGGCCCTCTTGTGTTTAATTCATATCGATTATGAATTATGCAGGTTAGCACTTACAATTGAAATTCAATGTTGAGAGGACTAGAGGAAGTGGATTATAGAGTAAGAAAAAAATGAATAAAGTGAGTTATGGAATTAAAGTGGATTCTTGTCTGTATTTCAGAATTGTTTATTTTCATCAACCGGTTATTGTTATTGGAGAATTGTTACCTCTTACAAAAAGATTTTATAAAAATAAATTTACATTCTGAAGTAACTTAGTATGATACGTGGATTTATTTAGATAATGAGATGAGATGGTTTTAGACGAGTTAAATAAAATATTGTTAAAATATTATTGTTTAATATTATTATTATTATTTTGATATTTGAAAAAGTTGAATTATTTATTATATTTTATGTGAAAATTTAGAAAAGTTATAATGATGAGATGAGATAAGAAAAGAGAAAATGATTTTTGTATCCAAACAAACCTTTACAATTAAAAATACTTTACAATCTAACGTATCAGTCACACCGCATAAGTTTGTATGTTTTTTTGTAAATTCTCTTTTAAACCAAATAATTCTCAATTTTGAAATGGGTATGTCAAAGACTTTCTGTACAGGAAAAAAAAAATCTCGGTCATATGGTGTTTGAGCTGAGTAGTGATAGGCATACAATTTTTTTTTTTTATATAACTTTTTATATAACTATATTTTAAAATGAGGTATTTATGTAAAGTAATGTTATTTTATAAATTATTTTACAAAACGCCCGTCATTTTAAACATAATTATATAAAAGGTTGTAAAAAAATTGTATGTCTATCGTTAATTTCTATGAAGAAAAATCATCAATTTAGAGTTCAAACACCATATGGTCGAGACTTTTTTTTTTCCCCCTGTACAGAAAGTCTTTTGACATACCCATTTCAAAAATATTTGGTCTACAAAAAGATGTTAAAAAAAAATTTACAAATTGATATGATCTGCTGTACATTAAATTATAAAGTATTTTTAATTATAAAGTAAATATGTACTCTGTAAATTTACTTTGTAAGATTTAGAAGTAGATGAAATGGAAAATACTATTTTTCTTTTTCTTTTGCAGGTAATTATTGGTATTGGAGCAAAACCTGCCGTCAGTCCCTTCGAAAGCGTGCACTTAAATACCACCGTTTGTGGAATACAGTTGAGCCTAATTTTAAATTACTCTAGGTAGCGAAAATTAATGCAAATTTGACTTGAAATACTTTGTGCAAACAGAAATCTGATAATAAATTGTTCCAAGCTAACACCACTAAAATAAAGTGTAACATCCAGGTCCAGCATTAAGCCGCTTTCTAAAATTTTTTTATAAGGGATTCAATATATGAAGAACCTAGTTAATTTTTGAGTATTTTTTTTTTATATTGATTTTGGGTCCAAATTGTATTTTAGCGGATATTGAATACTTTTTTAATGGACTTGCTATTTTAGCAATTTCCTTAAATATCTTTGGGTCGGATGGAAAATCTTTTATGGGCTGAAAAAATTTATGGAACAAGTATATTTTTCTTAAGGATGAGTCGAGACTCAAAACTCAAGGAATAACCCATTTATTAAAATTCTTTTTATTCACTAAGAAGCATGGGCCAAATATTTGAGATGGGCCAAAAGCCCAAGCCCATGAGATCTGGTATCGGCCCCCATGGCATGCATGTCAGTTTCTTCTGCATGCACGTTTGTTTCCGCTAGGGTAAACAACAACACTTTATTTTCACATGGTACACAAGTTCATGCATAGCCCCACAGACTCATTTTCAAGCACGACTTTATCACGTCTGTTTTCCACAGCATGCATGATGCACGTCTCTTACCTTCCATCTATAGGGTTTTATCAGTTTCATATATATATATATATATATACATATATTTATTCATTACACAGTATCACACACATATCCTGTAAGCTATCCTCAACCTAAAAACTAAGGCTATCGCCCTGTGTACCTCCTGCCTTCAAGGTATTGCCGCTGCTGCCGCTTCAACACAACCACCATAAACGCCCCCCACCAAAGCCAAGCCCTTCACATATGTCTAGCCCCTGGCTCCTCTGCATGCAACCATCTCTCTTGGTGAGCTTGAGATTTTCCCCCTGCTGCTAGCCACGCTCCAAAGTTAAGCCTTTCCCTGTCGCCCTCCTTACACCACCACCACTGAACCACTACCCAGCTCCACGCACATCCCCAACCTTCTCATTTTTTTAAAAAACTCAAAACAGAGCAAGAAAACACTCCCCCACGTCTCAATGTGCAGCCCCGTAACACGTCGGTAAAGCCCAATGACGTCGCCAACCCCTCCACGTCGTCTCCACCTACACAAAAGGTGCCACCGAGCATTACACGTCACTCCCGTTACTTTTCCTTTCTGTAAGCCACTGTGTCTCTCCGTCTCTCTCTCTTCCTTTCACGGTTGCACTCTCTCTCTCTCAATGCTCTGCCGTCATGATCACTGCTGCCCACTACACCCAGCTCCGTCGTAGCTCCACCTCTCTCGATGAGTATGGTCTCTCCTCGCATGACTTGGTCTAGGGTGGTTGTTTTTCCATAAAAATTGTTTGTAAAGTTTAGCCTTCCCAAAGTGCCCATGCATTTTATGCTTATTTCCTAAAATGCCATGCCTTAAGGTGGATTTTATATTAAGTCTAAATTTTTGTTATTTATAAGGGTTTTAGCTTTTTTAAACTTATAAAGAAAATAAATAAATATTTGAAGTATATTATTAGTAATAATATATTTTTAAAATATGAATTTTAGAAGTACATTGTAAGTACAAAATTTTATTTTGAGCCCTTTAAAGAGAAAGCAATTAGTCTATTTTTTATTAAATGAAATTCCTCTTTCCTATTTTAATCAATTTTGTTATAATTAGGTTGAAAGGAATTTTAAACTAGAGATGTATTTTATGTGACATAGTTGTAATTAGTAAAAATATTAGTATGCATTTTTAGAAATAATTTAGAGCTTAAATAGTCAGAGATTTTTAGTGAATACTGAGGCATTTAAGAACTTATGATATTTTAGGGTTTCGAGAAATTTAGATTTTTAGGAAAATAGATTACTTAGCATTTCAGGTTTAAGTTTTGAAAAATGTATTAATTTCGGATACTTACGGAAATAATGTGGCAATTTTATAGGTAACGAGTAATTTTCGTTCAACACTGTTGTCAAGAAATTTAGAAAGTTAAGAAGTCTAAATAAGCGAGGTTCATATAATAAACTTTGCATAAAAGAAAATAAATTGAGATTGGTTTATGGAAATGTGCATGATATGTTTTTGAAAAGAAATGTGAAAATAATCTCAGTTATTTGTTTTGCATTACTCATGAAATCCGTATGAAAGAGAATGGTATTTTTGTCATGACTGGTGTAGATATAAACTAATGTTATGCATTTTGTTTTTTGAGCTAAGAAAAATGAGCGAATATGAAAATTTGATAATTTTTGCATATGATGTGAAAATGTTCTGAATCTGTTTTTTTTTCCATGATGTTAAATTATCTGAATTGTTTAGTACTCTATTTTGATGTTGTGACATCTGAAACCTTGACATAATTTTCTGAGAATGTATTCTGATTAAAGTCTGACTATGATGTTTCTGTTCTATTCCGATAAGGCCCTGCCACAGTTGATAATATTGGCATACGGCCTTCCACGAGTTTTAATTGTAGTTTATAACCCTACCACAGGGGTTAAATATGATATCTGTCCCAATGTGATACCCTGATAAGATGAAGATGATATCTCAGATTTTGATATGCCAAAAGATTTTTGAATAATAATGTTTTTTGAAAGTTTCGCTCTTATATTTTTGGTAACATGTTTTGATTTTGCATTCTGAAAGCAAATGTTTCTAATTCTGCATTTTGAAATTAAATATTTTGTTCTGCATTCTAAATTCTGAAAATGTTCGTATTTACATATTAGTATATGTTCCCTACTTACTAGTATACTAGTAAGAAGTGTTAGCAATGTTTGATGATCATAGAGGAATAAGGGCCAAAGGGGTACAAGTATTTGTTGAAGAGTCTTATTTAGTAGGTTTATGATTTTATGTTATTTTGGTATTTTGAGTTATAGATATTTTTTAGTCTTTGTGGAGATTTTAATTTATTTTATTGAAGTATTTCTTTTGTGTTCATATGGAAGAACATGGATATTCGTGTTGAATAAATAAATTAATATTTTATAGAGCTTCTGAGCTATTTATAAATGTGTTATTAGAGATTGTTTAAGGTGACAAGAGTTAACTCTCCGAATGATCGGGATCGTGACGTTACATAAAGTGTCTTTTCTTTCAATAATCATATGATAATAAGTTTGTTTCCAACTGTAACTTTACCTACATTAGGGGCCAGAGAAAAAAATAGAAAAATCAACGTTCGTGTAGACCTGATATATATATTTTCAAATCTCAGGTTGATGAAAATAAACAATTCTCAAATACAGACAAGAAACCACTTTAATTCCATAACTCATTTTATTCATTTTCTCTGTACTTTACAATCCACTTCCCCTTGTCCTCTCAACATTGAATTTCAATTGCATGTGCTAACCTGCATAATACATAATCGATATGAATTAAACACAAGAGGGCCCCCTGCTCATGTTTTCTGCTATGGGTTTTACAGACAGATTTCAATTTTACAACAAAGCATTCAATTTTCCAGTTGTTTCCGCGAGCCTCACCAATCAGCATATGACACAGTTATTTGGATACTCTTCTACATAATGTGGCGGATAATAGCATGTGAGCACGGGAGGAGGTAGCGTAATAGCGTCAGCCTTCTTCTCATCTTTCTTCTCCTCTTTTGCAGGCCCAACGGTCAGAAGTTCTGTGTGCCAAAATTTGCTCACCTTCCTCACAACATCCACCGGGTCTACCTTGCCAATGACTGTCAATTTTTGATCCTTCATGTTCATATCAATTGAATCAATGCCTGAAAATGTTGTTGAACAGAGCAGAATTAGATAAGTTATGAGTAGAGAGTGATTAAGTTTTCTTTTTTCAATCAAATCCGAGACGTTTAGTTAGATAGGATTGATAGCTCCAATTGGTCGCAGATATTTGCAGGTAAAACAAGGGAAATAAAATTATCCGAATAACAAAAGTTGCATTCAATTAATCTTAAAAGAAATCTTGAAACAGAGATGGCACGACCAATATGTTTCATTGTCTTCGTCATTAACAAAACACAGGCAGCTGGAAACCTGTTAGAGTCTATACCTATAAGGCTGGAAACTTTTTTCAGGGCCTTCTGTTTTTCTCTGTCATCGTGCAGGACCAGCTTCAACACTACTTTCTGCAACAAAAACAAAATATTTCTGTTTCAGAGATTGGAGACAACAAACATGAATATGATGATCAAACAGAAACAGTAATGCTCTCTAAATAAAGAAAGACGATCATCCCAGAAAAGTTCATACTTTTGAAAATCAAATTCTAAAGTCTGCTAGCTTATGAATAATTCAGAGGTCTTCAGAGAAAGGGATAGTTTCAAGAACAGTGACAAGTGCAATGAAGAAAATGATCAAAGAAAACAACGAATTCTGGAATATCAATAGTAAAGTTCATCAAGAACTCTACAGTATAAGAATTGCATGCAGTTTACTTCATTGAAAATCGTGAAACAACCAGAAGTTAGACTAGCATGGAGGGAAACCTCACCTTCATTTTCCTGGGTCCAAAGTTCTCACACAGGCCGGAGGGAAAGGGGAAGCAAAATAAATGTGTTTTTAACACAGCTTAGTTTAACCAATCACATATAATATAAGATGAACGGATGAGCAGAGATTATATAAGTGAAGAAGCTGAACAAAGAGAATGTGCGAAAAAAGAGAGAATCCCAAGACTTTTTCTCTTCGATGAACAGGTTTTGGAAAATGTTAGGACTTAAATAAAACTAGGTGGAATGCCAAAAACAAGTCAAGACAAAAAGTCAACTCAATTGAAAAGTAGCAAGAGGACCCGGAAGCTGTGTACCAAGTCATGGAATTGGCGGTATTTGTGTCTAATAATTCTTATCCTATCGTAACAAAACGAACCAAAAGAAAAGGTGGAATAGTAAAGTAGTAGTAAATAATTTGTAAGAGTGTCGTTATTTTTTTTATCGAAATGGCATTATACAGTATTACTCCACCTTTCAGACCTGATTTTCTTTTATCTTTCAAAGTGCAAAGTTTTTAGCCTTTGTCTTCTAATTCCACCCCTTTTTTTTTTGTTGACTGTTATCTCAAACACATGAAAAAGAAGCCTCATTCCCTTCTGAAAGTCTAAGTAAACCGAGATCAATTATGTGTAGATAATTAATACTGGATTAATTATCCATCCATAATCTCACTGTCATGGGCCACATTTATTGATGCTGATGTAAATCGTTGTTAAGACCATACGTGGAAGGAGTATTTTCATTCATTTATTGATTCTTGAAATCCATTAATTTTTTTTGTAAAGATTACAAAACATAGGGCCCAAATTTTGAGTAGTTAACCATTTTTGATGTTTTGTCATCGGATGGATGTGCATATTAATTTAGTTAAAAGTTGAATAAATATTATTAAAATATAATTTTATAATATAATTTTTATTTTAAAATTTTAAAATTTGAAAATTTAAATATATTTTATATTTTATTTTAAAATTTTAAAAATTTATAATAATTATATAAGATGAGAGCAGTTGTGAAAATAAATCGAATTTTATTTATTGATATTATGCGTAATATTTATTAGTCAGAGAAAGTCTGTGGAGGGAATAACAAGAAAACAAAAACCATATGAAAACAAATCTCCATTAATGACTTGACACAAGAATTGGGCTAAAGAACTCTACAGTAAAGCCTCAGGGAAAAGGTGAAAAGGCTTGACTCTTCCAAGTCAACCCAGGCTGCAAAGTCCAGTTTGGCTGTTTTGGGCATTACATGTGAAGTGATAGCATGAGGAATATTTCAACCGACAGTGTAAGGAAGCCACCTTATTAATTATCCCATTAAATTATTTATTGAATGAAATCATTTTATGGTTATAAATGAATCTATGTATCTATGTACAAAAAGTCTATTTACAATCGGTTTGGAGAACTCCCGTATCATCGTGTTCTACATGACATGCTTCAAAATGGTGTTGTTTACATTTGAAATCAAATCAAAGACTCAGCGTCGAAACTCGCTTCCTTATTATTTCACATTCTCCCGCTCGATCCCCTACGAGACCACTTGGTCTTCTCCACCAGAGCCACGAAGCCCTGTCGATTCCAAAACCATAGAGTCAATTTGAACCCACGAACCAGAGCCACGAAGCCTTGTCGTCTTCTCCACCAGATATGAAATCTGAAGCCCACATAGCAGTTCCCGTTGGCACTTCTACTCCTTCTCCTTGAACCCAAGACCCACAAACCCAAGTTTTAGGCTCGTATCGAAGAGCCATGAACCACAAACCCGATTTGAACCCACAAAGCCCTATCGTCTTCTCCATCAAATTTGAAATGTGAAGCCCATAGAGCACTGAAACCCTGACCTCAAAAAATTTGGCATAATCATCAATTGGGCTGAGTTTCAAAGTATGCCCTTGCAAAATCAGGTTAGTTTTCTCTCTTTTAATGTATTTTGGTTTTGGTTTCCCTCCCTTCTCATATTGTGAGTCAGTTATAGGATATTTTTTGTGTTCTCTGATTGTTTATATCTTTTTTTTGTTTGAGCTCCATTTAAGAACTTTACTTTGAATCCCTATGAAGAATCATAAGAAAAATTAAAAGTAGTGGACTAAATTTCTATTTGATTAGCAATGGATTTTGAGGGATGTGTATTGGAATTGTAGAGGTTCTAATTAAAAGTTGTGGTCTACTTAGGTTTATGTCTGTTTTTTTCATATCTACTGAAAAGAAAAAAGAAGACTTTTGCTTTTAAACGCGTCTTGTCATTTGTTCATGAAGCTCATTAATTTATTTGCATATGGAAAATCTTTAAAAGTGACTTATAAGGTTGCTGATCTTCTTGGCTTCTTTACCAGGTTCAATTTTTTGTTGAAATTGTTCTTATTTTTGGGAAAAATACTACTTTAATTGATTTTGCTTTTGTTTTACATTGGTTTCTTTCTTTAATGTACATGAAAGTTAGATAAAAATACGAAGATCCCATTTTTTAGATCGAAAATGGTGTAATTGGACCTTCGAGTTAGGGGAATATCATTAAGTTTTTCTACCCTTAGTTTTTTTTTTTAATTTCCTTGTAAAAAGATTAGAAGTATCGCACACAGATCACTAATTTGACTAATTATGTTAAGTGGAACTCATGTTTTGTTCACTAGATTGGATAATTGGGTACTTAATTATTATCCAATTAAGGATCTCTTGTGCTAATCATGATTGAATAATTAATGCTAGTTGTCCCGAGGATAGGTCTCGATATAATTGTTTTTTGGATGTTAGAGATTAAGCAAGTGTTTTAAAATGATGATGTGATATTTTTAAAAAAATGTTTAAGGGTTTAAAAAACGTAGAACACCTTTTATAGAGTCAAATACTTCAAAGCTAAAAGTAATTCCCCATGTAATCATTTATAGTGTCTTAGAGCGGTTTCTTCACGCTATATGAACCTAGAGACATAAATTCTAAGACTGTCATAATTTTATATACATCCGAATACAGGTTATATACATAGCCATAATTCTTGAAAGTTTTGATATATGTTTTGACCCTCAAAACTACTTGTAACTCCCAGCTGTACGAGACTTTGGAAATACAAGTACTCAAAACTGCTTGTAACTCTCAGAATGATAGCATCAGTTTCCATAATTCCTATCAAGCCAAAGCCAAATTAGACTCTCGTTCCAAGTAATATAAATATTTTTGACAAATTAAATATTTCCAAAACTTTTAATTATTTTACGTTCAATCTTCCTCCAATCAATAGCATATATATATAGCTACATGGAACTTGGAAGGACCATCAATTACTTTTTCTTTTTTGGATTAATTACTGATATTTCTCCAGATTGAACATTTAGATATTTCTCCTTACAAATAATAGTCATATACCTCAAGTACGCATTACTTTTGTATATTTCATTTTTAAACTACTCAAATGCTTCTCAAACAAATGTAATTGATATAAAAGGAATGCAACCTTCAATTTCAATATAGAAGAAAAAGAAGAAGAAGAAGAATATTATAAAAACATATCCACGATAACCATATCATTATTGTGGTTGTGATCCATCAAACTTAACATGCAGCGGTTGTGATCCATCCAACCCAAATTGGATCTGCAAAAAATAATAACTCATATATTAATGAGATGTCAACTAATGTCATTAAAATATCGATAAATTTGGGATCCACTTACACTTTCTTGACTTTGAATTACTGTTTCTCGAGACTGGGTTCCACTAATGTTAGCAGCTGGTATGTTTTCTGGAATAGCTTGATGATAAATACTCATAAAAAAACACAGCAATAAAGCCTAACTTAAATATAAATATATACTTATTATATTACCTGTACGTGCCCAGCATTGGAGACGTCCAAATCGGAAGGGCCAAATAGCCTCTTGCAAGTGTCCGCGACTGGTGTATCTTCCCCATCTCGCTAATAAAATAGTAACCAATTTGTCAGATAATATATATAAAATTTAAATAAAGAAGGTAATATTACAAATCTACAAATGTTTGCATTTTTCCTTTCCCTATGCTTTCTTCGTCTTCTCCTTAACTTTTCATAGGTCTCTCTCCATCCTGGATGCTCTCCTCAGAGATGGGGGTTTGTCTTTTCCTCACACAACACGTAGGCTGAGTACTTGCATTGAACTACCAATTGTAGTTGTGTCCTTTGTCGTGCCATTAACATTTAAATACTTTTGAGTCATCGATGAGGGTTCTTGGTTCACAGAATACAGGTCAATCATTGTATGCAACTTAGTCATTGCATACTCAGTATGTTTTTTTGAACCCGCTACACAAGTAATCATTTTATAACAGATATTCAACAGACTTGAATATCTATTAGCATCTTCCCGTTGATCCCCTGCATCATAGCTGCTGTGGATTAACGTATATCTTCTTTTGATGTCCTTCCTCCACCGATGCAAAATGTACCTATCTAGCATTGTCTTAATCCCGTAACATTTGAACACGACGAAGATGTGCCGGCACACTATCCCCTTCATTTCAAATAAATTAGAAGAACACTTGGTGACTGCATATTTCTCACTAAAATTCATTGAATGTGTAACCAGCTTAGTAGAATTTTCAACACAAACTTTATCCTCTACCAAATAGGTCTTTACTGTACCATCCGCTTTAAGTAAAACTGGATCCAAGTCGATAATTCTGGTAAGTTAGTGCTGAACTTCCCTTAATTTAACATCTGTGTACAAATCTTGATATTTCTTTTCAATTGGAGATCTAAAGATACAGGAAATTGTGACATTAAATAAATAGAAGTCTGAGCAATTTTAGTTCTCAATTTTTGTTTTCAAGGCATTATCATACTGATCGACAAACTCTTTCAAACTTGTCTTAGCATGAGCATAACCATCAAAAAAGGCATTTATGCTCTTGCTCCGCTGCGTTGTACTCATTCCAGTCCAAAAAACCTTTTTCAAGAAGGTTGGTATCCAATGTTCACGCTCAGTGTATAAACTCTGCAACCAGACATCCTCATGCAAGCTGTACGTGCTGATCAACTGATCCCAACATTTTTCAAACTCTTCCTGCGTTTGGGTGTCATACATACATTTCATCAGTGTAGTTTTCATTCCACTTTTGTAGGACCCATAGCAGTTAAGCTTTTCAGGGACTTTCTTCAGGATATTCCATAGGCAAAATTTATGTCGGCTTTCTGGGAAAACAATTGCAATTGTATTTTTCATAACTTTGTCTTGGTCAGTGATAATAGCCTTCGTCGCTATACCATCCATACACTACAACTAGGTCAGGAATAACCATACGAAGGTCTCAGTATCCTTAGAGGAAATCAAGCCATCTCCCAACAAAATCGACTGCCCATGGTGGTTTAGACCAACAAAATGGTGCATAGGGCATCTCATATCGGTTAATCAAGTATGCGGTGTCGAAAGTTACCACATCACCGAAATATTGGTAGGCTGCTCTACTACGGGGGTCTGCTCAGAATACATTCTTTAACCTCTTGTCATCATCTAAGTCCATTAGTTCAAAGAATCCCGGATTGTTGTACTGCATCCTTAAAAAGTAGTATCGAAGCGCTCCAGCATCACTTGCGCTTAGTCGTAGATGTCGTGTCTTGTCGATTTAGTTATGGCAATCCTTTTCCAAAAACGAGAGGTTCTCAAAACAACTCGCGCCAATAACAAGAGATCCGAAACTCTTATCCATTCGGATTCCAACCAAATCATTTGTATCTAGGATTATTTTAACGGATTCACTCACTTCTCTATTACATTGAAAGAAGCACGATTTTTTTGGATTGAGGCCGTGGTTGTGGATATTGTGAACTGTAGTAACTGAAACCTTCCATCAGCAGCTTTTAAGGTATTAATCTTTGCCTTACATTCGTCTTTCTTGTCGGACGTTGGTTGAAGACATTCAAAATCCTATTCTGAGCCTTCCAACCATGAGCACAGGCAAGGGTGACATATCTAACAATCAAATCCTCTCTCCTCTCACTCCTTTTTGTCATCACCCCAAATCTACATTTTTTACCATATTCCTTATAATAACTCATTAAATCTTCTAGGGAATTAAATTTCATCCTCGACTTTGGCTTATCATCACCTTCCATTTACACTTTCTCAGATGTTTCGGCATTGTCATACTCGGTTTCCTGTGCATCTGGTCTATCAAAATTAATTTATTCAACTCTAGATGATGTACATGGCGATACAGTGTCCCCAACATTGGGTCGATTATCCTCCGTACCAAGAAATCAGCTTGTAACAGAGCTTGTATTATTGAGAGACAATTGGCCTTCCATGCTATGTTGAAATGGGTAACTAGCATTCTGGTAAAAAGAAAAAAAAATGTAATTAAACTCTTAAAAAAACCAAATTATTAAAATTAAACGAAAAACATGACATTACCACCTGTAGGTTACTTGGATATTGGTTGGCAGCGGGATATGACAGAAAAGCGGGTGACCATGCAGGCACTGGTCCATAGTAACCGTGCATTGGGATGTTTGGAGAAATTGATGGTATGTCCTAAAATGTTATTGGATAAATTATTGATGTATTTTGAAAATAAATATAAACTAATCTCGAATCTAATATTATTGATACATTAAATAAAATAACATACCGTGTATGGGGGATTTGAGCTAGATGGTCTTAGGATAGATGGATGTTCTTTTCATTTTTCCATGCTAAAAGGGAGACAAATGCAGCTTATCAATAGCAATATTGTATAACTCAAACCACGGTAAAATCTATGTAACACCAAAATATAACAATTTTATAATAACCCAAAACAAAGACTATAGACACTAATCAGACAACTAAAACATTCAAGTGCTACAGACATAAGAGATGATCAAGAGGCAATTCTAGGACTAATCCAAGCATGATGAGTTTAACAAACTTGAAATTGAAGAAAAATTTCATGTTGTGAGTATAAGATATATTTTTATGCATTAAGATGGACATAATGCATCCATATGAGGAAAATAAAAATCTCTTCCGGTAATTCTGGAGATGTTTTGTTGCTGAGAAAATTCAGTGGGAATATATAGTAAAAGAATTTGTTGCCACTACGTACATGAGACGTTGGTATCAGCCTAACAGTGGCTATTTCGACGTCATTTTTCTGGTGGGTTTTGAGAATCAGAGAGTATCTTCCAGACATGACGGAACTGCAGAGAAAGTTACAAATATCTTTCTCAGCTTCCTCATAATCTTATATATTAAAGGATCTCTAAACTAGATATTGATCAGTAACAAACTATGTGGGATATCTTGCAGTGAAAGAATTGCAATTGATGGGTTGAACTGGCAAAAGATTGTCATTTCTCCTTTTTTTTCTGGCACTCAACTTTACTTAAATGGATTTATGCAAAAGGAAGTGATCTCCTCCTCCGAAATGCACCCAACATCAACAGTTGCAGTGCCCACTAATGCTTTCTTTTGCTTTTTCTCTAATACAAATAAACAAATAAGTTAATAACAACTACTTTTATTCTACTTTATAGAATCTCACTTTGCTCAGTGATTTATTTCTCTTGTTAGCTGTTAAGAGTTGTTCATGATATCATCAAATATGCCTTATATAGTGAATGATATTCTGCAGCAATTATTGCAGAAGAACCCCACTTTAGGTAAGTCCAGGTGAATATGAGAAATTATGTTCACCATGCGTATATGCATGACACCAGCAATGTAATTGTATGAAAGAATAAACCTTGACTTTATTAAAAGACACAGAAAGATCAGAAAGGGCAAGAACATCTCTTAGAAAATCTACAAAAGATTAGCATGATTAATCCTTATCCTCCAACATGATTTTTCTCTTGTTTTTCCTGTTTTGGAAATGATAAGAGTAGATAAGCAAAACACACTATCCAAGATGGTTTCTTTCAATTTGCAATATATATATGAATTTTTTTTTATAAAGGGAGATATAAGGGGTTGAAAAGTATTAAAAAAAACATAAATAAATAAGTAAAAATTATGGTCGTTTCCCCACGCCACCCCCACACCCTTGCTCTTTTTCTTCCTCCATTTATCTGTCAACTTGCATGAGTATTTTAAATCAAGATCAATAATAAGTTAGTAGACGTAGGAGACATGACTAGAAAAAATAAACCAATGTCTGGGACTCAACAAACATTTTGGACCATGCAACAATATTGACCATATATATGATAATCAACACTGCATGCAATTAACTAGGTAATTTCAGGTTGCAGTTAACTTTCTGTAGTGATGGTGCATGTGCAAGACAGAAAATTCAGAAAATCCATAACAACCTTAAGATCCGCACTGCCTTGTGGCTCCAAAACTAGGATTGTGACAATTTCAGATAGCCACATCCCACATAGCAACAAGAAAACGTGTAGAAACTAATGGGAACAAGAAGATGACTAGATGTGGTCTAAAAAATAGGATGTAAAGGAAAAACTATTAGAGAACATGATTAGACAAAAATAGTGCTTTCCAACTCTGATATTTGCCAAAAAGACGTCGCATTTCGCCTTTTCAATTTGTTTTGCAAGCAGAATAAGAATAACAACAACTTCCAAAGAATAGAATGTGTGAAAAACAATAGAAAATCAAGTCTAAAAGAAGAGAGAGAAATACTCAAGAACCGTGGCAGTGGAAGAAGCAGAGCCGTGACTACTCAGATCTGGAAATCAAGTCCAACCCATGTCGAAGGCGGCTTAGATCTGGAATGTGTAATGAACAGCGACCGCAACAACCGGTTCAGTCCACGGCGGCGACCACAAACGGAATCATTCAGAGAGTGAGAGTCTCTGGGTTCTGCTCAAGCAATCGAGGTGCTTGTTTTTAGTTTTCCTCCCTTTTCCTGCATATTTCATTCGTTTTTTTTAATAAAATATCAGCTGATGTGGCAGTGCCACGTTAGACGGTTCCGCGCCGCGGTTGTATATAGAAGAATTGATCTATATAGTATGTGATTTTCAAGCTTTCATCGAAAATCAATCTCTGATGCAAAGTGAGAGAGAGAGAGAGAGAGAGAGAGAGAGAATTTAGGGAAGCTGTACATACATGCGATTTCTTTAATTTTTGTCTTCCAAGAGGAACTTAATTAACAAACTACAGTCCTAGTCCATGAACATGTTTATTGCCATGGAAATGCAGGAAGTCGATCTGGCTACAATTTTGCAGTGGCTTTACCCTTGAATGATTTGGTGCTTACCGAGAGTTGTTATGCAAGATCATCAGTCTTACCAATGCTCTAAATCATTGCACATGCAAGACCAAATAGCAGATACCATGCAGTACTGCAACCACTAGGAGAATGGTGAATGAGTGGATGAAGTGCTTAGTTTCATTTGGGTCCTTTCAAAGAATCTGTTATCTGTTTTTTTTTTCTTGAATACTATTGAATAATAATATGATCCAAGTTGTCTCATTGAAAGTCCAAATCCGAGTGATGTTAGATTTTGTGCAAATACTATTACACACTTTTGTAATCAAGAGTCTTTAATCTTATTCGTTAAAATACAGAAATTAAATGGATGCTTACAGAGCAATTTCTTTCAAACTAAATGAAACTCTTTTCACCACCATTTGGTATGTTCAACAAGAAAAACAATGCACTCAAGAAGGAAGAAGATGAGGGAAGAATAAATCGAATTATCCGCGTGAGATGAAGAGCAGCCACTAATGCATCAACTTCCCTTTTTCAAGGAATAAAAAACCTTTTCGAGGAATAAGTTTTTTATTCCTTGAAAAATGGGTCAGCCTAAGGATAAATTATGATGTTAAAGATTGCGTCAACCTTTATCTTAACAAATAAATGGTGGAAAGTCACAATCTATATATCTAAGTCCTGGCTCGAACAAGGGGAGATTGAGGTATAGGCGAGTGAGGGGACGACAGGCACTGTGCCTTCAATATGTCATCCACTCTTCTAGATGAGAAGCTGAGTCTTAGGTTGTTGCTTCTTTCCCAACACTGTCTTTTGCTGGGATGTCTGACCTTATTTTGGAGAACAAAAGTACCGATTCTTGTTAAAGCCACATCCATTGTGTTGTCATCCATATTAGCAAAGCAAACTCTGAACCACCCTGGCTCTGAGCAATGGAAAGAAGAACCAGGAGAAACATTGAGCTTGACTTCATCTATTATAACTCGCCACAGTTCCATCTCTGCTTCAAATGTCTGCTCTTTGAGGAGCTGACGCAAATCCATCCAGACAAAGAGACCAGCATTGCTGTTCAAACAATCAATGCCTACTGAAGCAAGACCCCGAGTGAAGACCCCATGTCGTTTTTCCAATCTCTCAGCACTTTCTGCAATAAATCTATCAACAAACACATCATCTAAGAGCATCGATGCAATGAGATGTTGGGTTTGTGAGGAAACAAGTCCAAAACTGGACATTTTGCGACTGCACTGAACTACTGCATCATTGTAGGAATAGACAATGCCAACTCTAAATCCAGGGAACCCCATGTCCTTGGAAAGACTATAAACAATGTGGATGAGATCGCGGTTGCAGGTGATTTCTTCCTCTATTATTTCGGATATGCTTATGAAATCAGGCTGACTGAAGACAGTGGCAGCATAGATTTCATCAGAGATCAAGTGGATGTTCTTTTCATTGATGAAGCTCACTATATTTCTTAGCGTCTCTTTGTCTAACACAGTGCCAAGTGGGTTTGAGGGATTGGTAATGAGCAAGCCCTTTACAGTAATGTTGTTCTCTCGAGCTCTCTCATAGGCAGCTTCCAAAGCTTTTCTTGTCACCTTGAAATTATTAGAGCTTTCACATACTACTGGAAGAAGTTGTACTCCTGTTCTCCATCTCAAATCCCGATCAAAACTGCAATATGAATCCAATTTTTTTTAGAATAATCTTGCATATGTAGATGAACTCTTGTGATATAAATATACAGTCCTGTTATTCTAAGACTTATACACCACCTGTTTACGTAACATAATTTGATTTGAAAGATAATTTTTAAAATTTGAATATTACAAATTAAATATTATTATTTAATTAATATGGATAGTATGCTCTATAGGCTGGGTGTATGTGCAGAAAAACAGTGCAAAACAAATTTAAATCGAAGCTCAATAACACCTACTTGCATTATTGTGACATTTATAATTTCTTTGACTTTGATTAGATAGAAAAGTTCTAAAGCCATTAATTAGAGAGGTAGAAAATGAAATGCAGTGATGTTTGTCCGTACCCTGGATAATAAGGAGTAGGTACAAGAAATGCCTCCCCAGGGTCTGCCAAACAAAAGACGATCATCTCATGTGCCCCCGTTGCTCCCCCACTCATAACAATGCGGTCAGCCTCGAATCTCACTCTGTCTCCTCTTCCTTTTGCCATAAACTTGGCAACAGCCTGTGGATTTACATAAAGAATCTTGATTATTATTTCTTCTGATAATTTTAGCACACAGATCTTCCATTTATTGTGCGTGTCTCAACTCTCAGGAATAGAATGAACAAAACTTGAAGAATATGAGAGAAAAGAGTGATACTAATTGATAAATGTTACACTTAAAAAGAAATTTTATAGAAGTAAAATAATAAACTGACGTGGCATTATATAACACATTAGATTTATTTTAAAATAAAAATAATTTTACAATATGATATATCACATCAATTCACGTCAATTTATATATTTATTTTTGTGATGTTAAATCATTTTATATGTGGGAACATATTTAATTTCCATACCTCTCTGAACTCTCGCAAACCATGATAATCCTGAAAGATGGCTATATCTCTGAAGTCATTTACTCCTTCGGGCGTGCAGATGGAGGCTTCTGGGTTATTCATTATCCACTTTTGAATCAAATCAAAACAAAGCTGCATGCACGCACAAGACATAACAACCATGACTGAGTTTGATCAGTACTATATATGTGCTTCAAACGAGTTACCAAGCTAAAATGAACCGCGCGATAACCAAAGCTTAATTATAAGCATTTTCTTACCTGATTTTCTGCAAGACCCATTTGGATAACTCCATGAGGGTTCTCGTTAAGATCAAATGGATTACTGTCAAACGCCTTCCAACCATCAAAGTAGGGAGAATCTTCTCCATGCCCATTGCCGGTTGCTATCTTAGATAACAAGTACTTCTGTTGGTTGGTGTTTTTCAACCCCATTTTTTTCGTGGGATGCACAGAGAAATCTGTCGAGATGTGTTGTGCAGATCGAACGCAAGAAGGAAGCACTTTATAGTGAGAAACGAGTAGGTTAAGACGACGTTAATGGAGAGTCGTACAGTTTTTTTTTTTTTTTTCTCTCGCGTTAGAAAGTTGTGCAGCTGTAGACAAACACTAGCATTTGAGGATAGGATATGCAACTTCAACTGGGTTTATTTATAGTTGGTACGTAGCAGTCCGAGGTGACTGCGTTTCCGGGTTTAACTTTGTTCCTTAAAAAGAGGAAATAACTCGTTCAAAATCGGATGAAACTTCCATGAAAAACACTTGTTTGAAAACTTGGGGTGACAATTAATTAGTGCATGTGCAACTTTGAAATTCATTGTCCATCTAATTTTAATTGAAGTAATATTATTCTTCATTTTTTTATTTTATCATCTTCATATCTATTGGTTGATGTGACACATATCTATTTGTTTAAAATGTGTTATGTCATCAATTGTAAATGGATAGTCATTTAAAATGTGTTGTCATCAATGGATTATCATTTAAAATGTGTTATGTCATCAATTGTAACCGGTGATGACAGGATTTAATATATCAAAAAAAAAAACATAATTCATATTTTAACTAGAACCAAAATTAATGTTCTATTATGGGTCGAGACCCAATGAATTAACTACTATCTCATAATTAGAGTAATGCTATATGTAGTTATAGAGTGCGTAAATACAGTGCAGTCATTTTGAAAGAGCGTGGGATTCACTATTAAAAAATTAATTTTTTTCATGTAAATCTTATATTTATTCACTTTTTTCAAAGTGCTTGTGCAACACTTATGCACTCACGACTGCAACTATCATTTCTCTATCTTTAATTTTGATTGTAAATGTTACAGTCCAATTGAATCCAATAAATTTTAGATCTTGTCATCCCTAATCATACTTGTTGATATGATACATAAGTGTCTTTATCTATCATGGACACTAATGTATCATGAACCACTTAAAATTATGCCACGTAATGGATTTAGTCTAAGACAACAAAATTCATTCAAAACGGAGAAAATCATTTCTCAAAATTAAGAGTGGTTTCATGATCTATTTTGAGCAAGTTGAGAGCTAGATCGACAGAGGGGCCCCGATAAAATGGGCAAGCCGCTACATTAATTTGGTCCCATATAAATGAAACAGCGGCAACCCAAGCAAGTCATGATGGCCACGCTAGTATCTAGAAATAACTACGAAGACAAAATGCACTATTCTTTTGTTTATGTTTTTTTCCAAATTTTTGTTGTTTTTATTGGGGAAGATAATTAAAGCCTAGCAGAAACTCGATCTCTACCTAAAGTGAGAAAATGCTCCTTTTTACGTGAAAGCTTTCATATATTTGTATCAAATGATCATGGCGTGGTACGAACGTACGTACATGATACAGTACCAATATTATTCAATCATGCATGAAAATAAATAGATAAAATATTGAATAAATATATACAATTAGGCTTTATTTAGATAGTGAAATAAGATGAGATGATTCTTATATGAATAATAATGAAATTATTTGTGAATAATAGTAAAATTGTTTGACTTGAGATGCTTTATGAAATTTTGGAAAATGAGATAAAAAATGTTGAATAAAAATGCACTATAAAATTAAAATATTGTTAGAATATAATTTTTAATATTATTTTTATTTTAGAATTTAAAAAAGTTGAATTAGTTTTTACGTTTTATTTTTAAATTTGAAAAAATTATAATTATTAGATAAAAAAAAAATTGAAGGTTTGAAATTAAAAAATATTTGTATTTGTGATGTTTAAATATTAAAATAAAATAAAATGAGATAAGATAAAATTATGGAAGGCTGCTACTATCCAAAATATTAGGCCTTAGTGCGTATTACTTTGTCCAACATTAATTATTTTTGAATCGTGTAGCTCTATTCCACATGATCTATCTACCAGGAATTAATTGCATGCTGGCAATAATGCCAAACCCTGGGTGACTCCGAAGGAAATGAAAAATGCTAGCTAGTCCTTCCGTTGCGATTTTTTTTTTAATTTAATAATTAAAAAAGTGTTTTTTTAATGATGTTAGGAGCTTTTAAAAAATTTAAAAGTGTTAAAAAATATACGTAAAAAAAGTAAAAAAAAAAAAAACATAGATAAAATGTATTAACGGGGCTGTAGAGCCACCCGAAGGAAATATTATTGCATGCACAAGTGGGTTTTTCAAACGTTTTGACCTATATTTATATATTATATGAAGTGTTTATGAACACACAAATATATCTTATGAAAAAATCTATTCAACTTCTACTATTCACACCACACTCCACACTCCACCTTTTTTTTAATTTTTTTTTTATCAAATATATTTTTATATGAATAGTGAATAAAAAATTATAAATAGTTTTAAAAAAATAAATTCAAAAAAAAATTTAAAAAAAATATTAAAAAATATGGAGTGTAGAGAGGATGAATAGCAAAACTCATATCTTATTAAATCACTTATTTATCATGTAGGGTTCAAAAAATTCAATGCGTCGGTCCATCTAGAATATTCAACTACAGCCAGCAGGCCGCATGTTCTTAATTATAATGCACCTAATTATTAAAAGTTCCAACTGATAACACTCTACAAGTGGTTTGAGTTATTGGTGAAATTGAAATGTTTGGAATATGTAATGTTTTCATCCCATCTCATCTTATAATTTCTTTTTCAAAATCCAAACATCATTAAAAAACGACATTTTTCAATTTCAATTTTTTAATTTTTTTGTTTAATCATTATCTAATCATTACAATTTTTTTAAACTTTCAAATAAAATATAAAAAATAATTCAACTTTTTCAAATTTCAAAACAAAAATTATATTAAAAAATTTAACAAGATTTTGATTTTATAATATATTTTTTTCAACGTTCTCTAGTCTCATTTTCTAAAATCTCATAAAACATCACAACTTAAACATTTTCACTATTATTTACAAATCATGTCACTGTTATTCATGACATATTTCTCATATCATCCCATTCTCCAAACATATTTCTCTTATCATATTTCTCATCTTTATCTCATCTCATCATTACAACTTTTTCAAATTCCTATACAAAATATAATAAACAATTCAACTTTTTCAAATTCAAATCAACTTTTTCAAATCTTAATATTTTAAATTAATATTTTAAATTTTTATCTTAATACTATTCAAAAAAATTTTAAAAATTTTCATCTTATCTGACCTACCAAACATAACCTAAAATAACTAATTATCTGGTAATATGCAGGCACGCACATATAATGGGGGTGGATCAAGATATTGAAGGACTGGTAGTTTTTTTTTTTCTCAGCTGAAGGACTGGTAGTTAGTTTTAGGTTAATAATTATATGTCTAAGTTGTCCAAATTAATACCAAACTAATTTGATTTCAATTAAAAAAAAAAAAGTGTTTGTCAAGCATCATGTGGGTGGCTAAGGTGATGAGTCGTAAGAAAAACAGATTTTTGGGTCATAAACATCGATTTTCCTTTCTTTGGTCAACGGAATGGTTCAAGCCCTCGAGGTTTCCAATTGGTCAGGCTCTGTTTGGCTATTTTCCATTTTACAGTACTAGTTAATGAAAGACCATTGTATACTATTTTAGGTTATGCTTGGAAGATGAGATAAGATGAGAATTTTTAAAAATTTTGTGAATATTGTTAAGATGAAAGTTTAAAATATTATTTTTTAATATTATTATTGTTTTGAGATTTGAAAAAGTTAAATTAGAATTTGAAAAAGTTGAATTGTTTATTATATTTTATATGAAAATTTGAAAAAGATGTAATGATTGAGATGAGATAGAGATAAGATGAGATTTCTCATCTTTGTTTCCAAACATAACCAGTAGTCAAAGTCATCCAATATGTTCTCGCACTTGGAACGTTAAAATTAATGAATACTAATGATCGTTTCAGTCGAAGTATTGAGATATTTTAATATTCATATCGTTTTGAAATAGTCTATATATAAATAAATTATATATATAAATATATATATATATATATAAATTATATTTTAAAATAATAGTTTATACATGAATAAATTATATATAAATTATAAATAATCTGATTTGAATTAAAAGGTCAAAAAATAAACTTGTAGCTTGAAGAAAAAAAAAAAAAAAAAAAAAGCAAAGGTCGAAATATCAACCAGTACAGATCGAAATAGCTGAAATTTTGACCGATACGAAATAATACCTTTCTCTACATTGGTTACACCATAGAAACAATATATTTCAATCGTGCTAATTGGTACGGTACGAAATTGAAAACTTTGATTGTTTATTCCTATTTCTATCCAAAAATTCTATTCGATTTTTCTCCCCAATAAATGGTATATTTGCTTTGAAGTATATCACATACTTATTTGGGCTGCGGTTTGTATGTTGAGAGATCAATTAAGTTGAATTTTGAATAATAATATTTTATAGATGAGTTTAGATGAGTTTAATTTTTTTTAGTTTGAGATAGATTTACTTTTTAAATTGAAATGTATAAAGAAAGTAAAGATGAGTTTAATTTTTTTTTATGAAAAATTGAAAAAATAGTGAGTTATATTAATAATTGGTTTGAAATGAGTTTAGTTTGATTCAATGACCGAACATAACGTTAGGCCTCGTTTATTTTCACAATCATTATCATTTCATCTCATTTCATATAATCGTTACAATTTTTTTAAATTCTCACAAAACATAAAATAAACAATTCAAAATTTTTAAATCTTAAAATAAAAATAATATTAAAAAAAATATTTTATTTAACTTTTAATTTTTATATCAATTTATCCCCCCTCAACTTATTTACCAAGACGAATTATCCTTAATCTTTGAATTGAACAAAGAATATGCACAGGCTCACGTGGCTGTGCCACCTCAATACATTGATTGGTCAACAGTCAACAAGTTATCATTAACTCGATGACATGACGGTACCGTGTGGCAGTTTAGGGACCGCCACATCAGCCCATACGCAGTACATACATGGGAGTCAGCATTACTGTTATGGTTATAAGGCAATTGCAGTATAAAAAATTTTCATGGGTAACGATACCCTTACCACCATATCACCCCTCCTTTATTACTTTTATCATATTTGAAATTTTTTATTTTTTTATCATTTTCTTTTAACTATTTTTTTAATATCTTTAATCATTAAAAAAAAAATTAAAAAAATATATAATTTTACTAATAATCACTTCCTTAACCATTAAGTAAAATAAAAAATTAATAAAAAAATCAAATAAAAAAATAGTAGTAAATAGATTGTAGGTGGTAGTAATCCTATCATTTTTCAATTTTCATACCTTCTTACTATTAACATAACTTTTATACATCACATTTTTTGTCTTTATTATTTTTTTCTTTTATCAAATATATTTTATATAAATAATGAATAAAAAATTTGAAATAATTTATAAAGAATAAACTCAAAGAAATTTTTTAAAAAAATATTAAAATTTTTAAAAAATAGAATGTAAAAGAAATTGTATAGCAAAACTCATTACAGTATTCCGCGAGTTAACTCCATCAATTTTTATAGCCTATCCCTTCTTAACAATTTGGTCCAGATAATTTAACAGCATCTTTATCATACTTTTTTTATTATTATTAATGGAAAGATGGATAGGTTTCTCACCAGTAAAGATAACCAAACTTTCTCACCATAAAATGCAGCCTCCTTTCCATACTTTTCCCTGTATCTTTAAGTACACATTTAAAACGCAGCAACAGCACAGGAAAAAGGGTTCAAGAATAATGTGCGATACAAATCAGTTCATGTCTAGTCAAGCAATTTATATGTTTCTCTATGCTATACGCCGCCTCTGTTTTGGGTAAACCCACAATTATAATATGGGAAAGAGGAAGTTTTACGAGGAATCGTTCAACAAGCATGAGCAGTGCAAAACCATCATGTCTGGTCGGTCAAAGAAATATATACATAGATTCAAGATACATGTTGAATGGAAAACTAAACATGGTTTAATTCTTAAACATGAGTAGAACAATACGTTTGAATTCAAAATTGGCAAATTCTAATCTAAACCTGGCTAAACAAAGAAAATGCGACTCTTTCTGGAGTGATCTCGGTCAAAATGTTAACCATGGTCAATATGACACATGCAAAACATAGTTTCATATGGATTGTTTAGAGCAAAATTCCCATCGATGCTTTGATAAAGTTTTCTTGACTAATAGATGATAAACATAAAAGATCTGACCAATTTTAGGGAAGAGCTCATGCAAATCTAGAAGACATGTCCGTCAAGTACCACAAAGACCAAACTTAAAAAAAAACAGCCATCACCAGATGCTAATAACACCACAAATTTTCTATTCCAACCAATTATGTTGGTTTTGGCAAACAACCCATGGGATGTGTAAGCAGTATCCAACAATACTAATCAGGCACAATTCTTACATTTGAGACACTATCTTTTGGCCAATTTTTATCGCCGCATTAGAAGAACCACAGTATGAGCTGCAATACTCCTATTCTCTCCAAGGCTGTCAACATTCTCATGAGTTTTTGCTTTCAGATTTACAACAGAAGGGTCTGCTCCAAGCAGTGCAGACAAGTTTGCCTTGATTGCCTCCTTGTGCGGGCTCACTTTTGGTCTTTGTAGAATTAAAGTGGCATCTAAGTTTCCAAGCTCATAACCAGTCTCTTGCATGAGTCTGACCTGAAATGAATCGTATCAAAGAGGATAAGCTTGATAAGAAACTTCAACAACTGCTAAGAATGACATTTGTTGTATCCACCCATGTTCCAACAAAGATTCATTGACTATCCAAAAGATTATTACTGTGAAGAAAACGGAAATTGATGGATTATTACATTGTTATTTACGAACCATCCTCCAAGGAAACCTCCTGCAATAAAATCAATGCTATGACAACTACTGCTACAGCATTTGTTCATTTAGTCACTATATGCTACAAGCTGCCAGATTACGTGTCAAAGTTCAGAAATGCTATCTAGTCATTTTGATCATGTTTTAAATGCACTAGTTTGCAAGAAAATCTATGCCTTTTCCCCCCTTTCTCACATGTTCATGGTAAACCACATCGCAGTGGTTCTCTTCCCCATACTCAATACCCTCCTCTCCTCGGGTTAGCCCAAAGACCTCCCCTTTCACAGGGAGTGGCACCACCTGACTACAAAGGGCGGCAAACCCTTAGAGAATATAAGTCACTCAGTATGCTACATAACCCATTAGTGAGGTCGTGTTGTTTTTAGATAATGTAATAACACCATTCTGAGAAAAGAGAAAATATTGGATGGACCATATATCTGAGCTTATACAGGGTTGGAAAATAAGTAGTCAATGCTATGAAAAGCTAAACGCTATGAGGTACATTAAATTGTGGTCAAATGAAAACTCAATTACCACTTCATAGAAAGAAATAGGAACTCGGACCCTTAGGAATCATAAAGAAGACAGTTTCCATCGTGTTGAACAAAGACTGATGGACCCAACAACTCTGATTAAATTAGTAGCCACCGCCACCCAATCGCCCCAAGTTGGCCAGTCTAGTTCATATGCTGCTTCACCGACAACACAAAATATTCTTGCTCTCTTGCTTTTTCCAAACCATTTGCAATTATCGGAAGATAAAACATTTCAACATTCAAAAGCATGGTAACAATTAAATATCCATAATGACTTTCTACAAATGCCCCAAAGCTACCACATTCAACAATAACTCACAGCTTCCTTGATGAAAACTGAGGATGGCGCTCCCTTCCACTTAGGATCGTTGTCTGGGAATATCTGTCCGATATCAGGAAGCCCCAAAGCACCCAAAATCGCATCAACCACACAATGCAGCAAGACATCCCCTGCAACAAAAACAACAACAATACCAGTTACAACTAAAAAAAAAACAGCAGCAGAAGCCGCTAAAACAACAGCAATAGGAGCAATAGAAACAAATCACAAAAAAAATGGCCGCCTTCGCCAGCAGACTTAAATTCAAAGAAAATGAAGGGAAAAATGGAAACCCAAAACTTCTTAATCTCAATTCATCCAAAAATAAATCAAGACATGATCCAATAGAACAGGACGAAATTACTACCATCAGAATGAGCCTCACAGCCTCTGTCGTGGGGTATGTTAATCCCACCGATGATCAGAGGATACCCGGGCTCCAACCGGTGGAGATCGAACCCGTGCCCGACCCGGAAGGGCAAGACTCTGGCGGACGTGGCGGAGAGTGGAGCCTGCCCGACTTCCAACGCGCTGGTTGTGGCGGCCGACACAGAGTGCCTAGCTACTATTGTTTTCGTGCGTACGGGTCGGATAGGCAGTTGTGAGAGAGAAAACGAGTGAGATTTTGTGGACGGAGGGAATAATTTTTGAGGGACTGGGGGGACACGGAGTGGAGGTGCTGCCATGGCCATTGAATTTTCAAGAAGCTAAGGGACGCTGATGCGTGACAGAGTGGTTCCGGTTCGTGTGGTTTCTGACTCTGTCGGGACTTGAAAGTGTTAACGCTCATCTACTTTAATCGAATATTCCGATATTTTTTTTTGTAACATTTAATCATCCATCAACAAAAGAAAATCGATGAAAGAAAATATCTAATATTAATAGAATTAGTTTCCTCTATATTTTCTAATTAACTTTAGGAAAGTTAAAATTTTTTAATTCTAATGTCAATTCCATGTTATTAATTCAGATTTTATCGTATATTAGATATTATTTCTAAATAATATTATCAAAATTATACCGAGCAAACAAAAGCTGCAGAAGGCATGATGCCAATGGCATAAGAGCACCTGACCTGATGACCACACGAGATCAGAAATTTACGTGAATGGAATAAAAAAGTAAATATCTCTCTAATGACTAATCACTTCATTCCTTGTAAATTATCACAGGGATCACCCAACTGTACATATATATATATATATATATATATATATATATATTTACACTTCTCACTTCTAGCTCAGCAGCTTACAACAGTGAACATGCAAATGCCCTTCATTCCTTTGGAAAGAAGAGCTGAGTAGGAAGATGCCCTCGGTTGCTTGCATCCGTGCTCGGGTATAAGATGTTCGGTCGCAGCTCTCTTCGGTCTCAACTGCAAAAAAGAAAGGCCACGCAAATCAGAAGATTGACAGAAGCTAAAAAAACTGTCCTATGTTTGCAGACCCACATATCCACTTGGTGGCCACACTAATTGAGTATGCGTGTGTGTACTTAAGTATGAGATGAAGAACTTGTTGCATCATGCCATGTGTGTGTACGTAGATATGAGATGAAGAACTTGTTACCTCCTTCTCCTCAGCACACTGATAGATGTGTCTCAAAAGGATATTTTTGGCTTCAGTAGTTATCACTGCAGAATAAGTTTCAGACAAGTCAGTTCCTCATTATCAGATACCGATACTTTTGTTTATTTGATGTCATTAACAGAGAATACTTGACAGCACAACAGCCACAATTGACATAATGCATGTAAAATGAAGGGTAAAGGTCGAAAAAGCCCCATCGATCAACAAATAAATAAGAGAAGCTCCAAGATGAAACAATGAGGAAAATCAGGAGATACTAATTGTCTTAATTACCTTGATCAGGTGGCGGAAGGGTGCGGCTGTGAGTAGGATGATAAGTTGCCGGCATCATTCTCTGCGTAAAGATAGAAAACATTATTATAGATGAAAAGAGAGATCCTATTTTTCTTCATAAACATAACAAAGAATACAAAGTGATAAACTTTTTCACTCTTAAAATCACAGGCAAAATAACATCACGCAAGTTAGTGCAATTTTCCAAAACCCATACACACACGCTTAAGAGCCTACCAGAAGATCTAAATATCACTAATTTTATAAAAGGGATAGTCCGGCACAGGATGTACATAGCAGGAATGGATATTATTATACCATGAGGTTATATATCCAAATGTATAACTTGATTAGAAGAACTAGATCAAATAAAATAGCAGCCTACACTATGCAGGCAACAAGTTAACATCTTATGACAAAAAAATAGAGCCTGCAGTGATTTTGTTTATAAACATGGGGAAATTGCTGAATGCCATTTATTTCAACTGGGAACAATTTTACCATAACTTGAATGGCTACAAAACAAACCCTCCTCAAAGAAAGTCGACTAATACGATTGCAAACTTCATTATCCACAGCTGATCACATTTAATCCTGATTGGCAACTTTTTTATTGGATATGCTCAAGCATCCAAAAAATAAATTCAAGCATCTTAAACAAAATCTCACTTGCTTCTTGTGAGAGAAAACATCGAGGTGTAAATGTAAAGGTGAAAGAATAATTGAGACAGAGAAGGATAAAATAGGGAAGTTCTTTCCGATAATTCTTTTTATCAATTTGGCGACCAAACCCAGCTAGAATTTTATTTTTCAGATACTTTCATTGACATGAACAATTACGTCACTCAAAAGGCCAAATTAAGTACGAGAAAGTGCAACTCATATATATTCCATTTTATCACTCAAAAAAGTGTATTCATGATTCCACAATTATATCTTGGAAAAGCAAGATCTCCTTTTGAGCCCTCTCTAAAATCAATTTGTATATCCACTCTCTCATGAGTTCTAATACCATGACAAGTCAAAATTTGAATATCAGATGAACTTTATCCCGGGTAAACATCATAGAAATTGAAGAGTCACTGACCACCCAACACATCAAGTTAAACACTTTAATCCTCAAATTTGAAAATATATCAGAATAAATGCCAGCATCTGTTACAATGAAATTTTATCTTTACAGGCACGATGCTGCAAATAATCAGTACCACAACTGGAAGCGACTGATCAACGTCAGCCCAGTGTCTCAAACCTACAATGTCTCATTATGTAAAAACCAAAATAACAATCAGTTCCCATGAATCGAAGTATTCATGAAATCAAAACGAAAATTTTCAGAAACTATAATTTAAATCTATTTGATTCTAAACTTTAATCTCACCAATAAACATATTTACAAATTTCCATGACCTTCAGTATCCCAAGAAACACAAGTGGGTACATCCAAAAAGCTACTCTGATCACACAAAGTCATTGCTTTTCATGGCTACGACACTCAATAAAGTAAACATTATCAAAATGGGTTAGGTCTAGAAAATAAAATACTTACTGAAGGAATGGAAGGATCGGCTGGTCGAAGTTGGCTGAAGTTGTGAGGCTCAAATGACGGCCAGTCGCCGAGCATAGACCCCATCAAATGCTGATTTCCGCAACCAAATCTGGAGAGATTACGAGGGTAAGAGAGAACACAAGCACAATGCCCGATTAAAAATTTAAAGGACCAGCCTCTCATAGAGGGGAAAAAAAGAATTAGGGTGCGTTCAGTTGTTGAATTGAGTTGAGTTGAATTGAGTTTAGATGATAAAATATTGTTAGAATATTATTTTTTAATATTATTATTATTTTGAGATTTGAAAAAGTTGAATTGTTTATTATATTTTTTATTGAGATTTGAAAAAATTGTAATGATGAGTGAGATAAGTTGAACTTAGTTGGATAATCAAACGAACCCTAACCCACAACCCGCATACGATACTAGGACCAACCGACCAAGAGCACAGCAAAAGAAGGTCCACTCTCATCATGCTTACGGTAAATTGATGATCTTACGTATATTATTTATTTATTCATTAATGAGTTGATACGTAGTATATTTAATATGATATAATTTGATTTAAAAAATAAATTTTAAATTTTATAAATTAAATTTTATAATTTTAGTAATGTAGATGGTGTATATTAAATTAATATTTTGAATACCGTATCGGATGTTATACCGGTCGAATTACTGGAATGAAATATTTCAATATCGGTATCGTTTCGTATACTGTTTCGAGATAATATTTCGGTATATGAATAAATTATATATATAAATTATATTTCTAAATAATAGTCTATATATAAATACATAGATATATAAATTATAAATAGCCTAATCTAAATTAGAGGTCAAAAAATAAACTTGTAGTTTGAAAATATAAAAAAATAAATAAATAAATAAGGCCGAAAGATCGGCCGGTACAGACCGGTACACAGGTCGGTACAGACCGAAATATCAACCGTACGATCGGTATGGAAAATACCGACTGTACCAGCCGGTACGGTACGGTATTCATAACAGTGCATTAAACACCAAATTAAATATAAAATAACTATTTATTTCATTTGTTTTCCTTCCACTTATTAGTTCTTACCAATGCTAATCAATAATACTTTCTAACAAATTAATTTTTAATTAAATTAATCAACTTATTTAGTTTTAAATAATGATTAATTAAATATAAAATAAAATAAACTTAATATAGAAAAATAATGATCTTATATGAATTGATAAAGCTCAATATACTCTTGGTTTTATAATTAATCTTAAAAGGTTTCATTGAGTAACCTTTTGAATTTTAACTTGCAATCGGAAATTATTGATTGTTTCTCTTTTAAATATTATCATTTTTAATCTTTTTATGTCAATCATTTCAATCAACAATTACTTAAAATTCATCATTTCAATAATAAAAAATAAGTCGATAAGACTTAAACTGAATTTCTCTACAATATAAATAGAAATGAATCTCAAATCACTTGTTAGAAGAAAGAGAGATATACTTACAGCCACAAATAAATTTTATAAAAATAAATTTATAAATTAATATAATTTTATATGATCGATACATTAAATCTACTTTATATGAATAAAAATAGTTTTACAATCTAACGTACCGCATCAAACACACGTAATTAGTTTGTAAATATATTTTAATGACATCTTTTTGTGGCCAAGCATCTCTCTAAAACATAACATTCATAACAACAAAGGTGTACATCACAACGTGGACATCAAAATTGGATGGAACTTGTCAAGGTATGCATTCAAATGTTGAAAGAGCTAAATCCATGTGGTGCATTATATGCATTAGTGTTGTCTATTCCCATGATTGTGTCTCCCATCTTTAATTTTTTATAAGCTTGGATTATAAAATGGTATCATTCTTGGCGGGCACGCTTGTTGGTTTTTTACTCGTGCTTACAAAAGTGTATCACTTTAACAACTTTCGAAAATTATTCGAGATTGAGATATTAAAATTAGATTCTCATGAAGTTTTGAACACCGCTACTCTAAATCCTTTATATATATATATATATATATATATATATATAGATATAAAATCTCAATTATACTAGTTTATATGACATAATTTAAGCAAATTCATTGAACTCATGATGTATGTATTGAAATTTGAACTATTTTTTTTACTAATAAAAAATAATTTTTTTTACACTATTTTAATATGAGGTCTACTTTTTTATAAAGATTTCGACGAAATTTATCTATTTGAGATTTGTACAAATTATTTCTCTAATCTATATAACTCATCGAACCCAAACCATTATTTCATATAGCAAGCTGAAATACGCAAAAAATGAAAAGTGGAGTACTTGGCATAGACAATGTTACATTAATATTCAAAAGAATGAGAGAAAGCAGGTGCATATTTTAGAGGCCCATCCGTGCATGCAGCTGGATTCCATGAAAGTTGAGTACTGCTTGCTCAAATACCTGTTGCAGTGGCAAAGAGGAAAGGGTACTCCATATATATATATATATATATATATATATATATGCGGCCATATATACCAGTGCATGTCCATTGCCTACGTTGCAGTAGTAGTTTATACTTTAGGCTGTCCCCCTCCTTAAATCCGGTCCTACTGACAAGTACTGCGCCTGTTAACCAAACATCAGACTCCACGTACGTAACATATATATAAGTGGTCTTAATCTTATAATACATATATATACACGTTTAAAATCATCAGCACTGATTGTCTCATGTTAAGTCAATAGAAAATCAGTGAATCCAATGATCTAATAAAATCCACGACATGTAGATGAACACCCCTTTACATGATCATCCCGTCATTTGTAAACTAGATATTTTTAGATAGATTTAACATTTATTATCAAGTTAATTTCTTTTTTCATCTAATTTCAGCAGCTAAATATTTTTTTTTAATAAATAATGACGATACTCTAATTTTATTAATAATTCTCACTTATAACGGAGGAATACTATAGTTACAATCAAATACCTAGAGGTTATAAATAATCCTAAAATCTCAAACCAGGTATTAAAACTATTATTAAAATCAATTTAAACATTACACAAGCAAACTAAGACCAAACAACAACAATTAAAAATAAAAATCTCATCCCTCTAAATCAAGTTCTAATATATGGAAGACCAAGTTTATCAGTCTTAATCAATCTCCTTAACAAAGAAGGGACAAAAGCCAAGGACTCCCAAGTAGCAGCACAATCATCAGATGCCAGCTTTGCCAAGAAATCTGTTGGGCTATTACCTTGCCTATAGACATGCCGGATGGTGAAATTGAAGTCCTGAAGCAACTCCATGAGCTCAATCCAACAATCTTCTAGGTACCAAATGGGACAATTAGAGGCAATTATCCAATTTACAACAACCATAGAATCCATCCCTATTTCCACATTAGTAAAATCCAATCTCTTCAAATGTCTAACACCATGTAACAGGGACATGAATTCAATATAATTATTATAAGTACCATACTCTAGAGGGACAGAAAAAGCAAGCACCAAATTACCTAATTAATCACGTATTAACCCACCTGCACCTGCCTTCTTCAAGCTTTTCCGACTGCTTCCATCTATATTTAGTTTCATCCAATGTTCCCTTGGTCAGTTCCAGTGCACTATCAAAATTGGCCTGCACTTCTTCGACTTGTATGGAATATTTAAATCAGCCAACAAAATCTCATCGCACAGAGATAAAGGCTTCAAAACCTCCAATTTCTTGCTCAGTTTAACAAGCCAAAATTTAATATTTCATCAAATATCCTCCACCGACTCCCACTTTCCTTCCATACAAGCTCTACACCGGCGAATCCAAAGTCTCCATGTTACAATAGAAGGAATAAGGCCCATAAGGAGACCCTTTGTCGATGATTTGGAGGCTCTAGGAAACCATGCATAGACAGTCTGCATCCACATGCAATGTTGATGTCTAAGGAACCCCACTTGCATAGCACATCTCTTCCAAATAGCCCTTGCCACTTCACCCTTTGCCAACACATGATTTAAGTCCTCATATTCCCCTTGTGCACAACAGTTACATTTTGAAATTATGAGAATGCCAATACTATGAATTTTATCATCCATAGTGAGAGCATTATGACTACTTTTCCACATGATAATTGCCATATTTTTTGGAAGACACGGATGCCAAATCGAGTCAGTCCATCTAACCTTTGGAGCTTGTACCTGAATAACCTCCCATGCACTCTTGGTAAAAAAAAAATACCATCCTCCTTAGCCGTCCATATTAGAAGACCAGCCCCATCCCTCTGCCTATAGAAATTATAAGAGATTTCTTGCACCTTTTGAACACCCACTAACTGAACAAGCAAATCCATATCCAAACCCCGTTCCATGCAATAGTCTTTCAATTTTAAGTTTGGTAAAATAGAAGGACATGTAGCCGCAAGAGGCTCATCACCTAACCATTTATCCAACCAAAATGAAATACTCCCTCTCTTAGGTTTCCATCTCGAATGATCAATGACGTCCGGTATACTCCTCATCACCATTTTTCAAAGTCTAGATCCTTTGGTTGGGTTAACAATGAAAATATGATTCTGCTTGATATATTTGGCCTTAAAAAATCTGGACCAAAGAGAGTCTTTAGATAATAACCTCCAAGCAAATTTCTTATGTATAGCTCTCTATATCTCATCGAAATTTTGAATGCCAATACCACCCTCTTTAACAGGTTTGCATATCACATCCCAGGATTTCCAATATTTCTTTGGCTTTCCATCCTTATAACCCCAGAAAAAATTACTAAAACTTTTGGAAATAGAGGAAATGATAGATTTTGGTACCTACAAAATCGAAATAAGATGAATCGAAAAACTGCCAAGCACATGCTTCAAAAGCAGGAGGTGAGCACTACTAGACAAAAGATGGGATTGCCATCCCCCAATTTTATCTCTAATCTTACCAAGTAACTCATCAAAATGATCTGCTTTTAACCTCTCGGACACAATAGAAACCCCCAAATATTTGAATGGCAGAGACTCTTCAGTGAAGCTAGAAATATGTAAGATGTTTGTTTGCCTAGCGCATGGAATAAGTGTCGAAAAAATAGCGCAGGACTTCTCTTTGTTGACCTGTTGCCCAAACCAACTCTTGTATACTGCAAGAACCTCAGAAATGGCGCGATTCGACTTTTTATCACCACTAGCAAAAATCACAATATCATCAGCACATAGCAGGTGAGATATAGTTGGTGCCCCTTTAGGATGCTGAAAAGGAGAGATATTCATTTCTTGAAAATTCTTTTTCAACAATCTGGAAAGAATTTCTTTCATGAAGATAAAAAGGTAAGGAGACAAAAGATCTCCTTGCCGTAAACTTCTCCCTCCTTGAAAAAAACCTTCAGAATACCATTCATGACAATTGAGAACCATGGCGAAGAGACACATTGACACACCAAAATACAAGCTTTCTCAGAAAACCCATAAGCAGCCAAAGAATGAATAAGAAAATCCCAATTAATACTATCGTAGGTCTTGGCCATGTCTATCTTCAAAACCACATTACCTCCTCAAGCCGGCTTATTAATGTCATCTCCTATGTCAAGCTCAAATTCTCAAAAATGCTTCTCCCAGGTATAAAGGCTCCTTGTTCCTCAGAGATTAATCGAGGTAATAAAAAAGATAATCGACCCACAAAAATCTTTGTACATGCCTTATAGAACACTAAACAAAGGTTAATATGATGAAATTTATCAAAACTCTTTGGGTTATCAACCTTGGGAATCAAAATTAGAAAAGAGGCCATGAGTTCCCTTGGGATTTTACCACCTCTAAAAAAATCATGTACTACATCCACCACATCTGAGCCAACAATATCCCAATAGGCTTTATAAAAACCAGACTTGAATCCATCAGGACCTAGACTGATATTCGTAAGAAGCGAAAACATAGCCTGTTTTACCTCTTGGATTGAAGGAAGCTCTAGGAGAGCCACATTGTCATCCTCCTGAATGACCCGATCAATAAGCGAAGATAAATCTGGTAATGGTGATTGGTGATCAGAGGCCAAGAAATTTTGGAAATAAGCCACAGCCCCCGAGTGAACTTCCTTTGGAGTTTTCAGCCATTCATTCTCATTAATTTTTATCTGCCCCACCACTTTATGATTTTTGGAAGCCATGACCTTGAAAAATTTCGAGTTTGCTTCTCCCGAATTTAGCACCATGCTTGCTTTGCTTGTTGGGCCAGACGACTTTCTTCTCTACTATTCCATGTAGCCAATTCAACTTTGGAAGTTAATAGATCCAATTCTACATCCTCTGAGACACCAACCTACAATTGTTCTTCCAATGCATGCACCTTTTCCTCCAACTGCTTAATGTGAATCTCAGTCCAACCGAAAACCTTCCAGTTCCATACACGGAGAGCCCCCTTCAAATTTTTTAATTTCCTTGCCAAGCGAACCATCCCCCCACCACACTGTTTCTCCTTCCATGCATTAGTAACAAAGTCTAAAAACTATTCATGAGTTGTCCACATTTTCTGAAACTTGAACAGAACATGTTTGTATCTCCTATCTTCTGGTATCAAATCAACCTATAAAAGAGCATGATCAAAAGATATTTTTGGTAAATAAACTCCTCTCGCCGAAAGATACTCCAATACAAAAGCCGAATTGACAAGAGCTCAGTCCAATCTTGCCCAACGCCGAGACCTCCCAACGTGACCATTACACAAAGTCATCTTATTCCCTTGGAAGCTCAGTTCAGATAATCCAGCCATATCAATGAAAGAATTAAATTCCTTTATGGCAATATGTGGGTGAGATCGCCCCCCTAATCCGCTCGTCATCAGATCTGATTATATGAAAATCTCCAATAACCATCCATGGAACATTCTGAAGATGTAAACTACATGAATCATCCCACAACATCCGACGATCTCCATATTTACATTTTGCATAAACAAAAGAAATTCACAAACTTTTACCATTCAACTTTATCTCCATCGTAATACTTTGGGAAGAAGAACCCAGCACAGAGGTTTTCACATCTTTAGACCATAGCACCCAAAGTTTGCCCCTTCCTCTTGATTCGAAGCACTGCCTTCAAAATAAACATCTTTCTGCAAACGACAAAGTTGTTGCCCATCAACGAAATGCTCAACTACGGCAAAGATACACGACTGACTTGATCTCACCATCTTCAACAGTCTTTTTCTAGAAGTCCCAAGTCCTCAAATATTCCTATACATAATCCTATTCATCATAATTAAGACGCAAGGGCCTGCTTTTTGCCTTATTGGAGCTCCTCACATTAGTTCCCATCATCCCATCAATGTTTCGGGATGACTCATCAGAGTCCGATATAACTTATTTTTCCTGTTGAATATGAGCATCGCCCTGCAAACCTTTCGAACCAAACATGGTCTGAGGATGCACGCCAACTAGCGCTTCCTCCTGAACTTCTAATTGAACATCATCATGTCCATCAGTGAAGGCATGTTTGGATCAATTTCACCATCAACTGGAAGACCAGGGTCTTTTTCCTAAGCATTCTCATGTTCATACTCCAAGCCAACAACCCCAGATTAACAAGGGGCAACCCCCACATTTGCCACGAACAAGCCGCATGTGGCTCCTGCACAAGGTCTTTGTTAAGTAAAACTTCACCCTCTTCCACCTCCTCAATAAGAACTGTTTCTTTAGTCACCAATATTGGTCGTTTCACATGACCCTTCTGTAATACAACATCTCCTTGAGAATCTGGCTCCACGTGAATAATAATGTTCTTCTGATGGCTTTGTGGTTTCCCTTCCTTCCTCAGATTTTCTACTTCATTCTCAAGCACCTTATTGCTTTCATCAGTAATTACACCTGCCACATGCACTTCGTTGAATTGAACCCTAGTAATGAGATTTTTTTGTACCGGTACCGTTTCTCCTTTTGATTTATTCTGAAAACCCTTACGCACCCATTTCTTTCCACCCACTTTCTGAGTGGACATGCCTTTCTCACCTCCAGACTTACAAGTCATCTCATTATGCCTTGTAATTTACACTTTGTGCATACTGTAGGGAAAGTTTCAAAAACAACTTCCTGTAACTAGCTAGCAAGAGATCCAGGGGAACCGATCCAGAAAAAACTCGGGGGAGTCTTCACTGCATCCATCTCCATGCAAATACAAGCGCCATCTGTTTTGGTTGCGCAGCGAGTTGTATTGTCACGATAGATAAATCTTCCAATAGGCACAGTGAAAATCTTCATAAATGAGGAATGATAAAAGTGTGGTGGGAGACTTGGTAGGGAGATCCAAACTAGGACCAAAGTCGGTTCTTCATCCTCATTAAACTCTGTCAACCAATGGAAAGCCCAATAATGCACTCCATCAACTTCAATTGCTTCCCGAGCCAAGGCTTTGTTTAACTCATCCTCTAACTAAAACCGAATGAAAACGTTATGTGGCCTACTCATCGTTGAAACCACAGGGATGCCTAACAAACCCCAACGAGTATGAATGAAAGATCGGATTGCATCCAGAGAAGGTCTGCACTGGAGGAATTTCAAAACAAGGGAGAACCGAAAAGGTTCTGCAAATCGTTTAAGTTCATCCTTAGAAAATAGAAAACAGAGCTCACCATCAATGATTTTTAGAGCCCTAAATGGCACATCATATTCCAGAATCAGTTGAGGGGCTGCTGAGACTAGGTCCACGAACGTCCTAGGACGACCCTGAGTAGCCGCTGGCCCATCGGTGGCTGCCATGGAGAGGCATCGGCGTGCTCAAAATGGCAACCCAACAAATGTTAAACCAATTGGCCAAAATTCACCTAAAAATCACAGAGAATTTTTGTAAAAAATTTATTAAGTTGTTAAGCCTCAGCAGCTAAATAAGTTGAAATCATATGAATATCATATAGTACCATTAATTAATTAATTAATTACATCGAATTAAGGTGATACAAACCCAAATTAATATGAGGTATTGATGCAAACTTAAATTGATATGGGTATCTAGAGTTTCTAGTCGTCAAAGTTTTGAATAATCCACACAACAATTAACGGCGACTTATAATGCACAATTTGACTCAGATTCAGCCCTAGCTCAGTCCTGATGACCAATCCGCGGCGTGGTACGCACGTAGATGCAGTCCCGAAGCCAAGACCTTAATTCCAGTCTTTCCAAACCTCCCCCAAGTGGCCTCTACTCTATTCTCAATAGATTCTCTACGTAAAGCCAAGTTAAGCCTAGAAGTTGTCAAATCTTCGGTGGTCACCAAAAGTCAATTCTTGAGCAAGCTTCCCCTACATCTCACGGAATATAAAAATCATACTTAACTTCTTTGAATCGTTATAATTTTCTCTACATATATGATCCCTGGACTATATATCTGTTAATCCTACTTCAAAACTTTGAGCTAGACTTTGACATCATGAATTTAGACTTCCGGAAACCAGGATGTCTATATTGTATGCATTAATTAATTAGAGTTCATGTTATAAAAAGATTATCATAATTCAGGAGGTACGTACTTAAACAATATATAATCTTTCCATTTCCCTTTTTTTTTTTGTATTGATAAAGATCAGTCCCAAGGTCCAGGCCATTAAGCTCGTGGCTAGTATTGTGTCGGCAGGGGGTTTATACGTATATCACACGGGCAAGTTGCAAGCAATAACTTGACTTATGATTCTTTGACTGGGATGTTTCTTGTCTTTGAACGGCGGTTCATGATTTTGTGAACAAAATAATTATGCCCTTATGGGCATGCGCTGTGTGTTAGTGTGTTTTTGTTTCTCACAAAGGCAAATTTGACTTTGCGCGTATCATATCAAAAGTGGGGGTAACAAAACTAATAGAGTCGATCAGAAAAAGACTGTCTTTTAAGGCTTTAAGGCAACCTTTTATCACGCAAAGTGCAGAAGGGATGGAGATCGATCGATCAGGGACCAACCAAGATATAATTATATATTGATCTAGGCCTTCTATATTCGAATCAAGGGTGTGTAAGATACCGCGTGACGGCCAGGACACTAGCTGCATAAAGCTCCATAACGGCTGAATGTGACACTAATTAAGTTGGTTTGTGACTATGATCTATCACTTTAAGAGTTCAAGAACTTTATACTGAGAAAGGAGAATTTTAATGCGCATAGAGCATCCCTTTGTGTGTGTTTTTCTTCTTTGGGTTATCCTGAATCATTAATAGTTCACGTATTTGGAGATTTGATCACTGTATCTCTATCCAATATCTGAAAATTTAATTTATAATAATAAATATAGAAAAATACTTTAGTTGGATTACACAAAAATAATCTCATAAATTGATATAAGTTGATGTGATTTATCAGATTGTAAAGTTACTTTTATTATAAAGTAAATCTAACGGATCACATGAAACTACATCATTTTGTGAGATTACTTTTGTATAATCCAGTTTATAGCTTCTCATAGATATAATTCAATTCAAATGGTTTGTAATTCCCTCCTGTCGTTTGGTTATATTTGCAAACATAATTGTATTTTGATGGTCTTAATTGACTGTTTAACCCAGTGGACAGATTTATAATTATCATATTAATTATGTATAATATTTGTTGATAATCTGAATTTTTGATTTGATTAGTTTGATATGATGTTGGTTTCATTGTCTTGATGGATTATTGTGTTTCAAGAGGTTCAATACATGCATGTATGTGGGATAACTGTAGGAAGAGTTGATTTTTGGTTGAATTGTTTGAGGGATTGATTGGTAGGAAATCGATTTTTTTCATAGTAGCAGGCATTAATCGGAACAAACTTTATAAGAAGAAATAATTTGGTCACAAAATAGGTTTTTTGCACAATTGTACCATGGGATTTAGTAAAGATTGCTTTTGCTACAAAATGAGCTTCACTGGCAATAATTATCTTCGAAGACTCAAGTTCATAGAAAATGTTGTTTTCCAACCAATTGATTGTGGGGGGAAATACTTATTTCCAAAAGAACTGACCATCCAGAATAATTTTTAGCCATGATCGAATTCATGGGCAAAACTTTAAATTCCCATATTTTGGCAAGAAGGAAATTTATGGATACAGTTTATTTTCCACAAACTACTTCCGTGGATAAAAGCATTATTAGGGACCATGCGTTGATGTTTGTGAATTTAGTTGCCACGAAATTAAAATGCTTTATCCACCCTTCATATCGTGGCAAAAAGTATAGTTTTTTTCATAAAATCAGAATTTGGTGTAAAAAGGGTTTTTTTTCCATTAATTTTATTCCACGGGTCTGCCATGACAAAAATTGGTGAGAAAAAACTATTTACCACGCAGTCTACACTTCTTTTGACGACGGGCCCTCCTGGAAAAAAAGGAGATAGCGCAGGATCCTTGTGGTCGACGCACGAAAGAATGAGTACTACTGTAGATAAGCGTATCCAATAATTTATCTCTACAGAAGTAACCACCAGAGTTCCTAAAAGAGTACGGCATGAAACGCTCAATTTTCTTCGGTACAAGTTAGAGGAACAAGAAGGTACTATCAATATTGTTGCGATTATTGTTTTTTGTTTATGATCGTAACCTTAATTTGACTTTTCAAATAGTCAAACGAGTAGAAATTCACAACAAATTAAGGAAGTGATCTTCAAAATGACGGTTTTAGCATACCTCTCTGATCTCTCTCTCCCCAATTATATATAACCAAACCCTGACTTCAATATTTTCCTCACAAAGTTCTCTGCAGTTCCCTGATAGATATAGTCACCTCCTCCTCTGCCGGAGTCCGCTGCTCTCAGCTCTCTGATCTCTCTCTCTCCAAATATTATAAGGTCTTTGATGAGTGAATTTGCATGCATGGAGGGTTTTGCAAGCTGTTGTAAGAGGGTGCATAAATATTGAAGCCCCTACTGCTATCCTGGGGGACCCAAAATCTTGTTTTCCTCCTATGAATGCTGTAGAAGATGGTGCTTTAAGCTTTCCTGAAAATAGTGAAACTACAACAGTTTTAGATAAACTGGAAATGCTTTACAAGCCCTTCTATCCTGTCTTGAACCCTGTTAATTCCTCACAAACCATCCTTGCAAGTTCCATATCTGCTCCTAAAGAACTCAAAGAACCAGACCAGAAGCAAAGTATAAAATCAACAAGATCAAGAAGGTCGGTTATTCGGGGGTAAAAAGTTTGCTCTAGTCTATAGAATTGAAAGTCCATTGATCTCTTAGAAATTTTTGATACAATTATTTTCCATATATTGTTGCAGGAAGAATCAGCACAAAATGGTGGTGCAATATGTGACAGCAGCTGAGGGATTTTGCTCAGATATGTGGGCATGGCGTAAATACGGTCAGAAACCCATCAAGGGATCGCCATATCCGAGAAGCTACTACAGGTGCAGCAGTTCAAAAGGGTGTTCAGCAAGAAAGCAGGTGGAACGGAGCCCTTTGGACCCGGAAGTTTTCATTGTAACGTACACTTCAGAACACAATCACAGCCGTCCAACTCACCGAAACTCCCTGATCGCTGGCAGGACCCAGAGCCACTTAACAACACCCAGAAAGAAAACCAAATCTTCTCAATATTCTTCCAAAGTCCTTTCTCCAACAACCCCTTTGATGGCATCCATTGAGGACGAGTTTGTGCAAAATGCGAGCTTGAAGAAAGAGGAACAACAAATATTGGGGCAAGAAACTGATAAAGGTAATGGAATTTTCAATTTAGATGATATAGTATTGGAAAACGAACAATTTCCAAGCCTAGAGGATTTTGAGGAACTGGCCTCAGAACCGGCGCCCTTGAGTGGATGCTTTTTGGATTCATTATTGGAAAACATTCCTGTACCTTGGTTTGTTGATCGATCCACAGCCACAAATGATGGTCACTGAATGCGGAGCATGCATATACAATATACATGATATATGGGATACTAAAGCATAAAAGTTCTTAACGCAGAGGCAAACTGTATTTTCATTTTCCTTCATTTTCCCCTCATTAATGGTTCTTGTTCTGTAATATATTAACTGAATTAAATAGCCTTTTCAGGCATTGAACAAACGATCCAACCTATTCAAAGGCTACTGTAGAGCTATTAATTTTTCACAATCATTAAATAAGGATTTGTAATTAAAATATCTTCTTTAATTAACCATTTTAATTGATGTGTAGAGCATATACCATCTACATTACTTAAATGATTATATTTTATTCGTAAAATTTAAAATTTATCTTCTAAATCAAATTATGTCATCATGTAACCAATTTATTATACGATGTGATCTACATATTGAGAATAGAATTTTTCATTAATGTTTTATTTTAACAAGATAATCAAGACTTCATTATGCAGGATCTTACTTTATTAATTTTCAGTCCTACCTACAAATAGTGAAATTATTTTTTAATCATCATAATTCTTGGCTAATTAGGAGTACTGCTGATCTAATTAATCTATTATTTGGAACAAAAACAATTCTACTTCGATTGCGTTCGACTATATATGGAAAAGAAAATCTCGAGGGATTGTTGTTTTAAAGTTTGGAAGCATTCCCCCATCATGACATATATAAGTTTGTGACTCAGGATAAAAAATAGCTTATTTGCTACATGTAATTTTTTTATAAAAAAAATGAGTATATTCTCATCACAAATAATTATATTTATAATAAGAGTAATTCTACATATATACAACCGTGAAGTGCATGAACGCTACGTAATCGCTTTGAAAAATAATGGGGTCCACTATTAAAAATTAATTTTTTTCACGTGGGTCTCATATTTTATTCACTTCTTTCAAAGCGATTACGCGACGGTTACACAATTCACGGTTGATAATAAATAATTCATCATAAATACTCAATTTCTTGTAGTGGGACTTGCCTGCATGGAGTATCCCATTTAGCTTGATACTTATAAAGCCAGTATAGTATAATAAGAAAAACACTATAGACACAAAGAAATCCCAAAAAGGAATCTCACATACTAATGTGCCACGTCTCTTCCTATTTTTTTTCTTTTCCTTTCTCCCCCTCCCCGCACCGGCCATGGTGGTCGAGGACCACCTCATGGTGGGCAAAAGAAGTCGGTGATCCAAACGGCACCACCAGCGTGGAGCGCTGATAAGGAGGTTACAGATAGAGGGAGGCGGCGCTTTACTGAGAGAGGAGGCGTTGCTCAGGGAGAAGGGCTCCAATGGTTAGGGGAAAAGCTTACATCGACGAGGGCTTGGGTGCTGTGGCGTAGTTGGGCTGCGACGACGATGCTGGCAACAGCGAGAGGGAGAAATCGTGTGAGAGAGGCTCGATTTCAGGAGGAGGAAAGGGAGAGGGGTTGTACTGTGGGGGGCTGGGTCTGGTCGAAGGTCACCAATGAGGGGGAACGACCGATGGTGGTGACCGAAGATGAGCTGCAACGGCGCTGCTATAGTTGGGAGAGAGAGTCAGGTGAGGCACACGACTGCTGAAAAGCTAAAGAGGAGAGAGAGGGAAAGTGGGGAATGAGAGGCTAGGAAAAATAGACACATGGCATATTAAAAGTGTGCCACATCAGTGTATGAGATTCTTTTATGAAATCTTTTTGTGCCTATAGCAATATCCGTATGATAATGTACTTCTTATACTCGCAACTAGGACGTAATTGGAACCGCGGCGTGGAGATGTGTGGTAGAATTTATAGGCCGTCTACATACGTAGAAAAGTCAAAACAAGTTTGTCACATAGATTACATGCATAATCATCACAATAAGATACTAATTCCCACTACTAATTATACGTAGCGCTCATGATCATTAATCTCATTTTCAAGGCCATCCTTTTATATGATCTGCACAGCTTAGTACTACTTCAGCGTACGTATATATAAGTTATGGGATCTTGCATCATTTGGCATCTTATCTATTAATAGCTAGTTTGTAAATGTGCAAATTACAATATCAAAGTTTAGGATCAAGTTTCTTTGAGTAATTGCTGCCTGAACTTGAAGGTCTCAAATAGATCAAGAGATCAGGTTGACACGGACAAGTGGACCCCACAATAGTTATTGTTGACCGTTTAAATATTTTGAGTAACATTAAATAAAAAATAAATGTTGAGAGGATTTTTTTTCAGAGTCTAATATTAAAACATAAGTTGATGGGAAAATGTATTGACAGAGTCATTAATTATCATTTATATTTCATAATTCTTCTTTATGGCAGTCTGTGTGGATAATTATTCTTAAAATGATTGCCATTAAGATTTTCACACTGATCTAATCAGCTTATTATAATTTGGCCTGATAAGTTATTATCTAAGGAACCCAAATAAGTACGTATAGATCATGAGCGGGTATAAATAGATCATCTACGACTTGTTTGTATATACTATGTTGGATAAACTAGTTTCGCAGCTATTTTGCAACGAGCTGGAGATCAGAGGGTTTTGTTCATATGTTAATATATTATGCATGACAAATTAAGAAATTAAAAAAACTGGATTAATAATTAGAAACTTCGATATACATGATGAAAAACATTACTTGGAGCTAATATATTATATAAGGGCAATCATGAGATCATGATCAATGGCTATTCAAAAGCCAGCTTGCGTGCACGATCGCTAGCTTTACCTACATGCATGAGAGTAGGGCTATATATTGATCTATATATTAAGAATTAATAATATTTTGTTTACTTAATTTACCGTTGATAAAATATTCAGCCGCTAAGAAATCATGTACGTACGTAGGTTGTAGTTGAACCGCTAAATTCACGGCTAGAGAGCAGAAATCAAACGATTATATAAAAGATAACAACGAGGCCTAATTTATAGTTATTTTTATATGCACGATGATCCTTAAGTTTTCATTAATTATCAGCTTAGACGTGCGTTCCTTCCGCGCATACAGTACTGGCATTGCTGGGTGTAGATAACTTGTTATGCAAGCACGGTACTATTCATAAGGTTTTTCCTAATTAATTAAAAACCATGAACAAAAAAAGTGGCATTAGAATAATATATAGATATAATTTGTAGTATTATATATTTAAATATGATCTATATATTAATTGAAGTGGTGAGTTAATTATTTTGCAGCCGGGAGCTTAATTATGATCATGCCCGCTGAGAGGGTTAATCAGAGTGGCCGGTCAGCCAATTGATGAACAAATTCTGAACTACCACAACAACATTTGTTCTTAACCCAAGACGCTGGTCGATCTGATTAGCCGCTTTCAATACCTAAATCCTGTACTTTAAGCCATTTAGAAGCCAATTGTCTTGCACGCATGTTCATGTGTAGGTGACAAGAGAGAGAGATAGAGATCAGAGAAAACTTCTTGAGGAAACCCTAGCTAGCTTATGTGCATGATAAAGCCAACTATACTTCACCTACTTTTGTTCAACTGTCCTATTGCATAAAGACATGTCCAAATGGATGGAACTCTCTCTCTCTCTCTCTCTCTCTCTGTGAGCATGGAACTCTCCAAACATAAGCAAGTCTATCGTTCCATTACATTCAAGGTCCAAACATAACCCCTAGCTAGCCTCTACGTACTTAATTCCTTAGAAACTTATTCCTTGGGGAGCTATTGTCATGGACGAACTCCCCCCTCTACTGACTCAAAACATTAACGTTCCGATCTCCGACTCACTTCCATCGCCTCCACATCTAATGCAAGAACCCAGATTGATGCAAACTCAAATAGCTTCAGACATCGACTGGGTTAGCCTCCTCTCAGCTGGTCCCAACTTCAAGTTTGGCAACCAAAATCCCTCATCAACAAGCAAGCCCCTAACGGCTAAGAATGGAGTAGGCCGTGAAAATGGCAGTACTAAACATAAAGGAAGAGTAAGCAGGACAAAGAAAACCATTCCACCGAGGATTGCGTTCCACACGAAAAGCCCAGATGACATTCTAGACGATGGATTCAGGTGGCGGAAGTACGGGCAGAAAGCTGTGAAGAATAGTATCCACCCCAGGTGCTATAATTTCCTGCCTCAGTACTCACTTTGCTAGATCCTTTTGTCCCTTAATTTCATTCAGTAATTTCTCTCGTACGTATGCGATTTTCTAATACATTTGCTTCGGGATACCCTACATTAATGTTGTCCTTAAGTACTATGGTTACTAACAGAAATTTTTTGGTTGTGCGGTTTTTGGAAAATTTATTACCTTTTTGTACGACTGATAAAAATAATTACGCTCTACTTGGTTCAAATCATCCCTCAATTATTCAAACTACCACTCCATTTATATATATGCAAGATCGATAAGCTACTAAAATTGCCACCACTTTATTCTTGTACAGTACTATTCATTTTGCAAGTTGGCTCCTTTATAGGCCTGGGCGAGGGGTACCCGTACCCTCACCTGGGGCAGATGGGCAGGCGCCCGCCCATGCACAAAGGCGGGGAGTTTCACCCATCCACCCAGCCCAAATATATATACATCCTCCCATCCTCTCCTCTTTGTTCTTGTCCTCTTCCTTCTGCCATCTTCTCTTCTCCCCCTTCCTTTCATGTCTCAATAGCCACTTGCTATTCTCTCTTCTCTCTGCTTTCTCTTCTCCTCCTCCTTTAAGACGGTTTCTCTCTCCTCTATTGTGAGTCACGACTCATGACTAATGGCTAAGTTGCAATCTTACCGTCAAGCCACAGTCTACGATATGATGAGATCGGTCTCTATGACTCAAAACCACAATCGCCGCCATGGATCTGTAAGTTAAAGAACCACGGCTGCAACCATGGGTTTGTGAGTTTTATGACCATGACCCCAATCTTGGGCCATCCCACACATCTTTAGATCTGTGCACATATCTCTATGACCCATGGCCGCAGCCCGTGGCCATGGCCCATCGGTCTGTGCACAGATATGAAGATATGTGCAATTTGTAACTTTGATAGAGACTTTTTATTGGATTTGTGCAATTTTTCTTATGTATATACAATTTTGTTGATTTTTGTGAAAAATGTGTTGTCAGATGGGTTGGCCGAACGGTGGTGGCATCAATCTGCCCACCCGACGGGCCGATGCAAACGGTCACCTCGCCCAGACCTTTTGCAGAGATAGATCTAGTCACCCTACCCAAACAGGAATAGGGTGCAAGATGGGTGGCTACCCACTCGTGAGGGCTAGCACCCTTGCTCCTTTAAATTCATTCATTGAGACTTATCACATCAGTGTTTTTTCTTTAATGATCAAAACATGTAAAAAAAAGTTGATTACATGTGGATTAAGGCTACTCACTCTTATAGTTTGCTAGTCATAAATTTTCACAAACAAATTCGTGATAATTTTCACAAAAACTTTACTTAGTTTTTTTTTTTAAAAGTATTGATATGGATATGTAATAGGGTTTTTTGCATAAGAAGTACTACAAATATAAAGAGATTTCACAAAAATAAATTCACAAACTGGTGTAGTTTTCATACGATATATATTGCATCTACTTTATAATAAAAGTGACTTTACAATCTGACATACTACATCAAGCTACGTCAATATGTGAATTTACTTTTGTGAAATCTTTTTGTGACAAAATATTTCTCAGAAAAAGAATCCAAAAAAAATAATATCCAGCTAATTTTATATATGTTTGAGCACCTTCTATTTTACTGAATTTCCATACTTCTTTGATGATTGATCACTTCTGATAAAAAAAAACTCTGTTCTTAATGTATTTAAAGATTTCTATATGATAAACATATCATGTGTATAGGAGCTACTATCGCTGCACGCATCATACATGCAACGTGAAGAAACAAATCCAGCGACATTCAAAAGATGCAAGCATCGTCGTGACAACATATGAGGGCATTCACAACCATCCTTGTGAACAATTGATGGAGAGCCTAAGCCCACTACTGAGGCAATTGCAATTCCTCTCAAGCTTCTAGACCCAATCTATCGTTTTATAACTTTTATGTTGTGAGCCTAAACGCAAGTGTACAGAGCACCTCATGAATAACTGCTTTATGGCAATATCGTTTGACAATCAAGAAGACAAAGGAGAAAAAAAGCAAATGATGATGATTTATGTAAACTAAAAACACAACTTTATGATCTTTCCGAACTACATGCCTTCTATTTATCACCACAAAATCAGCAAATAAAAAGGATTCCAAAATTTCCGATCCCAAGCTGACTAAAATTCATAACCCAAAATTTCAGATTACTTGTTACCGCCGTTGCAACGTTCTGAATTAATAGCCTTTAAAATCGTTAAAAGGGAATTGCTTTATACAAAACAAAAACGGAAAAAGGTTACAACCAGAAAAAACCCAGTGTAGTTCTACATCCTAATTGGTTCGGCAATCTACTGTTAAGAATTACATGGAAATCACCCTTCCCTCATCTATTCTAGCTGAATAAAAACAAATATATGAATGCATACATCAAGACCTGTATAGCTAGCTTTGAGCAAAAAGTGCGTGTTGAATTGTTCATTGGGCAAGTAAACACTTCTCTTAGACACCGCAATAGAATTGCACCCCGGGAAACTTGATGATGATCAGAAATTAACTAAGAGCACCATATCCTATGCTGGTAAAATCTGAAGGATTTATCAAATGAAAAAGACTTCCTATTTTTATTGGTAACAAAATTGCAACAGAAAATGCAAACTGGTTGAGATTCCCTACTTCAATATATATAAGACGAAAAACTTCCAAGGGCTTGCCCTTGACAATCTGCATGTGAGGTGGGGATGCTTATAACTGGAAAGTGCCCAACTCATGGCCATGCCTTGAAAGAAGTAGTTTCCGTTCACCCCCCCAATCTAGCCGATAAGACAGGTCAAGATTATGAATCAATAGTTTCAGACTGTCCGCATGACTTGAAATGCTGGTATTCTCCTGTGAATTGACCTGTCTACCATTTCCCATTATGCTTGCCATTATGCTTGACCTAGAAGAGTTTGGTGAGAATCCCTCCCATGGAGGAACAAAGATAAGTTTAGTGCATTGCACGGGAACAAAGTTTCTGCTCAATTTTTCCCACCACACGGATCCCAATGACCACCATCTGATCATCAAACCATGCTCAGAAAAAGCAACCAACCCCTGCAATTAACAGGAATATATTTAGACATTTGTTTTTTTGATAAGTATATTTGGACATTTGTTAAAACGCATACTTTGTGTTTACAGGGTATATCAATGAAAAGTACCTCCCCATCTGGCGAAAAGCTCAAAGCAGAAATTGCAGTAGTTACCAGCGTTTCTGATGCCGTTGCAAGCAAGGTTGGAAGTCCAGGAGGTCCACTAGCATCTAAAACCTTGATCTTTATCACACTGCAGTGAAAAAAAAAGACACAAAGCTAATTAAGATGTAACCATAAGAAGAATTTCAAAAAAACATTTGTATCAAGATATGCAGAAGCTCATATTTTCTTTAATTTGATATCATACGCACCAGTTTAGAATCTAATTGATAATTGACTACCTAGTAGTATATGCTAGGGTTTTTGCTATAGAGAGTTAATCATGATACTCTCTTTTGGTGTGTATGCGCACGCGCACGCGCACGCGCACGCGCACATTTCTGGTGCATCTGTACATAATCATTTAAATTCATAGGCAATACTTTGTCTACTAGTACCTTTGCATGTCATACACCCGAATGTTAGAACTGTTCGTCTCTCCAATCACGTCCCCAACAGCCAATCTGGTCCAGGTGTCATTCAAGGCGACCATAGGGAATGCGTGTACAACTTCCTTCAAGGCTGTCATTGACCTTTGAAAGCACATTTTACGCATGACCGAATTGCTAGGGTCCATAGTTTGCAAAATGAAGTTAACCACCTGTAAATCTGCCCAAATGTCAAATATAAATTTAAACAGAGACTTTAACAAAGAAAATGGAGGAAAAAATTTATTTAAATTTAATTAAATATAAAGATTATTCAGCAATATGAATAACTGTTCTTTACTGTGAAACAAACAGGGACAAGCAAGATTGTTACTTTTTGGTGGGGTAGAGAAAAATCTTTTAGCTTGAGGTGAAGTCACCAGACATGAAACAATAAAAATAATAAAGACCGGTACTCATATAGAGGCTTATCCTGCCATAAGTAGTTATAAGTTACACATCTCAAAACCATAGATAAAGTAAATCTATGTTGCAGGAATGGTGGATCTTCTAAAATTTCTCTTAATTTCATGTGTTTAAGATTTCAATTTTTTATTTTTACCCTCCACATTGAACATGGACCATACAAACCTTATCAAGGTACTGAGCCAAGTTTCTTGGAGAACTGCGCACAATCCTGATGAGAGTCGTAAGAGATACAAGATGAACAGGTGAATCGGATGCAGTAGACCAGATTTGGCTTTCTATAACAGTTAAAAACCCTGGTATATCAGCCATTGCTAAGCTTGGAAGAAGAACACCGACCAAAGTCTCCTGGATGGTAACTGGTACAACTGAATTTTGTGCAGCTAAGTTGGCTGATGGACCACTTACACATTCTATTTGAAAGAATATGTCTCCAACCAAACGAGGTATTTCAGAACCAAGGCATGCTTTCCATGCACTGTCCATACCTTCTGCAAGGAGCTCTGCTGCAGTGGAACTGTATTTCTCATTCACCGCCATAACCAACTTTACCAGGGGATGAACAACCAGCATGGCAAGACCTGGCTTCACAAGGCTGGGATACCAAATAGCCAGTGCCGCTGCAACAATAATATGAGATGTCATGGCATCTTGGCTTGTTCCTCCCACGCAAGAAATCCAGTCTTGCATTTCAAAAGATTCTAGCCAATCATGTATCTTAGATTCCTCAACCCGGGAGATCCCTTGTGTTTCTAGGAGCTGATCAGAATGCAATCTGTTAGCAGATGTTTCTTCTATATTTACATTTTCATGTTCATTCTCTCTGGTGCCAATTAGAGAGCTCATATCTGCTTGGTCAGTTGCTTTTTGACTACGTAGAGGAAGTGGAATTGCCCGTGAAGCAGTGCAGTGGAATAAAGAGCGAGCAGCCATACGTACATGTTCACTTTCATCTTGCCAGAAACTCACCAAAAGCTGTAAAGCAGAGAAGCAGAAATAAAAACATAAATTTAATGAAAATTTGACTAATTGGTAAATTCAACCATGCCAGTACGGCTTCCAACACAAGATGCAACCTGGAGTAGAGCTGGCTTTACATCTGGATATTTTTCGGCAAAATTCCTAGTATAGAATGCTGCTAAAGCACTGCAAACAATACCATCAGGTTAAAAGATCAGCAAAAATAATATAACAGATCTACATGACGTTTTTCTTTAAGTAATTCAAATTTTATTATTGATAAAAAAAAACGTGTGACCTCAGTAAACAGAGAGTATACCAAAAAAAACACCTAAGCAAATGAAGAAATAAGATCTAGAAAATCCTGAAAACTAGTGATAGAAAAATAATTCAATACAAATATTCAGTATGAAAGATTATTAAGAAAGAAAGCCTTAAAAGCCTCCACCTTCTTCTCACAATTTTCAAAACCGGTCTACATTACTGGAAAAGGGATTATACAGTTTATGTTCATTTGTCATGCATGAATAACATTTAGGAGATAATCTTGGCACGGTAATTACCTAGTAGAGGAAATAAAAGCATACATAGAGAGCAGCAACATTACATTTAAGCTAGTGCAAGAGGAAACCACATATGCAGGAGATTGAAAAGTAACCTTACTACCAGACTAATTTTGGAGTAAAAATTTATCTAGGCTTAAGGTAAACTAATTGAGATATCCCTAATCCTTAATTTGAAGTTTTCTTTAAGGAATAAAAATAACATAAAAAATAATGGAAACTCTTGTTTTAAGCATGTGGAAACAATGTCAGCCTCCATAGAAGATAATAAATTAATATAAAAGACAATAATATCCAGCTGACCACCACAGCAGCAATCATACAGTTTTTAAATCACAAAAAAGTTAATAAATAATATTCTCCACACATCTATTACATTATCACCCAAGACTTAAAAATAGTTACTTTTTTTCTCTTCATTATTTCCAGCTCTTACAAGATTTCAATAATCTTACATTTCCTACAAATTTTCAAAAGAATTTTCATATTTTAGTTCTCTGCTGAACACATACTAGATTGATGCCAATATAAAATTGATAACACGATGTAGAATTTGAAGAATATTAAATCTGTTATAGATGATACAAGTTGGACCCTGTGAAGTAATTTTTTTTTTTTTTTTTGGAACCTTTGCAATACCTGCTGGCAGCCGAACTGGAGTGAGACAAGCTAATCATTCGTTGGGCCAGGGACACCATTGTCAGTGACCTCATTGCACAAAATTCTGATGAGGATTTCCAGAGCTGAAACATTATAACAATGCCTCAGGAAAAAGTGCAAGGAGCCAAACAAAAAAACATGACCCAACATTTAAAAAAGTTCATCAAATTACCTCAAGAATAGTACTCAAACCAGGAAACGTCAATGTCAAAGACCCTTTGTCCCCTAGCAATCCAGAAGCTACAACAAGATTCTCTGGCCTCTTTAGCTTCATGTCAGCTAATAGCAAATTATCAAGCTCACAATCGACATTCCACAGGTGTAAATATGACAAGCTAAATCGAAGTAAAGATTCTTCAAGTGATCTAATCCATTCAAGCTCTCCTATAGAAGTATTCACGCTCTCATTAACATCACCATCTTCTATATTCATGTGGTGGGGACTTAGTCTGTCATTAGCTTGTTCCTTCACATTAGTATCGTCTAACTTATTACTGTCATTGGCAGTGCGTCCATGCTTCTGATGAGGAAACATCAATGATCCAAGGTCAAAATTCAGAGCAGCAATTCCAGGGAATGGGCAATAGCATTTGATGGAGGGCTTGCTGCTTTGAAGTATAGATAGAGTGGTTGCAAGTGATTTTGCCGAAATTCCTTTACTAATATGTGCTTGGGAAGTATTGGGCTCAACTATATTTGCAATTGGCACCACATTTGACGAAGTGACCAACTTATCTGTACTATTTAAGTTAGAATGAGAAAAGCTTCCATCCTCAATTATTGGAAGAGTTAGTAATGAAACTGAGGTATTTCCATTCAGTATAGTGCCCGATATGGAATTCATACTGACACCTTTACAAAACTGATCAAACATTGAATGAGAAGCGGTCCCACGAAGAAACCGCTCCCGAGCACCTGTCTTTACATCCCAAATGTATAAAACATCACTCGCATCACATGTCCTCGAACGGTTTTGGCAAAGGCATGCAATATAACCTCTTACTCCATCCCACACAACTTTAGCAGGATAGCTGGGGTGTCCAGGAAACATTCTCTCAACTCGCAAAGTCTCCAGAGAAGCAAGAGCAACACACGAGTCCTCGCCAATAGAGAGGAAGCAGCCATTCCAAGGACGGTCAGTCTGGGACGGGGGAAGAATTATTTGGTGCACAGGAGCCACATGTTGGTGCATTACAGTAATGAGATTGCTCGTTTCAAGGTCCCATATGCGAACCGTGCAGTCCATGCTTCCAGAAATTAAAACCTGATTGAAAATCCATCCTTTGGCAGTTCCCACCATCCGATGTGCAGCCAAACATAGTACAGCACCTGTGTGCCCTAGAAAATATTGTCTGGATGCATGTGAACCCAGTTCATTGTGTGAATTATTACCATGAGAAGTTATTCCATGAAACAAATCAAATCTCACAACCTCGATTTCTCCATTAAAGAAACCATACACAATAGCATAAGGGGCAAAGAGATTTTCTGAAATAACCATGGAAGAAGATACGATCCAAGCCTTGTTGGACTGATAACATGCATGTATATTATTACCACTTACTGGACTTGGAACAGATGATTCCCAAGAATTTAACTCACTCTTCCCATCACTGGGACCCTCAATTTTATGACTTGAAGTAGGTTTTTCAATCCAGTCAACAGAAAAACTGCCTTCTCCAAGTATTCTGAACTTACAGCACAACTTTCCATGGTCATCATGTTCTGTATGTGGTGAATAGATGGTGATGTGGGGTTTCCACAGTAAAGGTTCTTCAGCATAAATACAATGTGAACAAATGCGAAGAAGATAGGGGTTCAATTGAATGAAACAAACAGATAATCTCGCATCATCAGGATGAGAAGTGGTAGGGATCTCACAAAGAGCCTCACACTTGAATATGTTATTTAAAAATGATACACAATACACAATTGCATAACCATCATTATTCCATACAATAAAACTGGTTGTAGATAATTCATCGAATTCGTCAGTATTCAGCTTACTCCCAGATTCTTCACTTTCAAGAAACGTCCCCCCTATAACATATGAGTGAGTAGACCTGCCATTTAGATAGACGATCTTGTCTGAGAAATAAATCTCTCCAATTGTGGTACCAGTTTCCAATAGCCTAAATATGCAGTGCTTTTTAAAAACAAAGGCAATAACATTCTCACAGATTGCAATTGACACAACCTGTCCACCTTCAGTCAACCCATCTGCCCAAACAGTCATCTCTGACTGAGAACTTTTATGCGAACCAGTTGCATCATCCCCATGCTGGTGAGGATCCTTTAATATCGGAATCAATTGCAGCCTACCAAAAGAATCGGCCATGACTACTGAATGTTTCTCTTTGTGCTCAATGGACGAAACTACAGCCATAAACTTCAATGAACCGATAGATAAATTCCCATGAAAAACGGTTTGGACAATCATAAGTGTATATGAATCAACAACTACTACAGCACATTTTGGTGGTTTTCTGTGCTGAAATTCTCCATACACTGATCCCTCAGCTCCTTCTGAGGAATCAACAGAACCGCGTTCAGACAATTGGACATTATCTATGAAAGAACAGCCAATGCACACATATCTTGCGTTTGAAGGCAATGTTCGAACCATGGATGGACTGCCTACCCAAGGTGGCAATTTCCTCCTCCGTCTGCAATGCCCACTGCTTCTGCTCCACACACACAATACGCCATCAGTGCACGCGCTGATTAACGCACCATAATAATCAGGAGTAGAGCTTGCCAGCACGTTACTTGAAGCGTCTAGCTTTTCATTTCTTGACAAAACTACGGGATAACAAATTCCGAGATCGGCTATGGGTGCGGCGTGGCCACATAACATAGCAATTGGTTTAATTTCCTGTCCAGATGAAACCTAATTAGTTTGGTGCATGATCAATTTATCGTGGGAGGAAAATATATTTGTTTTTTCTATTAATAATTAAAGAAGAAAATAACTCGCCCGTCCACTGAGAGCCTGATCGAACTAGAATTGCGCCGTAGGAGCAACTATTTAGTAAGTAAGAAGAAAAGTACATGACACCCAAACCATTAAATTTCATTTTCTCTGCAAGCAAACAGAGCCGCATGTCGAAACAAAGCGAATCCATTTGAATTATACCAGGGCCTAATTCTTGTATTCAGAGGACAGTTTTCGGTTTAGTGGCTTTGAAAAACAGACGGTGCGTGAGAACAATGAGTCGTCTAAAGAAGGAAGAAGCGCAGAGGAGCGAGTTGCAGTTACCGGATTGGAACCGGCGGAGGAAAGATTCCACCAGATGATGGAGCCATCTGATCCGCCGGTATAGAGAGTTGGAGGTTGTTTCAGCACGGCGGTGGCGGTTACCCTGTGAGACGGATGCGCGCCCGACCATATGCACGCTACGGATCGGCACTTCATTCACTCAGTGAGTCGACGCGATCCAGCTAGCGTTCGTAGCGTAGTTGTGTAAGGCCGAGAAACTGTACGAACGTAATGAAGTTTAACCGGAGAGAGGGGGTGCTGATTAATGGATCGAGGGCTGGTTGGATTGAAAGCCTAACCCCAACATATCTCGTCTCATAAGTCATAATTATAATTTTTTTAAATTTTTATATAAAATATAATAAATAATTTAATTTTTTAAAATTTTAAATAAAAATTAATATTTTTTTATTTTTTATTTTTTATTTTATCTTATCTCAACTCATTCAGTCAAAAATATTGAAAAAAAGTGACTAATCAGTGTGATTAGAAAAAGGAAAGCTTTATCTTCCCAAAAAAAAAAGGAACATTTGATGTGCTACACTTTGCTTTCTTATATCATAAATTTGAATAAAATCTAACTTAAGTGTAATTGAGTAGGCCTATGCATTCGGGCTCATTCTTTTTCGGTCTGGTCTGTAATTTGAAAAATTGGGCTCATTCGGGTGGGTATGTACCCAAATTTTATCCTGGCGTATATCCAAATCTTATACCCGCCTCCATTCGGATGCGAGTACAATTATATGATGCCTCATACAAATTAATATATGGTATCCATAACCGAATTTATATTTTAAAAAATTACCTTACATAAAAAACAACGTTTTCCTGTTTAAAATTGTTTTTTGACAAATTTAAATATTTAATTACAATCCGAGTAATTAGATATCCAGATTTTTATAACTAGATACTTACTCGAGAGTCAAATTAACTCAGACTATATTATAAACTCGAATATAACTAGATACTCGGATTTATATATGGATTTACATCCTATAATTCAGGAAGAAAAATTTTCAATATAAATAAATAATATTTCTCTATCACAATATCTCATTTAATATAGAATAATTTTGATTAAATGATATTCTATAATAAAGTAAAAATATCACATGGACCATGGTCCATACTAGACTAGACACCATTTGATGTGGGTTTTTGAATCAATAAAGACGACATGTCGTATCCATGAAACCTGCAAATCGTGAATTTTCCAAATTTGACTACATGTCGTAATATGCTTCTTTTTCCTTGCGTAATTGTCAAGCAGTGTACGAAACAGTCTCCGTTATCCGGAAGTTGGAAGGAAGTTTCCAAAATAATTAATAAATCCTATTCAATTTCTGGGGTCCCCGCACAGGTTCCCTCCGCTTTCCCTTCTCTGCGTCCCGGTCGGATCACTCCCAGAAACTCCTCTTCTCTCTCGGATGGGAACCCAATTAGCGGCGAAAGCGAAGGATGCCTTCTTGGACGACGACTTGCAACTGGCCATTGATCTCTACGCTCAAGCCATTGCCTTCAACCCCGACGACGCCGATCTTTACGCCAACCGAGCACAGGCTCGTCTCAAACTCGACTATTTCACCGATACTTCGTTTTTTTATTGGTTATGAGTGGTTTTCTTAATTGCTTTGATTTTGCTAGATTTCTCGGGGGGAGTTACTTATTTTTTGTATTTATTTGTTTCTGTTCTTGTTGATAGAGCAGAAGCCGTTGCGGATGCAAACAAGGCAATAGAATTAGATGCTTCAATGGCTAAGGCTTACCTGCGTAAAGGGTGCGTAATGCTTCGCCTATTAGTTATGATCGTTGGGTTCAACCATTCTCGTACAGGATGACTGTTCGGAATTTCAAGTTTAAAAGTGGTGGTCATTCAGTTAGACGTTCCCGAATTTATGTTTATGTTGATAATCCCTAATGTGCTCAAGTAGTTCAATAATGATAAAATCCTTCTTTTTAGTTCTCTAGTCCTTTCTTTAGATGTTGATTTACAATTACAATATGTGTAACGATATTTTTGAAGTATAATACTGATATCCGATAGGCGAGAGGTGTAAGCATCGCGAGGTGTGAAGCGAATCAGCGATCTTGTACTAACTACTAGATTGTCCTACTTTTTAAAAACTTCCTCTATTACTTATTTGCCTAGTTTACTTCCGTCCTCGACAGGATTGCGTGTATTAAGCTCGGTGAATATCGTAATGCTAGGGTATCTCTTGAGAAAGGCGCATCTTTGGCACGGAACGATTCAAGATTCACCGAGTTGATTGAAGAATGCGATCAGCACATAGCAGGTATATGATTGTTGGCGGTCTTTGAGATATGTGTCTTTAATTTGTTCGGGCTACTCTATAGAGTTTTTAGAAGCAAGCCCGAGTTTTGGTCTTTGGTAGTTATTGCTAAGCTAGCAGTTGAATTTTTATTGGGAGAAGTTTTCTATAATTTTTTACGGATGTTTCTTCAGAGGAAGCTAATGATCCAGCGGAGAGCTTGACACCAGATGCGTCACCAACTAGGACAACGGCTTCTACTGCATGTGAGTTATCTGATGCAGCTATTGGAACACTTGAAGAAGCTAAGAAAGCATTTGACATGTCCCATCCGATGAGCACAATATCTCCAGTCAGACCAAAATACAGGTTCTTGCACTTTTTCTCGCCAAGTATTTTGCACCGTCTGCCGTCAATCTGTACCGCAAAAAGTTGTTATAACTGTGTAGCTTTCCAAAGCTTTTGATTATACTCGTTAGTTATCCTAGAAGTCCTTACACTTCCTTTCATCCCATCCATTATGCTCTGATTATGTGGCCAGAGATAATGTTTGTGTGTAGCTTATGGGCTAGAGAAAGAGGAGGGCTTCTTGAAGTGGGGTTTGAAGTAGCTATAACCTTTATTCATTCTCTTTTACACTGCTTTAAGTTTACCTGCAGTGAGAAATGGTGGAAAGCACTTGCAGTTACATGACCCAATGGCCCTGTATAGACAAATTATGATGTGTAGGTGTATGTAAGGGGTTAGTTGTTGTGCGCAGTTTCTTGCTTGATGTTTCATTCAGTACTTCTAAGGCAAGGCATAACTGTTGATGCATGGACCACTAATCTAAATCATCAAGCATAATAAGGTTGTTTGTGTCCCCTGTTGGACATTCCCAAGTTAGAACTCTTACGACTACCACGATTCCCTCTACTATTCTCGCCTACTTATGTCATTCAGGTTACACAATCTCATCTTAATTGTTATCTGATGATTGATGGTTGAATGGTTGAACAGACATGAATACTACCAGAAGCCAGAGGAAGTCGTTGTCACAATATTTGCAAAGGGCATACTGGCCAACAATGTGGCTGTCGAGTTTGGAGAACAGATCGTACGTAGATCTTCTAGACATATTTGTTTTTTGACATGAGATAAATTTTGCTTTCGTTTACCCTCTGTAAACTGCTGCTGTTTGGTGATTATTCTTTTCAATATTCATGTAGCTTGAGATGGCTTTGGTAGTATTTGTTTGCCTAGATGAGCTAATTTAATTTTTCTTGTCTTGCAGCTAAGTGTCACCATTGATGTCCCTGGTGAAGATGCTTATCATTTTCCACCTCGGTTATTTGGGAAGGTATTGCATGAACTTACTGTATGATGCCATTGTTTCTTGCATGGATCATATAGGAATTTCCACTTCATTATCTACCAGCTGAAACATTACAAGGGCATTTCAGAAACCATGTTGTTCAACAATCTCTTCTACTTGAGCTCTGAATGTGTGTTTAACAAGTAGAAAAAAGTAATAGGACTCCATTCACTTCTTTCTTTCAATTGTTTAGCTTGTAAGTGATGAGCAGAAATGGGGCAAAATATTTGTCTTCTGCTTTGTATTTGTTTTTCTTCCTTCTTTTTTTTCCTTTGGAAAGTGGACTAAATGGAGAATTAGCAAGAATTTTGATGGCATTGCACCACTTTGAACCTCTATATGTCTTGAAAGTTGGCTATGAACTGGTATTTTCTTTTTTAAATATCAGCCTATCTATAGGTCAGCCAGGTGTTGAATGAACATAAATATTAGGTAATTTTCCCAAACCCAATCCTTACGTTTGACCCAATATAGATGCATAAGTATTTGGCAGTCTGATTTTGGTTTTTGTATTTGTGTGAAAACAGATAGTACCTGAGAAATGTTGATACGATGTACTGTCAACTAAAGTTGAAATCCGTCTCGTGAAAGCTGAAGGTATCAACTGGCCATCGCTTGAATATAGCAAGTAAATTGCAGTAACTCAAAAAGGAAATGTCTCATCAGGTAAGAGACATGCCGATGTAATACACACTTAGATACTGTTTATAGAATTCTGATCTCTGTTATATAGTTAGGTGCTTCATTGTTATTTAATGGTAGGTGCATTATGCCAAAAGCATATGATCTCCATTGTTACAGTGAACCAAGAGGAGATCCTTTTTTTTTTAATTCCAGTGATTGTTTATTAACTTGCTTCCTTTTATTAATTTTCAGTAGGATCTCAAAGGCCTGCATATCCATCATCAATGCCAAGGATAAAAGATTGGGATAAGTTGGTGGCGCTAGTGAAGAAAGAGGTTTTTAAGCAACCTGTATTTTTAAGCAAAGGTTTTAGAATACTCCCCCTCCCCGTCCAAAGAAAAAAAAAAAAAAAGGAAAAGAAAAGAAAGAGAAGAACCAAAAAAGGAATTACAAAATTACAATAATATGAAACTCTTGTCTGCCTTTATGTGCTTTAAATCATGTTATTGATATTAACCTTGCGATGATTTGAACTTCAGGAGAAAGAAGAGAAGCTAGATGGTGATGCAGCTGTAAACAAGCTGTTCCGAGATATTTACCAAAATGTAGATGAGGACATGAGGAGAGCTATGAGCAAATCTTTTGTAAGATTCCCACATATTTGTTATCTTTTATTAACACCTTTGCCTTGACTCAAGTTCTAATATTCAACAAAATCTGACTCTAGCTGATAAATTTGTCAAGTCCATAGTCTCTCTCAGAGTTTGCCTTTGTTCTGATCAATCAAACATATGTTGTTATATTCTTCAATTTTTTCTTCCGGTCAAGTCCTTCCATATAAGGAGCAATGCTCAATTTCTTTGAGGATTTTTCTTTCCTTCAAAGATTCATGGAAATGTTGTAATTTAAATTCTGCTTCAATGTTACAGATAGAATCAAATGGGACAGTGCTGTCGACAGACTGGAATGAAGTGGGTTCAAAAAAGGTTGAAGGCAGCCCACCTGAAGGTATGGAGATGAAGAAATGGGAGTATTAATGCAAGTGGTGCCAACTAATATTTTAGAGCACTAGCATTGGACTCATTTGATGAGTCCAATCTTCAAAATTTGATGATTTTAATTTTAAAATTCTAACATTAGATTCACCATGAGCTCAAATATCAAGTTTTTAGCTATAGTACATTTTCCTTTATCTTCAAATTTGAAGACTCACTATTCACACTCTAAATCATTATTTTATTTATTTAAATTATTGTTTCTCAATTTTGAGCCACAATATATTTAAATTGAGAAATCATAATGTAAATATTAAATTAAATTATTAATTAACATATAGTTAGTGTAATTGTAAAATATGAAAAAAATAAATTAAAAATATTATTACTAAAAAAATAATATTATATTATTATTTTGATGAATCCAACGTGAAGTTATGGATAGAAAGGTTTTGGATTTGAAAAACACCGAGTGCAATCGTCCGGAGTAAGCGCCGCATAAGTGGCTGTTGATGTTGCATAATTGATGAAACGCACCGTTTTAATTTTTTTCCATTCTTCCCTCCGCATCCTCATTTTCTCATTTTCTGCGACTTTTCAGACCAAACTTGGTTTTCCACTCTGCGATTTTTCTTTCCAGCCCTTCCCTCCCTCTCTGCTCTTTCCAGGACTTGAATTTTGAGAGTCACGACGTTCATCACGCTCTACTTCAACAGCTAAAGTACCCCGAGGTTTTCTGTTAATCCTTTTGGGCTTGGCTTCCACAAATTGCTTCTTCTGATTTCTCGGCTTGAGTGGACTTTTCTCCTTCAAATTTGCAACATCATGAGTTCTGTCCTCATTCTTCTTGTGCGTTGGAAGAAGGCTCAAACGCTTAGCAGATCCAGTAGTATTGCGGTTAGAAAGGTTAGTGGAGACAACTCTCCTAGGCTCGTTCCTTAACATGGAGATCCTGTTGTTTTCTTGATTCTCCATCTTCTTCTTCTTCTTCACAGAAGCTCTCTCCCTCGTGTTCTCCTTCTTCTTGCTTCTCCGCTCGGCCTTCCTTTGCTTCAAATCTCCAGAATCTCTTTCACATTTTCTCACCTTCGTTTCGTTTCCCTTGGTTTCATCCACATTATCCAGAAACACAACCAAGAGATCACGATTCTATTGATGTGACAACGTTGGAACCTCCCGAAACGACACCGATGTTCTAACCCAGCGATGCTGAGTTTGGCTTATATCCAACTACAGCATATAATCCGCAAAACTGACCTACTGCGGACAAGTGAATCAGAGGTTCCTTTTCCAGGGACCCAAATTGTCTCTAGCAATGAATCTAAGCCCATTAGTCGAGTAACGACTCTTGGGTTCGGTGGAGCTTTGATTTTAACCTTGGCTGTCGGATTTTCCTTCTGATTTTACCGATTTATTTACAGACGACGATGTCAAAGACTAAACGTAGAAGAATATTTCGAAAGAAAATGGTATATGCCGACGATGATTTCCAGTATTTTTTTCACTTTTTTTCAACAATCAAACCCACATGAAAGTTTTTTCCACTTTTTCCACATGGCCAAACTCAGAACATTTCGGAAGCAAAAAGTAACATGAAGAAGTAGCTAGCTTATTTTATCTTTCCCGCATTTTTCTTCTTTTTAGTTTTTGTTTTTTTATTTTGTTTTTAATTGACGTGGCAAATAAAAAATATTATTTTAAGCACCGACTGTACGCCGTTTGCAACTGCCGACTGTTCCTAGAAGAATTGTTTGGATTTATAAAAAATATATACTTTTCATCAAATTTTAAAGATAAAAATAAAAAATCCAATACCAATACTCTAAACCTACCCTACCCTGCTGATTTGCTGTTGGAGTAAGAATCCGTAAGCGAGCGTGACTGCAAGATTTTTTTTTTTTTGGTTAATAAATCAACCTTTATTTTTTATTTTTGGCCTTCTATCAGTATCTATGAAACTTTTTTCAATAGAATCCATTTAGAGCGAGGAACCATGATTACATAATTCAGCCATACTAGCCGTGAGTTATGCATTCAAATTTCAAATTCACACCCATGCTTTTATAGGTACAGATGTCAAGTACGGTCAAAAACCTTAAGAGATGTAAATCCTAATTACAATAGGTGAGAAATGTGCCAGATGCCTTTAACCAATTTATATTGGGTGTGGATAACCTTGAAACAAATTTACTCTAATTTAATTTTTAAATTGATGAGCAAATTTCATATATTTCGATATCAATTGAAAAAGAAAAGGAAAAAAAGAGATTAATAGCGAGCACTGCACATTCCTTATTAAAAAAAATATGGTCTATTATTAAAAAATTATTTTTTTTATGTAAATTTTATATTCACTTATTTTTTTCATCTTACGTCCGAATGAAAGGAATAGCTTTTATGAGTCCAGTGGGAACTTAAACAGCACGGTGAACTATCAAAAGATGATGCCATAACCACTCAAGACAATTATCGAAATCAACTGTCAATACCCACATCAGAATTCCTGAATACAGACCAACCAAACTAAGTTAAAAACTTTACAAGGTGATGGTGGGATACAAAATTGGTTATGGCAAATTATATTTACCAGCTGGGTCTACCTGTGGATAGTATGTGAGGACTGCCGGCATTTCTGCTATTGGCGACAGATACCTGCTGTTGAGGTGTAACACTGTTTGCTGGAGGAGTCGGATTTGTCGGTGGTCTTGCAGTTTGGGCTGGCTGGGTTGGCTGAATTATAAATTGGCTATAAGCAGAATATGCCGGACCTGACAGACTTCCACGCATTCGACCTCTGGGCCACTGATTCTTCTCCGATGTAGAGTCCACCAAACTAACAGCCCTTGGATGTGACATTGTTCCAGTGTTCTCTCTTTGCTCCCATATTCCCCCTCGGTTACCATTAGCAGTCACTGGCAAAGAGTTTCCGGTTCTTGACGTTTGACTTAGAACTGGCACAGATGGTGCCTGTCTACTCTGCTGAAAAGCAGCTTGATAAGTAGGCCATTGTCTTTGACTGCTGGTACCTGCAGCATGACTGGTTCCCACTAGTGCACCCCCTTGCTGGATTAGGGTATTTGGGCAGTGTGAAGATGACCGGATAGCACTTGACGATTGACCCACAGACTGGAGCTTCCTTTGGTTTAAAGCTTGCTGTAAGTGTGAAGTTTGGAAATCAGTTAGAATGTGCTTTGAAGTACTTTGCCATCGACTTAAGGAATGATCTTGATAATCACGGTTCTGAGGGTTTAATGAAAGTAAAAACGTTTAAGGTAGGACATAATGCAGGTCAGTGAACACAACACCATTTTTTTCCTTAAAAGAGGGGGGTAAAAATAAAACGGACTGCAACGCTTTTACCAAAGCAGGACAAAGAACACAATACAGAGCTCACGGTAAGTAAATCCCAACCTGCAATGATGAAGAAATATCTGGCACCTGAAGTGGACTCACATGAGGTCGAAAGTAATGCTGCCTTTCCATATTACTATATATTGGACTGAAATGATCTGCAGTGGGAGTCGCAGAAAGGACAACATGAGAAGAAATCGAGGAACCATTTGGCGTCAAAGAATTCAAACTACTTTGTCTTCGTTGCGGATTTGGAGCCTGAGGCTGCGCTGGCAGGGCCTGCACTGCTATTGGAGCCCTGCTCACATGTCTGGGTATTGCTGGCAACCTCACATGTTCATTGTTGGCAAGAGAATTCACATATTGTGACTGTTGCAACTGAAAATTATTGGGAGAGCATTGACTTTGTATTATAGAGGTGGTGAAATCAGATTCTTGATTAATGGCCGGAGAAACAGCATCAATCAAGAGAGGAGACTGCATAAGATTAGCAGTAATGGGCTCAAAGATGCTACCAACTCTTTGGGCATTTGACCTAGCACTGGAGTTCATGGCCATGGAACTCAAATAAATTCCAGGCCAGAAGTCGTCCTCTACTTCAGCAGCAACACTTTGATTAGCCTCATTTATTCTGTTCAATTCTGGAGGCAAATTTAAATGTGTAGCAACTGGAAGACTAGCCTGCAAAGGTTTCCGATCTTCAGTTTCGCTAGAGTTCACCGCTCCCATCTCATTGTTGTCCTCTATAAGTTCCAAGACATTAGGAAGAGAATTTGAGACACTGGTAGATTCTTGCCACCCAGTTTTTTCTTTCTGGGAATTGGGGGTCTTAACTACTGCCTCATCTACAGTGCCATCACTTTCCAGTACAGCCTTCCAGGATCCATCAGCAGAGATGATAACTTCATCAACATTCTCTCCCACCTCTCTCAGGACCTGCGAAGAAGCCCAATTTTTATTCAAGGAATAAAAGAAGGCAAGAAAGAAAATAGAAATAAACCAAACGGAAAGTGGAAACCCATATCTACTTGCCTTGACCATATTTTGATCAATACGAATCTCCTCATAGCAGACATGTTGATTGCAATGTGGGCAGCGCCAGGATGGTCTTCTTGAATTTATATCAACAAAGTTATCAAAGTCGAAACACTACAGCAAGCACAAGTAAGATATAGTAAAGCAAACAACAAGAATTCTTATGGTTATCATTATTGACAGAGTGATAAAAATAACTGGAAAGAAATTACCCTGGACAAAACAGCAATGCAATTTTCAACTTCAATGAATTTTTAAGGCAATGGAAGCAGACACACATGCAGGCACAACTTCCAAAATCCAAGAGATCCAAGATCCTGATGTTCTAATCTATTCTCTCATTTTCCCATGCTGAACTCTCAGCAGTTCTTTTTACCCGTCTTTACTGAAATTCTCACCAACCTTCTAGCAACACAGACCTTTTAATCCCAAAGTTTGGAAGGCAATTATGCCTCAATTATAAGTATAACGAAAACTGGAGAAATTTTTATGATTGAGAGACATTGCAAATTTTTATGATGGGTTGTGAGATAGCAATTGGCCAATAGTTAAGCGTGTCAAATGTAATTTAATATTTCATGAAGGATAATTACAAATTCCCCTCAACTAGCATTGACTCTGCAAAGATGCCTTGAAACCACAAGTTCCTGTTCTTAGCACCCTAAATCGCTATTCTAATGTTAAAGCAGTCCTGACGTGGATGATTCTAATTGGCATGCAATACAGTGGAAGCTGGCCTATTGGCCAAGACAATTCCCATTAAGTTTGGGTGCGAAGAATTCATCGCCATCAGCTCAAGACTAGTGAGGCTGTGTCAGTCACAGTTAACTAGCGTCTGAATTGCACCAGTTGTAGGCTCAGCCAAGAGAAAGCAAGAAAGTAATGTTGATGGTGAAGCAAATGACACTGGAAACCATGATCATGGTAGAGCCGGAAGCAAACTACAACAGACTGGTTTTGTTGGACCAATTCACATTATTGTTAAACTATTAGCCTACCACTCCACCATGGCCAATTTGCTGGCAGGATCAGTGAGTTGTCGAGACAAAGTGATGTCCAAATTGTACTTGGGGAAGCATATATGCAACATGGTGGCGTGTAAGGGGTGGACTCAGTTGAATGGCAGACTTGTTGACGCATTGGCAAGCTCAACCAGGTTCCTGCCTATTCATCTCAGGTCATATGCACTCGAGCAAGCATGTTCAACTCGAGCTCCAGAGAATTTGGCATCTTTGAGTATGGGTTTTGGAGAGGATGGGGGACAGAGAGAATGAGTGGTAAACATGTTCCACAAACAAAGAGGAATGATGGTTTTTGGCGGGAATGGCCTAACTGGAAGTTATTTTTGGTCCATTTTACAGCTGAAATCCAACAGAGGGGAAAACCTGACATTTGATATTATTTTAGCGTGCAAAATGCCAAAAAAGGGCAAAAGAGGTTTATACACACACATTGACATGTATACATACGTACACATATGTCACTAAGATAGGATTTAATAATGACACCCACTAACTATTGTAAATAGACATGACCCAGGAAATCAGTAGACAAAGCCAGGAATTCTAGCACTATCGTGTAGACATGAAACCAGGAAATAAGCCAGGAAATCTAGCACTACTATGTAAACATTTCTCTATATAATAAGATACAATCCCTATGGAAAGGGTATCGAGACCAACTTTGACATGGTATCAGAGCCACTCTGATTTCAGTCGCATTGGTCTTAATCACAGGGCGCGATTTTTAATCGCTATTCTTGGGGGAATTTTTTTTTTCCTCATTTAGCAAGTTCTTTCTTGCTCTTGCTTGGTGCAATTTTTAATCGCTTTTCTTGGGGGAATTTTTTTCCTCATTCAGCAAGTTCTTTCTTGCTCTTGTATTCTTGGGGGAATTTTTTTTCTCATTCAGTAAGTTCTTTCTTGCTCTTAGTGGGTTTCGGTGACTTCTGTGGAGTCAAACCTTGTTGGTTTGAGTTTTTGGTGGCTGTCAGACTTTGTCCTTCAGTGCGAGCCACTTCTCTCAGTGGTTTTTCCTGGTGGTTGTGCCTCTTTGTGGCTGTCGGTGTTTGTTGGGAGTTATGAGTGCTTTTTCTGTGCCAGTCGGCACTTTCTGTGGTGGTTGACTATGGGTGGTTGTGAGGTGGTCGGCAATTTCTGTGGGTAGCTAAGTGGTGGTCGGCGGTTTCAGAGGTGGTCGTCGGTGTCTTTTGTGGGTGGATGTGTGGCTGTCGGCACTATCTGTGGCCGTCGACTTCATTTGTGGTGACTGGGTGTCCTCATCGTGGTTGGGTGTCCATCGACTTCCTCCGTGGCTGTCAACTCCCTCTTGTGGTGACCATGTGGTGATCGACCACTTCTAGGGTGGCTGGGTTCGAAGTGCTATCTGAGGTTGCGAATGGTTGTTCTAGGCAGGTTGGTTTGCTGGGTATTATTATGGGCAGATATTGATAAGGTTGGTTTCCACCATATTCAAATGGTTGACATCTTCACTAAAGCTTTTTCTTGGCATCAACATCAGTTCTTGATTCACAAATTGATGCTTCCAGATTTTCCAGCATCAATTTGAGGGGGATGTCACTAAGATAGGATTTAATAATGACACCCACTAACTATTGTAAATAGACATGACCCAGGAAATCAGTAGACATAAAGCCAGGAATTCTGGCACTATCGTGTAGACATGAAACCAGGAAATAAGCCAGGAAATCTGGCACTACTATGTAAACATTTCTCTATATAATAAGATACAATCCCTATGGAAATGGTATTGAGACCAATTTTGACAATATACACATAATATACACCACATAAGCATCACTTCTTTGTATTGTGACTTGCAATTGCTCGGAGCACTCACCTGAAGATGTCTACATGAACGTCCTTTGACAGGAGTCTTGATACGTGTATAGCTGTTTGGGATGAAAAGCAAGAGCGTCAATAAGCAAAATATCAATAAATTTTTGTTCATACCATTATGATGGAAACCTGATCGTGTTATAAATTTCCATAATGGTACCGGATTGTGTTATAAATTTCTATCCGGTTTGTCAACAGAAAAAGAGAAGTATGTTGTTTGTTTATTTGTTTGTTTCCGTTCATATACAAAAGTAAAGGAAAATAAAACAAAAGAGCTCCAAAAAGAAGTAAAACATCAAGTCCTACGCAAAAAATATGGCAAACCTTATTGGACAATGAAGTGATATTCGTGATGGTCCTTCAATTATGTCAGAATCTGGCATTTAAAAAGTAAATGCAATATTTATGCATCAAACATCAATATAATGGTAAGGGAACCTCTACATATTGCAAATCAATTAATATAGTGAAACTACTAGAAACACAAAATTAGCGAAATGTCCTATCATCTGCTTAGGCATACCCGGGTCAACTACAGCCACAGCAGGTTGCACATAATCAGGTGGCACCAGGGTGTCAGGTGATGAAATCACACTCATGAAGGCAACAATTATGACATGATGACCTAAAATTGATGACAGTTTCTCTTAGAGCTGGATCAAGATCACACTGCATGCCAGGATGAATTAGACATGAAAGTCTTGCATTCAAGCTTACCCTTAAACTGGCCTACTGCTTGAAGAAGATTTGTTCCATATTTAAGAATTGAAGTCACATTTGTTGGTAACTGTGGTCCAGTGTCCTGAAAAAGGAAATGAAGTACAAACAGAGACATCAGATCAATCCTATGCTACAGAGGCAGCACCAACTGCAGTCATACGCGAAAGGTTATCTACAACGTAAATGAATTGCACTAACCATTAGAACATTAGTCCTCCTGTCTACTCCCTTTCCATTCAGAAGAAAACTACAGATGTTAAAAGAAATGTTCTCAGAATAAATTAAATAATTAAAGTATATTGTAAAGAAAAAAAAAAAGTCATACCTCACTAGGGGAGGACTTATAATACATGTAGATGTATCTATATTATCTGTCTGTGCTACAAATAACCACTGCAAGCCAAATAGAAAGTACTAATTATAATGTGAAATTTTAAAAATAATTTTCATACTTTTTCCAATTCCATGTGTTAAGATTAAAAAAAAAAAAAAACCGATACACAAAGCAAAATTATGGTCAGAAAGAACGGCCTAAATCCTAGACTGAGTCCAAATGAATGGACATTACCAAAGTTTAAGGTAGAACAGTACCCAGAAGGCAAGCTGTCTTACAAGTTGTGAACAGATATTAGACCACACATTGAAATAGATCCAGTTTGATGTCTTACAATTTTTTCTTGGGAAGACTGTGTTGTATTCTTTGAAATATGGAAATCAATCACATATGCCCCATATCCAGGCTACAATACAAACAGAAAAAGGTTAAAATGTGCTTCAAAATAATAAAAGAGAATCAGCTTTAGAGAAGAGGGGGCAGAGCCACCTTGATGTCAAGAGAAGCAAGTATCTGCCCCATCCTCATCCGTGGGTAGAACCTTCAGAGAGAGAGAGAGCATTTTTTGTAAGTATTTAAAGAGAGATCATTTATCACTCAATTATAATAATCCAGAAGAACACGATCATAATTAGTAATGACTCAATATTGATTTACAACATTCTTTTTTTTTATGATGTGGAATCTCACAGGTCACCGAGGCAGGCCCTTCAGACCCACCCCTAGGGAGTAGCCCCAAAATACACGACCCACCTACCAAAAGCATGTGTTAGGTAATCCAGGTGAACACCTCGTGGGGAATCGAACCCTAGATGGAGTCTATAGCTCATCCCCAGCTCACAGTTTGACCATTAGTCCGCACCCTGACAAGTTTCACGACATTCTTAACTACATCATTGGTCCAATTATTACTCTCCTAACATCAATCCAGATGAAATAATAGTTATTAATATCAATATCAAACACAGAGTAACATGCATGATACTATTGACAACTCTACAGTTATAGTAAAACCAAGTTACAGTAATATCCTTACTGACAAAGTTATTGTTTGACTTCACCTTAGCCCACATAACTGCACTCAGCCCAGTGAAAATAAACTGAAAAGAATATCCATATTAGCACCAGCATGGACACCATTAAGAAGTAAAAAATAGAATGGATCCAACGCACTACCAGGACCCAAAGTCATCAGCATTTACATAACTCAGTAACTGCTTAGACATAAAAGGGTAACTGAAGAAGTTGGAGTACATATCTTCTGTACATCATTCAAAGGATAAGGTCAGCATATTCCTAGTAAACCCAAATTTCTAACTCCCTATGGTTCGCTTTGGGGCCTCAGCTACAAGCCTGGTACCATTATTTAAAACAGAAGGTTAAATAACTAGTAGCCAGAAACTTTGGTTGCACATTAATATACAGTAAGAAATTCTGCAGCACAAAGCATGTTCCCACCTCTCCATGATTTTTTTAATAGTGGAAGGAGAATCACTAGGTCCCATGTTAATATCTCCTGGACTGCAGAAGCTGCTTCCTATCTGTTAATTAAAAAAAGATAACTATTGGCTATAGCCATATCATTCAAAGGCAAATCTGAATATATACTCTGAGAAAAATATTTCATAACGAACCTCATTTGCAAGCGTGAAAAGTTCTTCAGACTCCTTTTCTGAAAACCACCCAATCTTACAGGCATTCTTCCATGAAAAACCATAATTCATTAGAAGAATATAGTACAAAACGACTTACAAACTTATAAAGTATACTGTGTAATTTACAAGACAGATTTTTTCTTCGATAAGTAAGAAACTAGAATGAAATATATTATGATAGAATGCTAGAAATTCTGTATTTAACAGCAAAGGGAAGAAAATGATTTTTCAAAAAAAAATAAAAACAAAAACATTTAAGTACCTAAGAAGCAAACCACAAGGAAAAGAATAGCCCAGTAATATATGAATGTTTCATTCAATCCCCACAAATGCAGTACTTTATTCACTGTTCTTAAAATCCCCATGCCACACAGCACAGAGCAAGACAACTATAGCACCCTTTAAAATAACTAAGCCGAAGCATCTAGCAATAATGTAAAAGGCGCCTCATAAAAAAGAATCCATTCCAGTCATTGAATCTGTTTCCAACAAGCAAATCGTAGCAAGGGACTTGAGACATTGATATCATAGTCAAATCACAAACCTAACACTAAAATAGCAGCAATTAACTCATACCTTCACAGACATCATAAGCACCATGATAGCTGCCAGTAAGGGGAGATCATTTTTACGCTGGCATACCTACACAACATTGCATTAAAAATGGCCTGTCTTGCAAAATAAGTAATAATATAAATATGAAGAGAAATAGTATGTAACCAATCCTTAGAGACACACAAACATTCAAAAAAGAATTATATCATTTGAAAATGGATGGCATCCAGAGAACAAGATTCAAAAGATAGGCCTGGGAAGATATAGCATCAGGGTTGCTCAACAGCTAACATTGATATGTGAGCCAGGAAGCATGACAACAGAGAATAAATCAGGGGAGAGAGACGGAGACAGAGACAAGAAGCATCAATGATTCAGCAATTTGAAATTTATGTACTCAATGATCATGTTGACTTGCAAACTTATATTTATACATGAAAATATGTGTACCAAAATTACCTCTTAGGGTTGTTTGTGGATACTTAGAATATCTCGGTATGTCTGTGAATAATAATGAAACAGTTTGAGTTAAGATGTTTTATTGGATTCTTATAAATGAGAGAGAGAGAGATAGAGAGTTTAATAAAAATATTATAAAGTTAAAAAATGGTTTGAATATAACTTATTGATATTATTTTGTTTTGAAATTTGAAAAAGTAGTATTGTTTTTTGTGTTTTGTTTGAGAGTTTGGAAAAGTTGTAATGATTAGATGAAAAAGTTGAAGATTTGAAATTAAAAAGTATTTTGTGTTTTAAGTGATGTTTGGGAAGGAAATATCTAAGAATACCTGAGAATAGTTATGTTGCCAAAAAACGGCCCTTACTCATCAGTAACTCGTGAAATTTCAAACTGCAGAATATATTTTGAATGTCCACAACACAATATGCATTTATAGAAACGATCATTTAAAGATGATATGATTCACTTTCCAATTCCTCAGGGAAAAATTCAGGTATTATGTTTATTCAGGTAGAAACAAAAGCTGTGTGTCATAGTATATATCCTAAAGTACAAGGGAGACCCTATGAGCTAATCCCTTAGGGCAATTTGTTATATAATATCATTGACGTATTTGAAAATGGTATCATTTTCTCCAGTCAAGATATTGCAGCAGCTGTGCTTCTTAACAGAGTGATGGGGAGAGTATAAACTAAAAACTAAAACAGATTAACCATGATATCAAGAAAAACTCATTATATGCTAGTAATAAGTTAAATACATGAGAAAGCTAAAACACTAGCATGCTATGATTCTACAAACACCAACGCCTGCAATTTGCTTATGCAGTCCTAGGCATAACAGGCATCAAAAGGACCAAAAAATAGGTATAAGACATGGAGAATCAAGAACTCAACATCTATCTGGCAGATAAAAATCACCTGTTTCAACAATGAAGGCAAATCTTGAACTTTGGATGGAACCTCATTGTTTGCAACTGCATAATCAATACATCTGTTTTTGTCAAAGTAAATCTAGTCAAGTACAACAATACTAACACTAACATGATAATATTAACAACAACGATGGTGATGATGATGTTTATGATTATACATCACAGTTTTTTTTTTTTTTCGATAAGTAACGATTATACATCAAACTTGATCTCTAATTGGATCAAATGATAAGGGAAGTGCACTTACATACATACACACACACACACACTGCTAGTTGTGTAGCCCTCAAAGCTCATCAGTCCTATCAAGCACTTCTAGCAACAAAGCTTAATATTCTTATTTCTTAAACTTATTTTTTTTCTTCGATAAGTAAAATGAAAATTTGATTGATACCAATGATTTCTTAAACTTATTTTTTTATAGGGGTAAATATCTAATAATGACATTTACACAATTACCAAGACAATGGAATTCAAAATAGCAGCATAAACCAACGAAACCAGTACAGGAAACCTTATATTCAACCTCATAGCCAGCAATGTAACACCCCAGCCCCCACATTGGGAATATGCATTGGTGGAACTATGTTGAGGCTAGAGGGGGGGTGGCATGGTCCCCCTGGCCTCCCAAAGAAAATTTAAAAAATATTATTTAAATTCAAATAAAAATTGGGAAAAAATAATTTTGATCCCAAAAAATTTGAAAACTTCTAGAAATTTTTCAAAAATATGAAAATTTCGTCAAATGCCATTTAAAGTTCCTGAGTCTTCATAAAAGTATGAAAAAGAAGTTTCTCTCCTTATCTTGGACCTCAAGAGATATTAAAGAAAGCATGTGGGCAGCCGTTCACCAATACGGAAACCTCATCATTGAAATACACCATCTAATCCATGAGCATCATTTCTCCCCAATACCGCACCTCCCAAGCACAGATTAAACTCCCAGTTCACATGATCATACGCCTTCTCCATATCTAACTTGCAAAGAATTCCAAGCTGGCCAGATTTTAGCCTACTGTCTAGGCATTCGTTAGCAATGAGAACTGAATCCAGAATTTGTCTATCTTTAACAAAAGCATTTTAGGGTTTTGTAATGATCCTCCTCAAAACCTCTCGCAAGCGATTAGCAAACACCTTAGAAATAATCTTATAAATCTCATTCACAAGGCTAATGGGCTGGTAATCCTTCACCTCCGAGGCCCCAATCTTCTTAGGAATGAGTGAAATAAATGTGGCGTTGAGACTTTTCTCAAATTTTCGAATTGAAAAGGATTCTTGGAACACTTTCATTAAATCCGCCCTCACCACATCTCAACAAGATTGAAAAAATCCCATGGAAAAGCCGTCAGGGCCAGGTGCTTTATCTTTAACCATTCTCCTTACCATACTGTGGACCTCTAGTTCCTCAAAAGGCCACTCCAGCCATGAAACCTGTTGTGGATCAATGGACTCAAAGGCTAGTCCATCGAGTTTTGGCCGCCATCCCACATGTTCAGAAAGTATTCAAAAAATCCCACAATATGCTAATTACATGAGGCTCCATACAGTCCACTCCGTCTATTTTCAGCATCTCAATGGTGTTAGTTCTCCTATGGGAGTTGGTCACTTTGTGAAAGAACTTTGTGCTATGGTCCCCTTCTTTCAACCATAAAGCTCTTAGTTTTTTATGCCAAGAGATCTCCTCTAGTAACACAACCCTTTCTAATTCTCAGCCTTCCAAGATGCTTCCTCCATAGAAAGAGCATTCTCCTCCTAAGTCCTCTCTACCTCCTGAAGCTCCTCTGGCATGGACTTTTTACGGTCTCCTACATCACCAAAAGATTGTGTGTTTCGTAACTTTAAATCATTTTTAGAGCTTTCAATTTACCCGCAAAAATGAAACTAGGGGCCATCAATCTAATTAGAATCCCACCATTGTCTAACCCTTTCCACAAAACCTTCAGTGTTCAACCACATGTTTTCGAACTTAAAATACCGATGCCCTCCCCGAATACCTCCACAATCTAATATAGTGGGAAAGGGAAATGACCCGAGCATAGGCGAGGCAGCCTCTTTTGATAAAGCTCCGGATAGTGAGTTTCCCACTCTGGTGATACTAGAAATCTGTCCAATTTGGACCACATGTGATTATTGGATCACGTATAGGCACCACCCATGAGAGGAATATCTATCAATCCCAAGTCAAAAATACACTCCGAAAATTATGTCATTGCTGGTCATAATCTGTTCTCTCCAGATCGTTCACTAGGAAACCTTGTGACATTAAAAGTCACCACCTATGCACCATGGTAAGTTCCACCAACTATGAATTCCAGCAAGTTCTTCCCATAACATTCTTTTGTTGTTGTCTAAATTCGGTCAATAAATACCAGCAAAAGCCCATAGATAATTATCATCAACATTCCTAAAGGAACATGCCACAATCTACTCACCAATAAATTCCTCCAATTTCTCCACGACCCTTCTATCCCACATCGCCAAAACACCCCCTGGGGACCCATCAGAAGCAAGATAAACTCAATCCACATAAGTACAGCTCCAAAAACTCCTAACCACTCTTTTGGAGATAAATTTTAGCTTGGTTTCCTGTAAACACACTATGTCCGCCTTCCACTCACGAAGCATATTTTTCACCCGAAGGTGTTTATTTGCCTCATTGAGCCCACGGACATTCCAAGATACAATCTTGGGCTTCATAAAAATGGAGTTGATCCCCGCCCCTTAGCTCTATCTCTACTAGAACTTGAACTACCCTCATAGTTTAGAGATCATGTTAACCTCTTTAGCTCCCTTTTTTTTTTAGAATCTGACTTCTTCAACTGACTATGTCCAACTTCAATGGTTGTTAGTAAAGCCATGAATTGCCCCTCAAAACCCTCACACTCGATTCCAACACAGTGCTAGATCTCCTTTATGCAACACCCACTCAGAGACACTAGTCTGGTCTAGCAACAAGTATTTTAGAGGTATCGGATCCCCCCCCCTCCCTCCCTCCCCATGTCCATCTCATCTCTAAATGTCCATTGTGGCTTCATTGGCACATCAACATCTTCCACAAGACAAACAAATCTTTCATCCCCCTCAAGATAGTCATTTGGGACAACTAACAACCTAGAACACCCCAAATCTCCCCCCCCCCCAATCACGTTGTCTCTAAAAATAGGACTCATGCTACTTCCAGAGGCTGTAAAGCAATCGACGACATTGTTGTCCGCAGAATCTCAAGAGAAGGCTCAGCCCTCTGTTCATCAGCGTTGTCTGTCCAAATTTTCTTGAGAATCTACCCAAAGCTCTGCTACAAAGACGTTATCTCCAGCTACGATATCTCCGGTGACATTAGTGTCTTCTAGCGACCTTTGTCATCTCCACCTGCTGGCTCGCCGTCAGCAACTTCTCGGCCAAGATCAAGGACTTCACCGACGTCTCCCCCTGCTGCCTCCTGCCAGTGGATGGATCAGCGTCACCTCTAGCTCTCCATATAGGTTGGGCTTCATAGGCTGGCAGGTGTTTGCCTTTGCCCTTGAAAGGCCCCGCAGGCTTTGGCCCCACGGGCTTTGGCCAATGTGCTAAGCAATTGCCCCACGGGCTCTATCCTCCCTTTTGGACAAGACCTACACCCCTGCTAGTTGACCCTCTCATGGACCTATCCTAAGCCCAGGCCCTCATCAGCTCCCTCCTCAAAGCACCATATTAGTAAACCAACTTGCTCTTGCAAAGCCATCAACTGGTCTTGCATAACATGTAACATACCATGCACACCATTTTTTGACAAACCGACACAAGACCTGCCACCACCTTCTTCCCTCTACAATAGTATTGTGCACGTCGTGTTTGTTCCCTAGGCTACGCTGGCACCTTCATTTGCACCAGTGCCTCCCTATATGATCGAGACTGTATACTAAGCCTAACCTCCGACAACCTCTATGAGTGTAATAGATTTATTACACTCAAGGTGGTGGCAAGTTTCAAGAAAAACAGGGAGTTACATCGTCTGCATTGGGCAATCAACTACGACACTAAGGGTGGTAGCTCAACTAGAGGGAAGTCCAAAGGGAGGGCATCGTCAAGTTTTAGTTCTAAAGGAGGAAATGAGAGGTTGGGGTTGGGTTTTCAGGTAGTGTTTTAGTTTTACGGGAAACAAGAGGTTGGGGTCGGGCTTGGTGTATTTTGGATTGTTTTTCACAGATTTTTTGGGTCATTGGGGTCAATGGACAAGGTGTTTTCTTGTATACATCAATGTACTTGGTTATTCCTTTTTTATATATATACTATTTTTACTTATAAAAAAAAATTCAATGATGAAATTTCTATTGACTTTAGAAACCCTAGTAAATCATTTATAGTTGGAATCCAACTAAAAATACATAAGCATGATGGAAACCGAAATCCTATACGATTTTATCCAAAACCTTATTGAATCAGTTTCTAGTATTGTGTTTAATCGCTTGAATAAATTATTTCCACATGCTATTAATCCTTCAAATTTGTGTTGGAACATCATTATCCAACCTTATTAATTTTGTATATTTGATTGGGCCAAGAGAAATCTGATTTGGGCTTGATAGCAACCCAAATCCTCTTAAAACCCAAAATTGAGGCTTATTCGGTTTAGGCCTATTAAGGCTCACGAATTTGGCCGCCTTAGCATTGATTTTGACTAAGATATTTCACCCTCCACATGGCTTATCAGATTTATTCAAGAGAACCTAGAAGGTTCTTGAAGTAAATGACTAAGAAAACACCTCACTCTTTCAATTCTACACTCAACTTAGAGGAAATATCTTGTATTTTTTATTGGAAGAAAAGATCAACACTCAAGCTCCATTCCAGACTTATCATCTTCAAAAACTTGTATAAATAGCCCTCCAGCCCCTTTCAACGATAATTATCTCTCATTTACACTTTGCTTTGTTAGAATACAAAATACACTCTCAAGCAGTTTTTCTAAACTCTTTACACGCCTGATTCGAAACTTTTGTAAATATTTTCTCACAAACTTTCCTTCATGAAAATTGTTCCTTTTTTAGTCTAATTTATGTGGATACCTTATTTGTTCCATTTGGAGATCATTTGATTAATCAAATGTTGTTTAAAATCCAGAAAGATCATTCTGGGCGATAAACTGGAGAGTATGTCATATTTTGAAATTTTTGACCAAGCTAATGGATTAATCTTGGTCCGAAATTTTTATGGAGCATTGTTAACATGGGTGTATGATTATTGGTTGAGGATTTGTTGCATGATTAAAAGTTTTGGTGAAATATTTTCTTAGATTTAGAAACTTCGAATTTGGAAAAGGAAAAAACAGTTTTTATTTTGAGAAAATTTAAATCTTTTATGGTCTGATCTTATTGCAATGGCTTTGATATTTTTATTTGAAGATCCTAAGCCTCTTATATACATGTTAGAATGTTGTTTTGAAAATATTTGATGTTAGCTTCAAAGATATGAAACTTTTATGCAAGGAGATATTCGGATAAGCCAAATCACGATGTTCTTGGCTAAATTCATATTTTTGTTGATATTTTTAATCATGTAATCTTGAATTTAAAGATTAGATCTGTTTTAGGACACCTTTTTAAACCATGTGATGTTTTGGTTTGAAAATCTCATATTTTTAAATCATAGATCAAGAGGTTGATCAAAACAAGTTAGCGACAAAAATAAGAAAAATAGCCTATAAGTTTTGACTTTTATAGAGTTTTAATGGTTGTATTTAGTTAAATTTTTCTGAATTAATATTTGAGTTCAGAGCAAAATTTATATGAGATATGTAAGTTTTGGTATTTTTGAAATTAGGACACAAAATCCTTAAATTAGGGGTAAAATGGTCATTTTTCTATATATAGAGGGTAAAATGGTAATTTTACTCTAAGTTGATATTTTTTCACATTTCTAATTGTTAATGATTAAGTTATAACTTTCAAAAATCACAACTTTCAATTCCTCGTAATCGCGCTTGAGTTTTGCCTAGAAACACGAAAACCGAGGTAAGTTAGCTTTTAACTTACTTGCAGTTTACTATGTATGGGTGATAAGTAAATGAACTATAATATATATATGTATGTTATCATATGTGTCATGCCAAGTCATTACATATTTATATGTTACACAAGAATTTATTCTGTTTTATTTTTACTGATAAAAAAAAGAATTTATTCTATCATAAATTATTCATCTGTTATACAAGATATTCTGTCACATATTGCTATGCATTACAAGTAGTGTGGATACGTACAATTTAAGGAGGTTTTGTCTAAGGAAATTGAAAATTGAAAATTCCAAGTGTATCCATTGTGACCCTCCAATCTTTCCTAGGAATTTTGAAATTCTATCTAGAAAAGATTAATCTTTTTTGGAAACTTACTTTAGTGAGTATTATTCATTTCTACAGTAAAATCCATCAAGACAATATCAGAAAAAAGTGGAATGTCATGTATGTCATTGAATGTAATATTCACTGTTGCAAGTATGTTATGTTAAGTATGTTGTCTATTACATGTTACGCCATATCACGAAATATTGTCTGTTATATATTATGTCATGTTACGAAATGTTTCTATCTCAAATAAGTCATGTCTTATGAGTTACGTTCAAGTCAAGTTGTGTTACGTCAGGACTTCTGTCTTTTCGTATTCAAGTCACATTTCATCTAAAATACAGTTTATGTATTACGAGAGCAGTCATGTCATGTTATTCAAGTCAATCACGATCTTAAGTGCTAGAATGGGATAATATCTTAGTGAAACTCTCTTGTTCACACTGGAGTATTTAAATAGGTGTAAAATTCTCTAAATTGACGAAATAGGTTACAAATGGGGCCTAATTAGCTAGTCACCGGAGTGCGCCAGGCACTACCGCCAATGGGGCCACAATAACTATGGAGCATGAAGTATGGGGTCACAGCAATTGTAGCACATACACTACGTGAGACACAACAATTGTGACACGTAAAATACATGGGACCACAACAATTGTGGAGTATGTATTAACGCACTCACAACTGGTGCAAATACCTGTATTGTTATGCGGTAATCAGTAGGGACACGTGGCTCTAAGGGATCCATGTAGGACCCACATGGTTACGTTTATCAAGTTAAATGAAAAAGAATCCAAGCTCATGTTATGTTCAAGTTCACGTTCATACTATGTTTCAAGTTCAAGTTGTTCAAGTTATGTTATGTCGTATGTCAAGTTATGTTATGATTACTTATGACATTGATTATGTATTCATGTTTTTACTGTCATGCATGCGTTATTAACCTGTGTGTAAGTTTTTTGTTAACTTGCTGAAATTTGTAATCAAATCTCACTATGGTGGTCCCAACTACCATTCTCCCGCGAATGGTAGATGTTGTTACAGGAACTGGAGGAAAACTGTAAAACAACCAACTGGACACAGTCGACTTAGCAACAGTGCGGCTTCACGGTTAATATAGTAGTTAACTTAAATTACTATTTGTACTATGGAATTGCATCTCTAGTACTCTGTTGATCACAACCAATTTGGACTAGTGTTGTGATTTCTAATATTTAATATGCCTTTATGTATGAAGTATATTTTGAGCATTTGAGATCTTTTGAGTTTGGTGCATACTATTGCTAAAGAGAAAAAGTATCCGCCGCAAATATTGCATAATGCTAGATGCATGTTAAAAATATTGCATCTTATATGTCATGAATGGGGGCAGGTAATCTTGTGTTGCATGTCTCGACACTTCAAATATCCGTCTAATCCCAAGCAAAATTTAAGGGTGTCACAGCAAGCATCCTCCTCCTCTGTACATCATGCTTTGTTCATTCAAGGAGATCTCTCCCAACATAGCAACCATTCTCCTCCATCCCCTCCCCTCCCCTCCCCTCCACATCTTTCGGGATGAAGATGAAGTTACGTCTTCCACCTCCACTATACTCCACCAGCGCCATAAATCTTCCTCGGGCATTTGAGCACCTCTGTGCTATAAAACTTCTGTCGCCCTCACTTGTCGTCGCATACAACTCCTTCATCCCACTCCTCAAGCTTTCCTCCAAGGTCCTGATAAACCATTTCACCACAGCTTTCCCAAGTCTTAACTCCTTCATTACCAGCCAACTCCTATATGAAATGAGCACCGAGCCTCCCTCCTTCACCATAACGAAGGTTTTTGATTCAATGACTAATCTTATCGGAACCCATGATCAACAATTTGTATCCTATACATTCTAATCAACCTCAGAACGCCCCACAAACCTCATCGAAAGATGAATTTAAGGAGAAATAATACAGATTTTTGTACAATGAGAAAATAATGTGTTTGAAACTCCCTAAAAAAATCTAAAAAGTCATACCTCATAAAAGTTTTTTAAAAAATTAAGATGAGTTAAAAAAATCCAAAATTTGGTCACTAAAATATGAACGTTCATTTATATATTTTTTGCAAAACTCAAAGTCTTCCACTTCTTACTGATAAAAAAAAGTCTTCCACTTTTTAAAAATTAAAATGTTTTTTTTAAACGTTTGCTATTCTTATATCTTTCCGTCTCTTCAATTAATTTTTACTTCGTGAAAAAATATATGAGCAAAAAAATATGTTGGATTTCTTATTTGATTTGAAATAAAAATTTTAATATGACCAGTTATTAAGTTCAATATCAAAAAAAATGTTTGTTATCAATTGATGGAATATGAAATGAAATTGCATCTATAATGTATATTGTTTATAATTATAAACAATAATGTGTATAACAAACATACGCAAGACAGTCATCATCGTATGTATTTGGCCATTGTTTCTGCCACTGGGAATATGAATAACCCACATAAAGTGAGTAGGTTATTAGGTAGTCGAGAGGTTATTAAGGTAGTCATGGGTGCTATGTCCCACATTGACTACTTACTAGGTGACACTAGGCTCTACAAGTGACACAAGGGAAGCCTCAAATTGACTAGCCCTTTTTGAGTTATAATGAAAATGTGGCTAGTGCTTTCCTTGGTTTGTTGCACATGATATCAAAGCACTTTTTGTAAGGTCAGCCTCGTGATACCAGAGTACTACATGACATTATTCTAACACGGACCTCAATAATTTTTTAGGGATGATCATAACAATCTAGTCCCACATTAAGAATTAGGGGCTACCATTTTTTTTTTTTTTTTGGAGCAACCCAACTCAAGTTGAAAATATCTATTTCCTGTCCAACCCAATTATTATAAAAACTAGTTTTCCCCAACATATGAGCCTTACAACCCAACCTGACAATCTCAAAAATTACATATTCTGACCCAAACCCGACCTGAACATTTTTCTTTAATAGTAACATTTCAAAACGACATCATTTGATCATTTCCAAATATAAATATCAAAATATCATTTCATTTGTTCCAACCTAAATTCTGTTCCAATCTGACCCAGCCAGTTGCATTCTTTATCGGGATCAGAATGGGTCGGGTCGAAACAAAACCTAATCTGCCCTAAACTTGGGTAGGAATTGAAAGGTTCCAGACCTTCAGTTTGGAATGACAGGCCTATTGAAAATACGAATAACTTACATAGAGTGGGTAATTCCCACATCATTAGGTGAAATTGATCATTATAAGTTATTTTTTATCATTTTCAAATTAATTAGTCTTTTTGAGGTTGAGATTATACTGCAAATGTAGCTAGTGCTCTCCATGGGTCGTTGCATCAAACCAATACAACACCATTTTCTATACCCATCAACAATTCTAATCGGCATTTGCTTCATCAAAGCCCCACCTCCCCCCACCCAAACAAAAAAAAAAACCTTCGACACACATCCACGTGTTTATGTTCATACATGTGGGTAGCCCAGGTGGTAAGGGCAAACATGTGTGCATGTGCCCCATGTCACAGGTTCGATTCCCCCTGAGATCAAACTGTGATTTGAGTGGGAGGTCATGGCGGTGGATTGTTGTGCTAGTCTCCCTGGGGTTTTAGGTTTAATGGGTGAGTCCTAAGGGCTCTATCGTGGGGCGGTTTCCCGTCATTAAAAAAAAAATAAAATAAAATACTGACTTGGTAGGATGTTTTTGTTTTATCCACTCCCACACACACCAAAGGACAATAACAACCATTCACATGGTGAATCCATCACCAACTTCATGCAAACGAGCACTGTCAATAAAAGCTAGAATGTAAAACACGTGGTGCATGTTTGGGATTGCGGTGGAAAATATAATTTATTGCTTTAAGACTTATAACTTATAGCTTAAGTAATAAGTTATACTATTAAAAAATTATTTACTATTTGTTAACCATATGTTTAAAACACTTTAAAACATGTTATATTTTTTTTAAAATAAATTAAAAAAGTGTTTTCTAATGTAGAAATGACGATCATTTAATTTTTTTAAAACTATGACCATATTCTTGGAAGTTTAAAAGTTGTAATTATCTAAAAGTTATATAAATATTTTCGTCTATTGATAGTTTTTTTTAAATTGGAACTACATTATGGATTATCCAGAAAAGCACGTTTGAGTAAAAACATCAAAATTATGCTTTTTCTCAAACTTACTTTTTAGCTTATTTGAAATTAAAAAGTATTTTAATATATAACACCCAAACAACCTAATTTTTCCATTAAAGAGTTTTTAAGGCTATTTAAGCACTTTTAACACTCTTAACGCAACCCCAAACAGGTCCTTAATCCACCAATACGTTTTAAAGCATAAGGGAAAAACTAAAAACAAACAAAACATATTCCGAATCCACCAAATTCTATATTCCCTCTGCAACCAAAAACAGCCTAGACAAGAAAAAGGCACTTTACGTGTCCAATTTTCAACACCAGATTCCCCTAAGACAAACCATGGATGGAAAGCTAAAATGAGATTCCAAAAGAAAACCCAGGTTTAAATGTGGACTTTATTATTTAATAAATTATTAAAATAAGTAATATACTATTTACAATTACTTTACCATTCATTAACTAATCAATAAAATTGTGCTACTCCATTAAAAATTATTTGAATTTTATTTAACTATCCCATTTAAAAGAGTTTGTAGAATTACTGTAAAAGAGATCATTTAAAAAAAATAAAAAATGGAAACTCAGCTTGGGGCACGCCAATAAAAACAAAAAAAAAAAAAAAAAACAATTCAATACGGGAATATTTCACATTTAAATATGTGTACCCAGATACGTCTACCAAAAGCGAAAATGTACGGATGGTACGTTACCTGGCAAGGGATAAGCAGAGTCCGAAGAACTCCATGGCGTTGCTAGGGTTTCCGTGTCGGACTTGCGAGGCCAATTTATCTACCACGTCGGAGAAAATGAACGAATTTACAGCCGACAGAAACCTGTTCGACCCGCCGACCACCGGCGAGGGAAAAGTATTTCCCAGCATTCAATCTAGCCTCTCTCTATCTCTCTGAGTGTTTTTCTTTTTAATATATTGGCAAGTGCAACTAAGGATTAAAAAAAGCGTCTGAGAGAACTATATAAAACCCAGGATCTGGAAAAACAAACTGAAAATCTGTCTTCTTGGGGATTTTTGCCTTTTGGGCTTCCTTTGTATTCCATTTACGGGAATGCCAACGTGGGGACACGCGTTATATATAGGTTGGAACACAGAAGCCAGTGCGTCCGTACTCGTGTCGATTACCTATTGAGAAGAAGGTCGGCGATGGTCAATTAAACACGACGAATATTTTTGGAGGGAAATCTGATTCTTACACACACCTTTCTGTAATGGGAAAGAGAGTCCAACCGATAAAATCCACCGAGGGAAGGTACGACAGTAGTGTATTTTGTATTTTTTTTGTTGTTTTATTTTTTTAAGTACATGTATGTGTATTTTTTTTTTAAATATATTAAAAAAATCACCTAGCGGGCCAGCCTAGCTGGCGTATTGCTAGTTATAAATTTTTTTTTTAACATTTTTAATTGTTAAAAAAATTTTTTAAAATATATAATTTTATTAATTGTCACTTTTTAATCATTAAATACAAAATAAATAAATAAAATAAAAATACATAAACAGTAAGTTTAAAAATCTCCACTAACATTTTTCATTAAAAAAAACATACAAATGATTGATTTAAAATTTAAAAAAAAAAACAATAATTGTTACAATATTTCCATTTTGGGAAATCAATGAAAGACATTTGAAATATCTCCAAATACAGGAGATCAATAAATATGACTAAAAGCTTGTGTTCTAATTTTTTTTATGAAAAATTCAACTCATCATTTCTATATCACACATCATAAATAATTTTTTTTCTTTACTCAATGTGTGGTGTATAGATGATGAATAGAAAATTTCTTTTAATTTTTTAAAAATAAAAATAAAAAATCAAGAGTGGTGTATGAATAATAAGTAGAACATATCTTTTTTATATCATGTCACACAATATGAAAACTAACTTGGGGGCTTCTTCACCTTATGAGGTGGAGTTCCTTGTCTTAACATGTTGCCAAATACAACATTTCATTTCTTCTTAGAAGAGTTAAGAACTTGGAAGGAACATGTCGATGTGTGTCATCCATGCTCATCATTGCACCAGTATTATCGATCTCGCCACAGTAACTTGGAGCTGAATATATGGTTACCAGTTGCATCTTTGCAAAAAATTGATATCCATTTTCTACAACCTGATCATCAAAAAATGGAAAACAGCGATACAAACAGGAGAAAATAAATCCTAGGTCTTAAGTCCAAATATTTGTAGTCATAAAACAATTTGCAAATAACAGTATTTCATTTCAGACCTAGCTTAGGGTCTCTAAAAACCAGCCCCCTACCCTTCAGGTATCACCGTCAACAACCCTAAACCTTAAATCCCAGGGTAACAATTAGAATCCCATTTCAACCTTCAGTCCAACATAAGAACACGCCTTTTTTTTGTCAGTTTTCAAGCTTGTCCTTGTCCAAATCAAGAGTCATCTTTGTATGAGTTTATAAAGGAATTTAGCAACCTTGTCAGCCCCAAATGTATATGACACGCCTCGGACATTCTGTCTCTATAAGGATCAGCCCACAATTTTTCACAGAGAAGGCCCTGTTCTTGCACATTGGCTGGGCAAATAATATTTCTTATATGATCCATTATAAACCTTCAATCACCTAAACAACACTAGTTTTTTTAGTAATGTTATTATACTCCTAAATTCTATCACTCAATTTGATTCTTAATGTAACACCATATGTTTATAAAAAAATATTTAAAAATATATATATATTCAACACAAAATGATAGTATGCCACGTGATTTTGCCCCCTGATTTATCAGGATAAACCCACAATAGATCACAGAAAATGCCCCATTCTAACACATAGGCATGGCAAGTAACATTTTTAAAGAAAATGATAGTATGCCACGTGGTTTTATTCCTTAATTTATCAAGATCAGCCCACAATAGGTCACATAGAAGGCCCTGTTTTAGCATAGGAAGGGCAAGTAATATTTATAAGAAAAATGATAGTATGCCACGTAGTTTTGCCCCTGATTTATCAGGTTCAGCCCATAATAGGTCATAGAGAAGGCTTTATTCTAGCACATAGGCAGGACAAAGTAGTATTTTCAAGGATTATGATAGTATGTCACGTGGTTTTGCCTCTGATTTTGACCACTCATATTTTATTTTTTATTTGATTTATTTAATAGTTAAGGGAATAATTATTAGTGCATTGATATAAAAAAAATATTTAAATATTTAAAAATGTTTAAAAGAAAAAAAGTACAATCTACACTAAGGGTACACCCAACGATAAAAACTGAACATCCTATTTCTAATATGATCCTAAGAGCATTAGTAATGATCTAGCCATTACTAAATCTAAAATTTGGCTAAAAGTTGAGATTTTGGCTAAAGTCAAAGCCATTGAATATATTAATTCACTTGGACTATCTATTTCAAAATCAAAATAATAATATAATATTTTATATTTTATTTTTTATATTTTATAAATACATTTCATATATTAATTAATAATTTAATTTTTACTTAAAATCATTGTTTTCCAACTATTTTTTATAACCTAATTATCCAATATAATATAACACTATTTATAAAAAAAAATTATTGAAAAATCTGGACATAATATAGCCTTGTATACAAATGAAAGTTTTAAAAATAATTTAATAAAGACTTGTTGATTATTGTGAATAAAATATGAGTTTAATAGGTGAATAGTGACTCTGGAACTTTAAAAATTCTTTTAGAGTTACTTTAATTTAAAGTCTAAACTAAAAGTTTTTAACTCGTTCAATGCAGGTCATTTATACAAAACTTAGCAATATTTTAAATTTCATTGACATTTGGCTTTCAATGCTAATATTCTTATAAACCTCCAATTGTCTCAATAGCACTATTTTATTTTTTATTTTTGTAGTAATATTACTATGCCCTTAATTTATATCACTCATTTTGTTTATTGACGTGACATTATAAAGGTTATTAAAAACATTTAAAAATATATATTCAAAACAAAATCACATCTAAAAATTTATAAAAAAAGAAGCTAAAACTTTAGACTCTTTCTACTTTTTTATATTTATATTTTTAATTATTTTAATAAGTTACGTGACACCATATTAATACCACATCAATATAACAAAATCAATCTCTATAAATTAGAGACATAGTAACATTATATTTTTTATTTTTTTATGCAGTTGGCAGGTGCCCCCTTTCACGAGTCAAAGACTTCTTTACAGAAGTGGGCTTCGCTCCCTAATGCTAATATGTCTGAAAGTCACCTTTCCAGAAACCAGAGTTTTTAATATGGCTTCTGAGTGTCCAGTCCAGAACAAGATCAAATAAATTCGCTCTCATACATGTTTGAATTCAAGATGTGGCATACCCACACTTATCTTACAATATTCAAAGGATGTGACATTCCATCTTCATTTTAATCTGCAGTACTTTTTTTTTTTTAAACAAAATAATCCAATTTTGATTGAACTTATATGCATGGGTTATCTTAGAACGAAACTATTTGGAGAGCATCTTTCTCTCCCTCAATTCTTTCGTCTTTCTTCACTTTGATATCTTACCAGAAAATGCATTAGTGAACAGGGCTTACAAAATGGGCCATTAATAAAAAAATATATGTTTTATATAAAAATATCGCAATTTTCGTGGTATGCTCACCGGATAATTTTAGTAGTTCTCTGTCAAAATATAACTATTAAGATAAATAATAAAAGGTGATGTGACATGGTATTGATACGTGGATGTTAGATATTTTTTAAACCAAGTTTACGAGAGCTATTGAAAAAAAAATTCACAAAAAGATACACATTAAAGATATGAGTTAAATTATCAAATTTTTTTATAATAAAAAAATTTATCACAATTAGAAAATTTCATCTATATATATTACCTTACGTACATAATCATATATATTGATATGTCAGCGGTGAAAATTTTAAAATTTGGAATTCAAATTAAAAAATAAAAAATAAAAAATTGTGACAAATGCTCAATATATATAATATTATGTACAAAATTGTAAGTACATGTAATACTACTCATCACAACACCTAGCACTAATATTGATTTTTCTATATGTATATTTAAAATTATATATATTGAATATTGATTTTGCATATAAAGAAAAACTCACATTGAATTATGTATTTTTGAATAAAATAATAAAAAAATATTTTTATTTTTTCTTAAAATTATTATTTTTATATATTTTACAATTAACACTCACTGTAAATTCTATTATTTAACCTGTGCTAAAAAACATCAATTCCATATATTCAAATATTACCAATTTCTTATATTAAAATGAACAATTTTATTAATAAATATTAATACGTGCTAGAAATATTTTGTATCATCAACTTAATATAAATTTTATGCTTTAAGAGCTGCTATTGAAATAGGTATGAAAGAGAAAAAATAGTAAAATAATATTTAGAGAGTGAATAATATTTTTTTAAATATATAAAATATGTAAAATTTTAAAGATGTATAATTTAATGTAGACTAATTTAAAAAAATATTATATAAATATGAAGATAAATATGAGGATGTTAAGACACTACCAAAACTCTTAAAAAGACGATCTAAACGGACTAAGAGCCTAATAGCATATCATCCGATTTTTTAAATGAAAATTTTGATTTCGAAATCTTCATCCCTTTTTAAAAAATAAAAAATGAAAATAATATTAGCACACCTAGACGGCTGAACTGGTTCAGGATTTTTCTAGCAATCCTGTGATTCCTATCTCCATCGTTAAACCAAAGTCTCACCCCACTCGATCAAGCCCACTCCACGCTGCTTATACAATGGATAATGCCACGTCAACCGGATCATAAGCGGACGCTAAACCCACCGGAATTTCCCCACCGACGGACCGTTCCGAAACAAACCTTGTCTTTTCCCGAAAACTATAAATACTCCTCTTTACTTACCCCATTCCCAATTTCTGTGCCCTAGAAGCCTTCCTTTTCGCCTCCACTCGCCGCAACAGCATGTTCCCCCTATCCAAACACCCATTTTCCCCTCACTTTCCCACACTTTCTCGTATCCTCTCCGAAACTTCCCCCACGCTTTCTCACCGAAATTTCGACTCGGCCAAGCAGAGACGGTCCCTTGTTGCTCATTTATGATCCGTACCGAAATGTTTCGGATCGTAGGTGATGCTAGTTGGCTCTTGTAAATTGGGTGTCTGTTGTTGGGTTGAGTTCCTGTTAGGTGATGGATGCGTTGGAATTACCGTTTCCTCTGGACGTGGCGGCGCCGAAGCTCATGGGGTCGGACGGGTTTGTTAGAGCTGGGGTTATCGTCAAGGAAGCTGAGGCTCGTGAGCAAGGTGACGTTCCGGTTCTCGTAAGCCCCCCGATCGCCCGGTGCAGCTCTGTTCTCAGAAAGAAAGGTAAGTTTTTTTTTTTTTTTTTTCTTGTTTCAGCACAGGCTTTCCTGGATGTTGGCTCTGGTTTAGCAAAATTCGACGCTATATTGGGTTATGGGGGAAAATTTGGTCAAAATAATGGTAAATGTACTGAAGAAGAGATTAATTTGGCTCTAATTTTTATGCATTGTTCCAATTACTTCAGTTATTTCGCTTACTTATTCTGGAATTACACGGGGATAAGGTTATTGGATCAGTAAATTTTTCTATGGAACTACATATTCGTGTCTTGATGAGAAATAATTGTTAAAAGTAGAAGAAATTTAGTTTGAGGCTAGATAATGGAGGAGTGAACGCCCAGACCCTTTTTTTGGAAGTTAGGCTAAGGTGTTGGAGCTCCACGCGTCATGCACTAAATTAGTCCCAGGAATCCTGAACGCTATTATAAAGCTTTTGAAACGGTTAAGCTACTATCAGTGTCTATGTCAATTTCTTGTATTGTCTTGAGAACATGGCTCATAAACATCTTATAAGGCCATGATTACTCGTGGCAACTTGAAGGGACTCTGACGACATGATTTGCAAAACAAGTCTGCTTGATTGTAACCAGGAGGTTCATTATTCATTTTATACTCCCAAAATTTCAAAACAAGATATCAACTGTGTGAGGGGGTAAAGTATCGAAGGGATAAGAGGGAGGTGTCAGGAGTCAGGGAGTCAGGTGGCATGGGGGGAGTCAGGTGGCATGGGGGTGTCAGGAGTCGGGGGGTCAGACACGCAACTACCAAGGGGCATGCAGGAAGAGGATCATATAAAAGAGGATGTCCAGAAAACTTAAGGAGCTCTCGATCAAACCTTCTTCTTCTTCTTCAGCAAACTCTCTAGGAAGACAACGTCACCAACAGGAAGGGCTCCAACTTTCTTTATACAGTGAGAAATGAGAGGCCATGAGAGATTGTAAACAGGTATATTATAGATGACTTTTCCTCTCCAAATGCCAGTGGACGTAAGCAACATGTCGAACTACGTAAATCTGTGTGTCCCTTACTTTTACTTTCTCTGCACTTGTTTTCTATTCACCGCCATGGACGTAAGCGTCACCGTAGTACAGCCGCACCGGAATACTGTTGGGGGTTCCAAACAACACCGATCAAGGCCCAGTCGACCTAGTGGGTCGGGAACGACTCTTTCTCTCATTCCGGCCTGTTGTGTGATTTTTCCAGCATTAACAAGCTGTACATTTAAGCCAAAGAAAGAAACAAAAAATGTTATAGGAATGAACTCTACTTCGCTTTTAGTAAATCTGAATGATGGATGTCAAAGGTAAAAAGAAAAAATATACATATTCCCTTTCCTACTCTTGCCTCTAGTACCCTAATCCCTTTTCAAGCTAAAAAAGAAAACATGTTGTCTCCGTGGTTTAAATGTTGACGTAATTACTGCTTATTCACATTTGACTTAATAAGTCATTCCTTTTTGTCTCTATTGTATTACTTTATTGCTTAATATTATGCACCATATAACGTGTGCTATTCGGATGTTACTTTTTGTCGTGGCTTTAGAGTCTGCCTGCTGTGATAAGGTTCCAGATACGGAAATGTGTACGCATGCTAGTCAGCTGCCCACTTTTCAAGGTGAAGACATGTCTGAGCACCTTTATGGTATGGGCAAAAATCGTCGTTTACAGTATCCTAGGTCTGATAGTGTACAGTTACAACGGAAAGCAGCAAAGGCATCAAGAAGTGGTGCGTGTTCAAAGAGGCCACGGCTGGCTCAAATGGAAGGTTCTATGAGTCTGGCTGGCGTTGAGGACAAAATGGATATTACTGATAAGCTTGGGCCGTTTCCTACAAGGCGCATATCTCCAGGTAATACAGTTTTCTGCTATAATGTGTTGATTATTTGACAAACGGTTATCTATCAGCTTCAAACTCTGTTTACTAGAAATTATTTTTTTTTCTTAAAAAAGTTGCTTAGCTGTGCAACATGCCATCTTGGGTTCCATGGGAAGAAAATGTTTATATGCCCTTTAATATGTGCTTATTTCACATTTTTGATAACCTATCAATAAAAAGGAAAAAAATATAGTGTCCAAATCATGCCAATTTCCTTATGTGATGCATGGATATTCCTACATGCACACGCACATGTTATGTATCCAAGATGGTTATAAAATAGCCCTCTTAAAAATTTAAAAACAACTATCATTTCTAGGTCGAAAGTTGAATTTATACTAATTTAAGCATTTCCGCCACTTCATCCACAACTTCCACTTTTTACCAAATTCTTTGGAGAGAAAAAAATCCTTGATAGCTAAAGATAGAAACTCGAAATAATGCAGAGGAAGATCCAATTCAAAACTATATTATGATCTATTTTGACACGTCTTTGATGCCTGAATTAACAAAAATATTAAAGTCTCTTACATCGGTAATTAAGCAATTGAAATATGAAAAGTTTCTCGTTAAGATGTGGGCAAACATTCGGAATCATTCATATTGGGCTACTTTTTTTTTTGGCAATATTGATTGGTGTGAGTAGTACTCCCACTGCCCAGTCAAAAGGGTTTTGGATTAATTTTTTGTTATTTGATATGCACACCAGGTGTTATATCGATAATATTTACCATTCTTGCCATTGGCCTCAACCCCAGTGATATTCCAGCTTGGATGCTGACTTTTTATTTTATCTTTGTTTGCCTTTGAATTTAAAACAAAACATGGTTTATGAATTACCTTTATCACTTTCGCTATGACGGAGTGATTAGTTGGTTCAGCGATTTCATTTTCCGGGTGTGATGTAGAAAAATATTATGATCTGATATTCATATCATAAATAGAAATGATATGATATTGATATGCCCTTTTCACTTGATTAGATGTTTGGGTTCACATTGCAGCTTATGAGAGCTGGACTGATACGCATTTCCTCTTTTCGTTTTTTTTTTTTTTCTTCTTCTTCTAACATATACTGTAGAAAATACTCCATTGTTGACACAAAAGAACAACTTCAACAAGCGAAGCGATAAGAGAGGTTTAAAAGTTCCTGCAAAGATCAAATATGATTCTTTTTCTATGAAGGCGGGGTTGTTGAACTTCAGTTCAGCTTCTGGAGGAAACAACTTTTTTGGTATGACATTGTCAAATAAAATAGTTCTACATTATAATTTGAAGTTCACTTTTCTTTTTTCTTTTTTTTCCCCCCATGTACCTGGCTTCACCTATATTAATAAAAATAAAATTCTTATTTACTGATCACAAAAATTTTGAAGTTCACTTTTATAACTTGAAGTTTGTCTCTTTGAAGAGGGTTTTGTTTATTTAATCTTTCTGAATTTAACAAACAAAAGAACAAGCTGTAAGTGCTAACTGCGATACATATCTATATGTTTATTCATATCTGTAACTGTTACATGTCTATTGTAAAATAGGGAAATTTAGATAAGGAATGAAGTTAATTTTTCAGAAGGTTGGGGTGATATCAATTGAGGATGAAATGACAAGCAGTCGTTGGAGATGAGGGGTGTGGGCGTGTACAACCGATGCCTTATATAAACATTCTTTTATCAGTAAAACAAGGACTTAATTGAGGTCTTATATAAACATTAAATGATTAAACGTACAAAGAGATATAATTAGGGATGATGTGATTGTTACAGATATAATTGGGGACATGATAATTAAGTATTGTTGAGTGTATAGTAGCTTCATTAAATTGACCACTGTTAGTTGGGATTAAGGCTTAGTTGAGTTGTCTATTACTATGTCAATGACTCTGTTCCGTTACCATCCTATATCAACATTTTTTTTCTGATTCTGTATTTTGATTGATGAGGAGGCTACAATATTACCTGCACAATGTTTCTTTTTTTTCTTTTTCTTTTTCTTTTCTAAATATAAGCTCCTATGAAACTTATAAAAAAAAAAAAGCTCCTATGAATCTCATTCACGAATAATGAGAATTATTATCAGGGTTATATGGTCTGAAGTTAGATACTAATGACATCACGAAGCTTGTGGATGAGCTGGCTTTGAACGATCTACTTGATGGCACTTACAAGTGTTCCAGTTTAGTTAAAGACAAAGGGAAGAAAGCAGAAAACATCAGTGAAGATATTTTGCATTCAGTTAGAAAAGCTTTCTCGGTCCTGCAGCTCTCCAGGCCTGTCCAGTCCCAAGATATTGCGGATGTAGATAGCTTCTCCAACAAGAAAATATCCACATGCATAGCGAGCTCTGTTTCTGGCAATAAAGGAGAGTCCTGCACACCAGATCTATCTACATGTAGCAAGGTTAGTTTTACTGGAGAATTTAGGATGCTTGCCATTCTGAGCCTGGATAACATCTTCAGAAGTTTTTTTTATTTTTCAACAGTCTCAATGGACCAACATCAGAACATTGATTTTTCACTTGAAATTCATTGCAAAATCTTCTTATTGAATGCCAACTCCTGAACCTTTGATTTGCTTTGATATTAAGGAATCAAGCCAACAAACAATGGAAATCTGGAAAAAATTATTGGAAAATTACCTGACCTGACATGACTATTCACTATAATTATCAGAATTCATAGAAATACATTTTTTCTAACAAGAAAAGATACATTTTAAAGATCACTTAGACCAGATCTGCCGTTAGGAGAAAGGTGCGTCAGCTGGTTGATAGTCATGGACACACAAATACATATGCTTTCTTTATTTGATACGTCACCCGCATCCATATTTATAACATCAATGCTGCATCGAAATAGTTCATTTGCAGCAGGAATGCTGCAACCCCCATAGTACATGTGCCACATGAATGCTGCTCCAACTCTATTGTACATATAAATAAGGAAGATTAATAACTTTTTTTGGTTGATAAATAAGGTTGGAGGCTACAATAAATAATGTATTTATCTTGTTCCTCCATACAGGACTCTTATAGCAAGCCTGATATGCTTGTTAATCCGCTTGATTTGCCTTTGTATCAACCTAAAGATATTTTAAAAAACTTGGTGCTTGCTGAACCCAAGGATTTGGAGTCTGTGCTCCTTGATGCGGCCAAGTCTTCTTTAAGGAATACTTCCGATACACGACCAGGCAAGCAAATGTCTCGCAGGGTCAGCTTGCCACCTTTTCCATGGTCACATACTTTTAGTGGGCATTGTAGAAATAATTCTGATGCTATTAAATCGGCTACAACTAGGAGCACGTGCCAAGGTAGATGGGTAATGATAGCGAATGTTTCCAGCTTTCCAAGGACTACCACCGATTTTCTTGCAAGCATAGAGTCACTAACTTATGACCAGAGCCTGGTTCCTCCAGGACTGAGTTCAGAAAATAAAATTTCTCCATTGACATCTGTTAGACTTCCTTGGAGTGACCGGGATTCATTATCTTCTGCAACATATTCAAAAGCTTCTCACATATTTCGAGGTAAGAATCTCACAAGTTTATTCGAGATTCTTCCTTTCGTCTGTCTTTACCATTTATAATTGTTGTTGATTTTGGTTTCATTTGGGATATTTACTTCTCATGAAAATGCAGATCCTGGAGGCCAAGTGAATTATCAAGGAAATGGTATGACTCCCATTATTGTACCTTTTTCGTTATTCTGTTGGTTAAGAATATGCAAGCTGCTTTGCATGTTCATATAACTGTCTGTTTTTTGGGTGGGTGTGTCATGTGTCTGTGTTTTGGAACTGTCTTTTTTTTTTTTTTTTCCTTTTTCTTTTGTGCTGTCTTAGAGGAGTTGGAGTGAGGGGATGCATACCTGATGTGAAGGAAACAGGTGAACGGAAATATGAGGAAAAGAAGGAGAATGATGGATATGATGTCATTTGACATATTTCCTCCAAAACTACTTCTGTGATGGTCACTTTTGTTTGGCAAACATTTTCTCATTAGAGATCTAGCAGGGGGTATATGTGGCTTAAGCTGTTGGTTCCTCTTATTAAACTCGCCATAGTGATGTGTGCTGCATGAAATTTGTAACTAAGATTTTTTATTTTTATTTTTTGATAAAGATTCAAAAACATATCTTACTAGATGGGATATGGGTCATGTTTGGAGCTGGGTAGTTGGGCACAGCCGCACACCTTTGCGCTGTAACATCACTGTCGTGTGCTCTTTAAAAAAAGCGTGATATTAATTGCATTTGATATCTAAGCTATGTTCTACCCATCAAGGTGCAGCCTAGTGGTCAAATGATCTGTTTGGGATGAGTTGAAGACTCAAATTTCCTGAGTTTGTTTCGCACTAGGAGTTCCCTGGATTACATGATACACAATTCTAACAGATGTAGTCATGTATTCAGGATTTACCACCCTGGGCTCTATCTTGTTGAGATTCTAGGTCATTAAAAAAACCCAAGTTATGTTCTGTGGTCTCTGCTTTATAATCTGCTTTTTGCTTTGACAGCTGGACAATGTCCAAGATTAATGGCTGCTGCACAAATTCTGTACGACATTGCTAATCACTCAGTCAAGCAAAATCCAGATGGAATGATAAGGTGGCCAAAGAAGCCTCCACAAAAGGCCATGAGAGCTCGCAAGCTGAAATCAAATGGTAAACACGAAGAAATATTTGCAACATCGATTCCTTTGTTTGCATCTAACAATCTGGTAAGAAACGTGGACCCTCTTATGTCCTCAAAAAAGCCTAAGCTGTCCATGATTGAGAGCAATAAGGATCTAGATAATTCCAATTGTCTTAGGAAAGGACCATTAAGTTGGTCAACTCCCAGGTCAAGCCGATCATCGCCAGGAAAACCAACTAAGGACACTATTGCAGAAACTAAGCATTCAACTGTCAGCATTTTAAAACAATCATGCACAATGCCCCCACCTACAAGGGTTTTGGACAAGGCTTGCAACAGTCTTCAGAAGGTAAGAAAATTGTTGCCCATGGATTGGAACAGAGGACGCGACGGCCTTGAATAATCAATGCTGCTTTTCTTGTGACAATTGCTGTGATTTGTCAGTTAATGCTTCGTCTTTGGCCAAGCCATTGGTATGTATATATTATGATGCTAGGTGGAAAGGAATTGTTGTAGGGGTTCGCGCTCTAGCTGGAATGGAATTGTGGCAAGGGTGAATTGGGTGGGGTTGGGGGGTGTTCCAGTGTTGTAATAGTTCTAAATTTGTACACACGGCAGGGGAATTATTTGCCTTCTGTAGAGCATTTCATGAGGCAATAGAAATTTACGTTCCTGATCTCTCAAAATGCTTTGATCGCCTCTTCTATCATTTGTTCCTTCGTCAACCTGCCGAGACGGAACTACTAGAATGCTTGCAAAATTAGTTATGTTTGCTCAAGAAAATAGTTTTTTGGGTAGAAGAGACTTTCTAAGCTATGAGTAACGCGCATTTTATAAGCACTGTTTTTATACTATTCATTTTGTCCCTTTAATGTAGCACTACAATGTGGAATAACAAGAGAATCCATTATGGAATAAGTTAGGGGACATTAAATAAAGAAGTAACGAAACTACAAGCGGATGATTAACATTGTATGCTAATTGTCGAACCAGATAGCTCTGCCGTTATTTTTTAGTTCTCTTGGCGATATTTTTTATCTTAGACATAATAGTATTAATCAAAGAGAGTATGTTGGGGATGTAGCTCAGATGGTAGAGCGCTCGCTTAGCATGCGAGAGGTACGGGGATCGATACCCCGCATCTCCATTTTTTTGCAATCTAATTTGGTCGGGAGGCCAATCGATCGTCATTATCATGGATCATCATCACAACACTTTTGCTCAGCAATTGATCAATATATATACATATATACAGCGAGCAATTGATTTTCGTTTTGTCCTTTCCAAAATCTGAAATTCCATTAGTTTGCCTAGGTTTAATTCGCATTTTCATTGTGCTTTCCGAAACGTTTGCTACCAGCAATAATATTTGTCATGACCTCTTGAGAACTCAGTCATGACATGACATGACATAGCAATATTCATCTCATCTTCATCTGCCTTTAACGATTCGATCGGCAACTGAGTAAAACGTGTTTTTATTTGTGCAAAAAACAGGTTTTTTGTCCAATATTTCACCTAATGAAAAATCTAGGATCTAGGAAAACATTTGATCTAAAAGCAAAACCAAAGCCATAGCAAGTCCGCGATCAAAGCCAGGCTGCACCACCAGAAGAAAAACCTCAAGCCCAAAAGACACCCCTCCTTTAATGGCTTCCTTCCTCTTGATCTCTGCCATAACCCTCCTTGACTGTTCGTCAAACACTTTGCATGATCTATGGGCGTACGAACCTTCAATCACGTAACTATATCTTCTACCTGAGGTCCCAAGAGATGCATATGCAAGCACATTTCGATTGGTATGTAAAATGTTGACGTGCTTTCTCAGGGAGCAAACGGGCATCTTTAACGATTTACCTGTTCCACAATGGTCACTAGTTGCCTCCCCCTCATACACAAGCCAGCTATCTACTAGCCTAAGCGCCTGCCATTAATCATAATCAAGATCAATAATATTCTTTCAGTATTTAGAGAAAATGATATTGAATTTAATCTCCACTTAACAATATTCTATCTTGGGCTCTGTCTTACTCGTGGAACAAAGATATATTGCGAGGAAGGAACATCAAATGAGAGATTAAAGATGATATTTACCTTCCGTCGGCGCATCGTGAGGATGGGTTTTCCGGTGCCATCCATAAGAGTGACTTCCCGGGGACGACGTCCCCTGTAATTGTCAACCCGGTAGACCAAATTTCCATTAGAATCGATGACAGTAAATCCATTACAGCTCATCAGAAGTGACTTTCTCCACACTGTTAGAGACATGCATGCCCCACCATCACCAATCTTATCCTCCTCATGCGCCTGATCATCATGATGCACTTCTTCATGAACTGTCCTTGACATTGATCGTAAGAAACGAAACATCTCTCTCTCTCTCTCTCTCTCTCTCAAGTTTTTTTAAGCTCTTGAGCTTTGAAGATCTAGGGCGTTGATCAGGAAAAGTGGTAGATATTTATAGATTAAGAATGTTTGACGGGGTTTTCTAATTTTGGATCTTGGAAGAGTGACATTACGTGCGAGAGCTAGCTTTGTTGATGACACCAACATTTACTCCATTGACTGTAACGTACTTATGCATTATAAATATATATATATATATATTTGTACTTTTTCTTTTCTTTTAATCCATAATTGTCGTGTATTTGATTAATAATTAAGTATCTAGAAGTATCTCATAATTGATTTCTCTATAGCAATTATTTAATTAATATCCTTTATTTTCTTGATAAATAAGGCTAATTAGAACATCTCACCCCTTACTTAGGACCCGTTTAGATATAAAGGTGAGATAAAAATCTCATCACATCTAATATAATTTTAACTAATAATCTTATTATTATTTACAAACATCTCAATTCCATTAAAATTCATGGGTAGGGGTGACATTAGGTTTTGGTTGATACTTATACAATACTTTATTGGGTCCATTCAACATGACTTGGTTTAAAGCAATATTCGATGACACTTCACAAAATCTAATTGGTCCTCGAAGAGAGAGATTTGTGTTGGATTCCTTCATTAATACGTAGCCTTATGTAATTGGCCATTTAAATAGCTAGCGGGCAACGTACATTGGACCTAGCTAGGCTACTTGGTGAAACTTGGGCATTTTACGTGACATGTACAAAATCTTTCCTTGTTTTGCAATAAAGTCCGTGGCTCGTAGACTATGGGGACAAGACATTTCTCCATGCATCTATAATCCTCAAAGGAACAACTTTACCTACATCACCATTGCTGCTTTTCAAGAGACATTAAGATGTGATTAAACTATTCATGAAGTCGATCTTATTGACCGTACATATAAGTCAGACAATTTGCATCGGAAAAGGTGACACGTGTTAGTTTTGGGTAGATGGCCTTTAAGATTCCAAATCTTCTCTTCTTTTGAGCACAAGTTAGGTTTGTATTTGTTTATTGAGAAAGGGAGAAAGGATCCAAAAAAGGGAACCCTAGTAAGTTAACAGACAAGGGAGAATTATGGTGAAATCTATGAAAATTATTGTTCTTCTATCCGTCAAGATTTAGGATGAATTCATTATTTTTTCCTCTTTTATTTGTCCTAATAACTCAAAAACTTGGTTGCAAATTAATAATTAAGAAAGAAGAACAAAGTTATAAGCTTGTCGAAGGCTCTATAATTTTAACATTACAATCCTAATACTTGCAGAAAGTAGGATAACTGAAATTTATAAGCAAACTATGTACAATTTAGGTTTCGTTTGTTTTTACAACTATTCTGATCTAACCAAATAGAAAGAAAAATCCTAAAAAATCAACTTACAAGAAATCACACATACAAGAAAATAACAAAGAGAGAGAAGCAAAAACCAAATACCTTACTTTGATAACATCAAATAAGAAAAATCAATTTTGTCTATGTGAAGAAAGCATCTTAACTGACTAGATCATAAAGTATCCTTATCATCCATCCATTCCATATTGAAACCCCCAACACCCTACTTAATTAGTAAGAAAATTAGTCACAACATTACCTTCACGATAAATATGAGTAATTTTATAGTCCATGCAAAGAAGGCAAGCTTGGATCTTATCCCAAAATTTCTCAAGATATCAAATATTACAAATACCCTTAGTAACCCAATTGACTAGAAGTTGAGAATCTGTCTCAATATGAACCCGATAAAAGCCAAGCCGACAACATCTCCTAACTCTTTCCAATGAACTTCTTATTTGGGCAAAATTATTAGAACTCTAGCCTAAAAACACGAAGTAAGCCATGTGCAACTTACCACTAGCATCTCGAATAACATCCTTGGCATCAGCCGAACTTGGATTACCCAAACTACTGCCATTAGTATTAAACTTCACCCAATCTTGCTGAGGCCGAATCCACTTCACCAGAATAACATTCTTAGCTTTAGGAGTTAAAATCGGAATATCCAACCTCTTTTAAAACAGCAACATCCTGCTTAGTGCTTACAGAACTTTAAAAATTTCATAGACACTTGCATAACACGACGGATCCAGAATTTAATAACATGTCGACTCAACCATATCAACTTTACTCTCATACCGGATTTGCAACGTCTATCCCATAGTTTCGAAAAAACAATAGGCGGGGGGAGACCAAAGACAGTTCGAATGTGAGAGGAATGCCTAGCACGACGAAACCAGAAATTAACTTGCTCCTACCAGGTGAGGAAAAGACCCATATGAGACCAGAATAGCTGTGATACTTGGGTCTTTTGGTTTTTGATACTTGGATTTTGATTTTTATACTTATTTGTAACATCCAGGTATCTGGTTGTAATTACGATTTTATTCCACTAAAAGTGAGGGTTATTAATAAAATTGGAGAACCATCATTTTCTTAGAAAAAAAAAACTATTTTGATCTTATCTCATTTAATAATTACAATCTTTTCAAATTATCACACAGAATAAAATAAATAATTCAACTTTTAAAATAAAAATAATATTAAAAAATATATTATAATAATATTTTATTCAACTTTTAATCTTTATCTCAACTTATTTGTAAAAATAAATGAGGCTAAGTTATTCAATAGCTAGCTAGGGTATTGCAAAACACAAAAAGAAATCACCAATATTCCATAGTTCATATATATATATATATATACGTACATGCATATTGCTAGCTAGATAGTCAACAAGCCTATGATCAATATTATATATCCTAGCAGAACAAATATCCTTTTGAGAAAAAGGGTACTTTATTTTGCGAAAAAGGGCATTAGAGGATGATCATTTTTATCTAATGATATCAACGTGCATATATAAATATAATCATGATCGAAGTTTATTATCTGGAAGAAGCTGCTGCTAGTACGTACTATAATTAATTAGCAGATCATCATGGTTCAGGGGAGGAGTACTGAATTAAGATCTCTCAAATATCGATCATATAGAGATATTTTTAATTGCCAATCTTTATGATTGTCATACATGTACTAGTGTTATTTTTTTTTTTTTTTTGCGTTTATTAATATCTGTACGTAGTACTTTCTCTTAGAAAATGGTTTTAGAAGGGTCGCGAGACATGACTTCATACGTAATAATTAAAAGAAAAATTTAGTTACAAGAGATTCTGCACAGTAATATGCGCACCTATTTAATATGATTCATCAGAAAGTATACTTTATTAAAAATAGTATTAATTTGAATTTAAAATATAAAGACAATAACATTAATACGAAGATTAATTCGTAAAGTTACTTATACCTAACAAAACTCATAATTAAAAGAGTTAGCATGACAGTAGCGGAGACAGCAGCAGGATAGGTTTGAAAGTTTCTTTTTACATAAAATTCTCATTTTATCTTATCATTACAACTTTTTCAAATCTTTATACAAAATATAATAAACAATTCAATTTTTTTAAATCTCAATATAATTTTTTTAAATTTCAATTTAACTTTTTCAAATCTCAAAACTAAAAATTAATATTTTAAACTTTAAAACAAAATACAAAATTCTCATTTCAACTCAAACCTATCCTAAGTCAAAGCAGCGGCCTCAAGGAGATTCGCAATTTCACATGCTCATGATGATCAGATGCCATGTGTCACACAAAAGAATCTAGAAAGAGCATCTATCTTAATTGATTTTCAAGGCCGGTTTAGGTTGAAATTAGCTAGCTGTATATAGGAAGATATTTCAAACTCATGTAAGATGCTGATGATCATGATCCTTTCAAATATTTCTCAAAAACATTTATAATATGGAAGCAAATTTCTGAAATCCTTTTAAGAATTAATCTTTCAGAGAATCAGACTTTCTACGGCGTTAATGAACTTAATATTCGATTATCATCATATATATATATATATAGAGAGAGAGAGAGAGAGAGCAGGCGCATCGATCAGTAGTAGCTAGTCATTTTCTTCTCAAAACGTCTTTAATGCATGCTAATCATGTTAGAGAGAATATTAAGGATCAGATCCGAAATTGTCAATTAAATAAGTCGTAGGGAACCGACCATGGCCGCAATGGTACAGGAGACAAAGGTGTGATCATGAACGATTATGCAGGGACGGTGTTATTACCATTTTCAGAATTTCAACAATATTCGTGTCGGATCATTAGCAAAGTATCTAGTTGTAACTTAATTAGTCGGTTTAGCTAGCAAAGTAGTTTAAATATTACTGATGATCTATTATTCTGATCATTAATGTTAAACCACGTACAACTTCCCAAAAACTAACTAAAAAATATAATCTACTAATTAATTAAACAGAGTTCATCTTTCTTGTCTTTCACATAGCTATTATTCTCACACCCCTAAACGTCTCATGCATTCTTAATTTACATATATATAGATATATATTTTTATGTATATATATATATATCCCTCCCCCATTTTTCTTCCATTGAACAGGTCAGGACTAGCTGGAGATCATCAGTACCCCACCAATTAATTCGCTGTCTCTCGTCACTGACGGTGAAAGTAGTTTTGTCGGTTCGCGCGATGGAAAGAATTTTCGCATATTAATAGTGGGTAGAACGACCTAGCGAGCTCCTTTGATAATTCATGCAGAAATTCATGCCAAAAGAAAAGATAGAAGACCACGTATCCATCCGACCCCCATATGTAGTACACAAATTCTTCATTTTTCCAACTGATCTTTTAACTACTGTCATTAAATTCAGATGAGCTTGGAAATTAACAATTGAATTTGAGATGATCGATCAGACACTTAACTCTCTGGAGAATGGTCTCTTGCGATTGTTGAGGAATAATTTAGATAAGATTTTGGACATATTTATATAGAATGAATAATCTTCTCTTATAAAATGGGTTTTATGAGATGAGTTAGACCCATGAAGAAGAAGAAATTCGTAGGCCTAACTCATCTCATAAAACTGGTTCTATAATAGAGGATTGTACATTTTTTATAAACATGTTTAAGACTCTTGTTCACAAGCAATGTGAGATTATTCCTCAACACCAATCCTTACGTGCAGACCAGTATTTTTCATGATTATTGTCATGAGATAAGTAGTGGGGCTTCCATTCGTCCTGTGACAAATTCTGATATTATGAAAAAATTTATAGGTTTAACTCATTTCATAAAACCGATTCTACAAAAGAGAATTTTTTATTTCTATAAATATGTTCAAGACCTTATCCATAAACAATGTAAGATTATTTCTCAACAATATCGATATGCAATTGGTCTGATCAGGGCATGCCTGCAGCTTATGCTAGCTAGGTCACACCTCGAACCACTATTGCAAAAATTATATATATATATATATATATATATATATATATATACTATATAGTAAGGATTTGAATTCATGATCATATTAATTAAACTATTGATGATTATCTTAAAAACTTAAAATGGTGCCCAAAAACATATATATATATATATATATATATATATATATAATATGCAACCATTAATCATTAATATTTATAAAGAAATTATACATATAAATTAGCATTGATATTCCGACTTCAATTTAGAATAAATAGTACTCTAGCTCTCAAGATAGCTAGCATATACTCACTAATTAACCAACATCTTTATTCTCTCCTAAGAATTATATAAAATCCTACTCGTTTGAAAAATGTTCTCATGTATAAATGAAATATATGATCACACAAAAATGAGATTTAAAAGAAATCACCAAAACTATTGAGGGGTGGGGTTTAAGTTACCCAACAATAATTCAAAAGAAAATGATCCACACAACACAAAGTGTGTCGGCTGTCGATTCTTAAATCGTATATATAGTCCATCAAAGTCACCTAAACGCACGAGACAAGGACTTTCTTGGAATAGAGAAGCAAACAACGGTACGTAAGACTCTGCTTTGCAGATAGTTCTTATCTTTGAAATGTAATGAAAACAAAGCATGGACACGTTGCACCTTTTCCAGCATGTTTGTAAGCACAAAACAGGACTGATGGGCCCGCAAAGATATGTTTCGCTACCAATATAGGAAAAAAGGAAGAGTGGGGACAGGTTGAATCTGGAGTCAACCACGTGCAGCAATTAAGGTCCTACTTACCAACTTCTTTTTTTTTTTTGTAGGCCTACTTACCAACCTCTAATTAGCCCAATGCTGTTTTAGTCCAAATTTAATTAGAATACTTAAAATCAATCCTATATTATTCTTGAAGACTTTTATAATTAAGAGAATTTATATTTGCAGTTTAAGAATATGCGTCTTGCATATTTTTTTGAAAAAAATGAGTAAGTCTGAGATTTGTATGAAAAAATTAATTTTTTAATGATGAACCTTTTTGAAGACTTTTATAATTGAGAGAATTTATATTTGTAGTTTAAGAATATGCAGGTCTTGCATATCATTTTCGAAAAAAATGAGTAAATCTGAGACTTGTATGAAAAAATTAATTTTTTAATGATGTACCACATTTTTTTTAAAGAGAATATTTTAGGCCTACAGATTTAAGACTGTATCTAGTATTACTGTTATATTTAATAATAAAATAGAGAAGGATTTAAAGGTTATAATATATAGGTTTTTGAAAAGTAAAATAGCTCAAAGAAAGAATAAGCAAGAATATTTATATGAGTTGAGAAAATTGTTGAGAGTGCGATGCACCTATGTATGAGATTTTTTAAAATGAGTATTTTGATATAAAAGAAAACAAATAGTATTCGATCATCCCATACTCGCTCGCTCGTACCCTTAGGCAATTCCAAGTTAAATCAAATGAAAGTTATTTAGATCTCAAATATTAATAATAACAAATAAAAGAAAGTTAAAAACATGATGAGCATTTTGTTGCGATTTTTTCTTGTTTGCTTCTTATGCATTGTAATGTGAAGTGGACGGGCTTAGGAGTCTGAAGAAGTGAAGACTATAAAGTAATATTGGGCCGAACCTTTAGGCTCTTTCGGGCAATCTTACGGCCCAGTGGCCATCGAGAAAAGACCTCAGAAATTGGCTTTTTTATGTGTATGGGCCCATTGATCTTATTGTTTGATTGTATTTCCCCTTGTTTTGTTAAAGAAAAATTCATTTGAGAAAAATTAAAAATATATTTTAAAGGAATAAATATTGATGTTATAAAACCCGAACCAATTCATTTGAAAATAATGATTAAAATTTCAAAAATTAATTTTAAAAATATATTTTAATTAAAATTTCTTGAAAACTCAAGAAAAACTTGGTGCATTTTCCACTATTTTTGCAACCATGAAAAATGGCCACAAGTTTTTTAACTATAACATATATATCTATATATGTGTGTGTATTTATTTATTTATTTATATTCACATGGTAAACGTGCCAATTATTAAGTTCAAAAATATTCTCGAGTGGAATATCTGAATGATATGTTTCTCTAACCTCTTCCATGTATGGTAAATGTCATCGATTCATGTGGCGCGCACGGTCTACATATAAGAACCAAGACAGTTGCTTCGGAAAAATATAAAATGGGTTGCTTTGATACAGAGATTTCAAAGTCCACAACTACTCAATTAATGTTACCTGACTATATATTTTATGTGAATATGTTTATTTTCAAAACTCTTTATCTTAAATATTTTTATATATCAATTAATATTTAAATAAATAATTACTAGTACTTGTCCTATAAAATTGATATATAATTAAAAATGATATATAAAATCTTAAATTAAAAAAAATGGATTCTTTTTTTTTGGAAAATGCTAGAATGCATGACACTTATAAAACCTGAAAGGGCACACCTTCTACATCGGCACATATGAAATGTCTAATTTATCCTCCTTTAAAACACAACCTCATGTGTTTTCAGGCCATCCTCATTCCGCACCCACGAACATAAGCCGCATTTCTCACCCGTGAGCATCAGACCCTTCTTGGCCATGGTTGCTACATCTGCATTGGACCCACATTTGCTTTATTTTTTCACCCACAAAATCGAAGCTCTACCTCCCCTACTAACTCCCCTAATTCTTCAGGTACTTCAATCTTTCCCTTCTTTTACCCCCTTATGCGTTTTTGTGTGTGTGTATGCCGAATCCTTTCATATCTCGCTTCTCTTTGATTCTAGAACTACCCCTGATCTCTATGTGTGTATGTGTACATGTATACATACATGTGATTTCCACAAACATTTTCTTAGAAAATCAAGTGGCCTTGGAGAAATTAGGGGAAAATTTTAGCTTTAACCTAATTTTTATCTAGATGTGAATTTGGTAGGGATGTGTAAATAAATAAGGCCCCGTTTGGATACATAGTTCAGATGAGATGAGATGAGATGTTTTGAATAGTAGTTGAATAAAATATTGGTAAAATATATTTTTTAGTATTATTTTTATGTTGGGATTTGAAAAAGTTGAATTATTTATTATATTTTTGTATGAAAATTTAAAAAATTTATAATGATTGAGATGAGATGAGATAGTGGTTTTATGTAAACAAACGGGGCCTAAGTTAATTATAAAATTGATATTGCAAATCGATCAAATATTTTTTTTATAGGATTCTTTAGAAGAGACGTGTATCTTGCTTGTTTATTGTCTTGTTTGGTTTATTTTTGTAAATGTGAGTATGAATGTCTTTTCTATTTTTAGTTTTATTGGGACTATGTACAGGTCCATTTGATGTTTGGTTAGTTTTCTACATAATATATCATTGTCGCTACTATGTTTATTTGCGGTGGCTCTGCTTGGATTCTATCATAATCATAGTTGTCATTGTTCATGATAATTGAGGTGTGTGCAGCAAAGTGCAGGGAAACTTTTTTACGTTGATCTTTATCCTTTTCATGGATATAAAATTTCATGGGAGAAGCTTATCATTTTGCCCTCCTTATATGTAGCACTTTCCACTTTATTGTTTTTAGCATAAACACTCAAGAATTTGCACTTGATTTCACACTCCACCTTTTCTTACGAGGGAAGAATATGTCATTGAGGCACAGCTAAACTTTATTTCACACTCCACTTTTTCTTGTTTGTTTTTATTTTTTTGTTCATACCAGTATCACAGCATTTCAAGCTCCTAAGTAATAATGAAAAATGACCTTTATTTGATACACTAAACTTGTGGATTTCATTTATTTTTTTATGAGTTTGCAAAGCTATATATGTTAAGAAAAGAAACTTCAGTACGTTCATTCTTTTCATTTTATTTTGTCTTTGAGTAGCTCCTTCAAAACTCCAAAGTGAATTTTGTACCTGGCTGGGATTGTCATGGGCTACCTATTGAGTTAAAAGGTAAGACTTGAAGAGAGAGTTTCATAAAATGGATGATAAAGTCTTGAAGAAAGAAGTAGAAAGTGCTAATTAATGTATTGTATTAGTCATATTTTGTACTAATCAGTTTTAGACTGAGGACTCATGATCATTCTCATCACTGTAAAAAGTGATAATTAATGTATGGTATTAGGTGTATTTTGTACTAATCAATTTCAGACTCAAGACTCACCAGTTTCAAACAATCATTGTACTTTTTTTTTTTTTTTTTTTTGTAGAAGGTGATTATATTTTCATGACTCTATTGCTCGTTCAACTTTTTTCATTTTTTTTGTGGTATTTTTTCCTTTCTTTTCTGAAGCCATGGAGCTTTTCGCATGCATACATGCAGTGTTTATTTCCTACAGTTTCAGGTTATATTAACTCTTAGACAAACATCAATAAACCAACATTCATAAGCTGCTCTAGCTGTGCAAGTTTAAAAAAAAAAAAAACATGCTAATGTTACAACAAACTTTCAAAAACTATTTCATACAACCCATCATGCTTAAATAATTTTTCAAAAAAATTCCAGTTCTAAAAACACATCAAATAACAAATTTTTTTATTGTTCAATACAAATTCTAGTGAGACAACCAAAAACTATTCAAGTGATGGAAAAAATATAGGGCGATCTTCGCAAGGCACCAATGGGTGTTAAATCAGTCTCCGTAAGCTTGCGCTTAATATCCCTTGCTATTGAGAAGAAAACCTCCTCCATATCTTGATAGCCTATTGCCCACATACAATTTTAAAAACTTGATGCCATACTCATCAGCAAGAGCTTGACCCTTAGAGGTAGGCAAAACCTAAGAAAATAAAGAAAATTTCTTTCGAGTCAACAATGTAGAACAATCCATACAATTTTGTGCTCAGTTTATGAACTCAAAATCTAGCCCAACTTGTGAAAAAGAATCATTTTTTGCTAGTTGAAGGAAAAAATATAGAACAAAAAAATATAGAACCTACTCCACTAGGCACCAGTGGGTGTTGAACATTCTTCCTCCACATTTAAAGGAAAAAATTTATTAGTTTGGAGTACAAAAACATAGAAAAGCATAACAGAAAATCATACCGTATAAATTGTGCTAACTTGAGTCGGTGGAGCATATGGAGGTTGCGTCCCAACAAATGGTGGAACAAATTGTGTTGACATGACATCATAACAAGCCTAAATAAAAAGCACAAGAAAAATCATTAGTTTTAATTTTCCAACAATAACAAAAATAAGGTTCACTAAAGAAATCTAAACTAAAACATCACATTTATAGAGCTTGAACAATCCGTCAAGGATATATTTGACTTTGACAGGTCATCCTCTTTACCCATCGAGCTATTCAACAAAAAATACTCCTCCTTACTACTCTAGTAATTTATTTCATACAATTAGATAACCAACAACGCTACAAGTCAGAGGCCAATCCATAAAACACATTTTGTTTGTCCAAAATCAAACTAAAATCATATATGTTTTTATCTAATCCATTGGTCTAAGATTTGGTTTTTACTCTTCCTTTCAATTTCACATCAAATCCACATAACTTGAAACCATCAAATCAACTTTAAAATTCAAGGATGTACATAAAAAGGATTTCCTTAAGAAAAAAAAAACAATATAAATATTGGCCATGGCTGTTGCTCTACATTTTTGTTTTCAAAATTTTTAAGCTGCAAAAGGCCTAAAGTATATATATACAAATAAAAATAAAATGGATGCTATCAATTTAGTTAAAAATCATTAAGTACACATACAAATGAAGATAAAATGCAAAGAGGGTAATCTTGGTTGCCAAAAAAAAAGTTTACAGATCACTTACACATGTATTTTACCTAGAAAAATATGTTTACAAATTCCTTCCCTTACACATGTATTACATAGACCGGGGAGAGAGAGAGAGAGAGGTGATTAGCTTCTCTTGGACGAGTGAAATGCTTCGGAGGATGGACGAATCGTTAGTGCAGGAGAAGTTTTATTTATTTGTTTCTGTGAACCTGGGCAGGGGGTGAAAGAGCGATACAGAGGAGGGAGAAAAGTAAAAAGTCATAAAGAAGCTTCTGTTTTGACTTTTTATTGTTTTGTTTATTTTTTATTTTATTTTTTGTGTACTTATCCACCTTGGCACCATTCGTGCATTTTGTGTAGTACAAAGGGCTTCCTTGTAGCAGCACTCATATTTTTTACGTCACAATCTGTGGTATGTCTAGCAGTGAGGAAGAAAAGGAGATAAAGGATTGAAGAAATGAGATCGAGCTGCCCTAACTAAGGTTCGGTCGTGTTCCATGGGCTAGGCTTGGAGATTAAGTCTGTGGGCTTTTCTTATTTGGATGTAACAAGTCTTGTTATATTTTGAGTTGAGTCAGTAATAAATGAGGAATGCCAGTGTCTATAAGAGCCTAAGGCCGTGAGGCCCATGCTAGTGTTATTTGCGTCTACGTCGTTTTAAGTAGGAGTTCCTGTCGTTTTAATTATCAGTCTTCTAGAAGGAGAATTTGTTTGTTACATCTGTAGGTAGACTTATTTGGGTGGAACGCCTTGCACTTTATTAGTATGAAAAATCCTTAATGAAGTTTTTTAATCTCTCTCTCACTCATCTTCTTTCTCATTCATAAATGTTCTCACCCTCTAAGTGAGTTATTAATATTACATTTCTTAATCAATTCTAGAAGAAATTTATATCTACACTACCAGAGTATTTCACAATCATAATTAATATTGTAACGTAGGCAAGTAGAAAAAATAAGGAAGTAAGCTTGCTTAGTCAAGCTAAAGAATTTCGTACACGGTTACAGCTAAATCTACCAACCCTAAATACGAAAAAGATAATGCCGTATAACATGAGGTGCGAGACAAGGATTGGCCATATGAAATTTCTTTCCGAAGCTTCCTCTGATCTTCTCCCAAAATTAATTTTTTATTCGTGTCTTGAATGCTTTCTTAGATAATTATCTGTTAATCCTCCTTGGTGCAAACTTTCTCGATCTGTTGAAGTTTAAGCACTCGTAAATTCAAAAGAATAATTTGCAATCCCATGCATGCATTGTGTGTATGAAGAAAGATACAATTAAATGAATGTTTTTTTGATTAAGGCTGCTGCAGGCTGATGATCTGCAGTTTTAGCAATTTAAATGTTTATATTTAGAATCTTCAAATATTCTTAGAGCTAAGCCGTTCATAAGCTCGCCCAGTGAAAAATAGGTGACTTGGGCTACATATTGTTTCAAGAGATCAAATGCATGCGTTCGGCACAAAATGATTTCATAAAATTAAACTTATAAATTAATGTAATTTGATATGATACATCAGATTATAAATTATTTTTATTGTAAAATAGATCTAATGTATTACATAAAGTCACTTTCAATTGGTTGCTACACACACACACACACACACATATATATATATATATATATATATATATATATATATATATATATATATGGTTTTCTTGTTCTTCATCCTTTGTGAGAATATTAATAATTTTGCAGCAAGAATCTTTACAACCAAACGTATTATTAAGATAATTAGATTCTTGATTAGCATAATGATAATTGGAATAATTTGTATTGAATTCATCAATACTGGATGATTCGAAATATTTTGATTCTAAAACATGAATAAGTTCTTCCTTAGCATTGTTATCAATGTCTAGCTAATTTATCCTCTTTTTCATCCTACCATATACATATATATGTATGTCGTTACGTTTGATCCATGAGACCCTAAATTTGGGTTAGTAATACCAAAGAATTTTATGAGATAATTTAAAGCTCGTTTAGTTTTGGTGAGAATAAAACTATGTAAAATGAAAAGAGTGGTGCTACTCTGCCGCATCTATGTGCTTATTTTGTGTGCTGTGCAAATTGTATTTTTTTTTTATTTTTTATTTCAAATATTTTTTTAAATATATTTAAACATTTTTAGAAAAGAAAAAATATATAAATAGATTAATAGTTACTTCTTTAATTATTAAAATAAATAAATAAATATATAAACAATCAAAATGAAATGATAAAATACAGTGACATACTAGCACTGTTCAAATGGAAAACCAATAGCTGCAATTAATGACTTAAGCAACCCATCGTTTACGTGTGTTGAAAAGACTAGATCAAGATTTAACTAATAAGGGTAGGAGAAAAATGATTTTGATCGATAGTTTTTGTTTTCTTCGTTCTCTCTGTTTTTAGCTGAAAATCTTAATTTAAAGTCAAAAAGGTACTTTTTTCGTAATGATTTTAACCTTTTTTATTATTGGACTCGCATGGAAAGAAGGCCGACCAAAGTAAATGGCCTATGTAAATTTTTCCTTTCCTTTAGGATGTGTTTAGACGTCTTTCGATCTCAAACGAACTATTTCTATTATTATTATTATTATTTGCATAATATTTTTGATATATGCCTAATATTTATTTCTAGAAAAAATAACACTTGTATGCAATAATAACCGTTGAGCTCTCTTTAAGCAACAATCTTTTTTATTTATTTATTTATTTCTTATTGAATGTGAAAACTCTTTAATTTATCATCATATCGTTGGCTTACCGGAGATAAATATTGATCTTGTTGCTATCTTTTTTCTCAAATTTGCAATCTTCAATTAATTCATATTAGGCCTTATACATCGGGGTTAAATTATTTTATTTAAAATTATCTCTATTGTTTTCAAAGCATTCCACAATTTATTTACTCGGCTCTTTTTTTTTTTAATTATTCTATTTTTAATATGATGTGTAAAGTATATCATTCACATTATTTAAATAGTAAGATTTAATTTATAAAATTTAAATTTTAAAATTTATATTTTCAAATTATTAATATTATACACCGATTTAAGAATATATTTTTTCTTTTGTTTTGTAAAACCGAGCAGTACTTTAGCTTCTAAATATATATATATATATATATATATATATATATATATGTATATATGGAAAAAAAACTCATAAATCCAGAGGCCTGTGGCTACCTGCATGGACATCATTCTTGCGCAATCATTACAAATCATGGACATTGGAAAAGGAACAAAACGTATTAGCATTAAATATACAGGGATTGATGAACAACAGGTATTATTAAAAGGACAATTAATTGGGATATTCGGACAAGGGAGTTGGTGGCAATTGACTTAGAAAAGTTGTATGGTATTGGTGGACCCCATAGCATCTCTCCAGGCCTTGTTGTACTTGACAACTTCTAGAACCCTAACCATTCCCATCCGGAAAATGCTACTCTTCCTCTGTAACTCCCGTCCGGGATTACCGCTGGTTTTTTTTATTTATTTATTTAATAAGTAAATAAGTATTTTTTTAATAATATTCTTATTTGAAAACAAATTAAAAAAATTAATATAATATATGTAAAAAAACACACACACACACACAAAATGAACTAACGGGAGACACGGTGGTGGCTGTTGAGCCACTCATTCCTATTCCTATCCCCACTTCTCTTGCTAACAAGGATATGCACTGCGAAAACACTTGGCCCAGAATTCTGTGTGTTTTCGACAATTTTGCGCTGGCAATAAATGAAAAGCTAGCTAGCTAGCTAGGGAGTATAGGCACTACTGCATGATTCCTTTATATTTTGTTTGTTTATGGCGCACTCAGCCTTTCATTTTGTGGCTTTTCAAACTTTCAGTACGTTTCAATATAGTTTGGCTAATTAATTAGCACTAGTAGTTGGAACTACAAATTACCAAGAACAAGAAACAATTATTCGATCGTGTTGAACAATATTAGTCGTAATGACTAATTTTATTGACTTGCATTTACATGAATATCACTGGTATGTGATTCTTTTAGTACATTTTGTTTGTTTCTATTATATTTATTACGGCGGTCAACTAAGTCAAAAAGAAAAAGAAATGGGTAAAAAATTCTTATATATTCATCTTCGAAAAAGTCATGAAAGGCTAGCTAATCCAATATCCCAGACTGATCAGGACGAAAGGAAGATCATTATCCATGTGAAAACCTTTCTAACGTCCCTGAGCCAAATGGGCCGAATCTAAGGATTTTCTTTACTGGTCATCAGCTCCGAATAAATCACATGACATGTTTCTTGCCAACTCTCTCTCTCTCTCTCTCTCTCTCTCTCTCTCTCTCTCTAGTTTGGTAACGGATATTTTGGGCCATAGAAATGATCATATGTGCATTCAAATTTCAAATAGATTGGTTACGGTTCAGTTTGGATATTAAAATTATTTTATCTCATCATTATAATTTTTTATAAATTATATATATAAATAATAAATAATTCAATTTTTTCAAATAACAAAACAATAATAATATTAAAAAAAATATTCTAATAATATTTTATTTAACTTTTAACTAAACCATTTCATTTTATCTTACTATCCAAACCCACCTAAAGGTATTACGGGATATATATTAAAAAAAATGGTTTGAAAAAGAAGAGTGGATATATATATATATACTTTGATGATAGGGAGAGGAAGAAAAATCAATGAAATGAATTGTATGGTTTTTATATGAGAAATGATATATAGAAGTCTCAAATGTATAAATCTTGTGTATCATCTTTTTAAAAATATGGATCCCACCATAAAAAAATGTAAAAAAACAAAACTTTTTAAGTAGATCAATATTTTTACAAAAAATTTATATAAAATTTATGTATTTGAGATTTATACCTAATATTACTATTCTTATATATATATATATATATGATGTACGTCCCCGACAACGGAGAATGCGATGGTGTACCTATAAAAAACGAAGACAAAAAACAACTGCATGCATGGGAATGTGGTGAACTTTGTTTTAGTTAAGAAAGAGCTTAATTGGTGGTTGATGACGTTTGTCAAGTGGCATTTCTTTTTCAAGATCAGAATTAAATTAGTTGGTAGTTTAATCTTACGGTACAAGTCAGGCGGGAGAAGATTTCATATCTGAATCGATCTGAAAGAAGAGATAATATTAGATAATCTCCAACGACCACTCCGAGATTTTTAAAACATGATGAACATTATATATACCTGACCATTTTTTACTTTATATTTTGAGCTAAATATTATCGGATTTTCATAACACAAACTTGAGCTAAATATTATCTGATCATTCTTGTTTTCTTTTTCACGTCATCTTTTATTTAATTTCCTAATCCGTTATTTTCATGAAAAAGCTCTATATATATATATATGTATATATATATATTAAGGCCACTGTAAGATCAAAACGAAACTATTAAAAGAAAATAATGACTGACATGACTTGCACCCAAAATGGCTGATTATTATTGTTATGAATGAGCAACGTATACAATTTTTCATATTTGGAAGGCTGAAAGGAGTGGACATTTTTCAACAAGGATCTGCCTGTGCTATTATTAGACCCCGATCGAGGTCAATTAATTGTTGGTTGGCATGATAACTGGCCTGGTTTTGAATGAACAATATCTTCCTGCAAAGATTTTCATTAATCCTTTTGTGGAGGGTTTTTCATAATAGTCTGCCATTTGATGTCGGTATTCAAAATTCATCGACCCACTTTTCTTTGGCTTCAAAATGACATTACTATCGTGCTATTCAGGAGTATTTGGACCATGACGTCAAGTAGTACTTAAGCTTATAAAATTCCATTGGCACATCATGATCAGGTGTACGTGGAGATATTTTGCAGATACAAAATGCAGCAAGGGATATTGGGAGAATGAAGTTTTGGGAATCCAATGCATGCATTGCATGGGCGAGAGATGATATATATGTTTCAGCAATTACCCTTAACCCTTACCCTGGTTTGGATTAGTAAATACTTCCATCTCATCTCATCTCATAATTTTAATATCTAAATATTTTTTATTTTTTAATTTTCAATTTTTTAATTTAATCATTACAACTTTCTCAAACTTTCAAACAAAATATAAAATAATTCAACTTTTTGAAATCTAAAAATAAAAATACTATTAAAAAATAATATTATAACAATATTTTAACTTTGTAATATTTTTATTCAACTTATTCTATTTCATTTTCCAAAATCTCATAAGCATCTTAACTCAAATCATTTCAATACTATTCACAAATTATTTCACTAGTATTCACATATCATCTTATTTCATCTTATCTCACTATACAAACCATCTTAATATTCCTTTAATATTTAAGCAGCCAAAAGTTCACATTCTCATGAGATGGACCAAGTCCTCCGTTAGAAAAACATGTGAAGCTCAATTTTGACGGAAGTACTTCTGCTGAACCTAAAGCCCTCTTCAGACACCAATGTCTTTTGATAACATCATGTTAGGTTTGGATTAAAAAAATATATATCATAATATTTTTTTTAAAATTTTCACACAAATATAATAAATAATTATTTATTTTTAAATTCTTAAATAATAATATTAAAAAATAATATTTTATTTTATTATAACTTTAATTCCAAACTCATTTTCAAAACCTCTCCCGAGTCCCTGACACTCAGCCAGCCCCAGTCCAACCGCGTTTCTTTCACAAAATGTGAAAGCAGAAAAGAACAGAGCCTGAGATCAGCTAGAGAGATCTAACATTGACGTATTCTTGGGATGGAGACACACAGTGGTCACAGACGACTCAAAAGAGAATAATTTGCACTAATTAGCAGGAGAGATTATTTTTAGAACACACATATATACACACACACCACATTCATTATTTATAATCCAGATCTGCTTGGCAGGATCGAGTTCATCCCACCAAATCATAATTTGGATATTTTCTATACATATCTGTATTTATTTGTTATGCATTTTAAATATTATATTCTGAATAATACTAGATATAATGCAAAAAAAAATTATTAAACGCATTGCTAATGCAAAATCGTAAATCTTTTTTATATGTTAGCATAAAAAAATAATCTCTATTTTAATTTTTCTTATACTAATAATAATAATAAATTTCTTGATTATAGTAATTAACCTGATTTCTCATTTTCCGTCTGACGCGTACGTGTCTTTTCCCAGAGATTCCCAAGTCCCAACGCGTTTGACGACTCTCCCTTCCCTTTAAAAAAAAAAAAAATAGAGTCCGTCGCGCCAAGTCATCTTCAACCGCTCTCTCTCTCTCTCTCTCTCTCTCTCTCTCGTTAGCAACTACGTACGACCATTGATAATCTGTTATTAATTCCTTGCACACAAGTTCACACTTCACACACATATAAATATGTATGTAATAAGTATTTTTCTTTTTGTTTTTGTTTTTTAAGTTTTATGGGACGATGAAGGCCAGCAATCCTAAGCACGAACGCCGTTGGGCCTCTGACACCGTTCCCCACGGAACGGCGTTGAGCACTGGATCCTCGCCGGCTGGAACTGAATACAGTTCCGCTGAAGAGTTCGTTGAAGTCACGCTCGATCTACAAAATGATAATACAATTGTGCTTCGAAGTGTTGAGCCGGCCACGGTGATTAGTATTGATGACGGGACAGCCGCTGCAGCTGCTTCGGCGTCGGCGCCTGCATCGAGGTCGGCTTCGATCAAGAGGAGCTCGTCCAGAAACCTTCGGCAGTTATCTCAGGAGCTGCGGGCCGAGCTGGTGAGGCGGTTTTCGTGGAGCCACGGCCACGCATCCCGTACTCATCTTCCGACTTCTGCTGCGTTGGTAAATGCTGCTCAGAACAGCGCCGGAGCCGAGAGCAGCGGTTTCGCCTCGCTTTTGGCCGCTCGAGCTCAGCGGAGGGAACGAGCTCAGCTAGACCGGAATAGGTCCGGCGCTCAGAAAGCTCTTCGTGGACTCCGATTCATCAGCAACAAAACCAATAGCGTCGATACATGGAGCCAAGTGGAAAGAAATTTCCATAACCTCGCCAAAAACGGTTCTCTTTACCGCTCCGATTTCGCGCAATGCATAGGTTCAGACTCATGATTCTCATCCAACCTAAGCAGTCCGAAAAATACATATATTCTCTTTTTTTGGCCAGAAAAAATCACTTCCGGAATAACTTTTATCCATTTTTTCTTGAATTTTTGATAATTTATTCAGGAATGAGAGATTCGAAGGAGTTTGCTCTAGAGCTGTTCGATGCTCTGGGACGGAGACGAAGGCTCAAGGTTGACAAGATTAGCAAGGAAGAGCTTTACGAGTTCTGGTCCGAGATTACTGATCAAAGTTTTGACTCACGTCTCCAGATCTTCTTCGAAATGTGCGTACGCACGCATACTTAATTAGTGCAATCATCAGTTTAAGCTTTTGTTTATTTAATTGTTCCACTTCCTCTCTTTTTTTCAAAAGTTTATATCAGAGTCCCATGATCAATCACAAACGTGAATGGAAAGGACAAACTATTTTTCACGCTTATTAAATTATTTTGAAAAAGTAAATTATGCTAACTACTTCACAGTAATTTACTAATTTGATATTATGTTAATTATATTACAGGGTGGACAAGAATGAAGATGGTAGAATTGGTGAAGAAGAAGTTAAAGAGGCAAGGTTTCTGTCCAAACAATTTCTCTGCACGTCTCACTATTTTTTCTCGATATTTGAATTGAAGTTGCGGGAATATTATACCTGAATTATTTAATTATGTATGATTTTTCCCATGCCAACTAGCTTAGGAACTGAAATTATAGTCAGTTAAAAAAAACAGAAGGTACGGTTGAGTCAAAAGGTTTTAGTAATTTCAAATTAATTATAGTTTTGCATAATTAATTAACTTCATGCCTACCCTCGGCTCAGGGTCCATGAGTTTGGCAGTGGATATTAAGTTTTGGGGGTAGCACTTAAGATTATTAGTGACTCATTGACTCATGGACCAGCGATGCTCTCGTGGGGTTGGGGTCAAGCTATGGCTCAAGTTTGACTTGTAGGGAGTGCTTGCGGTTCTCGCTATCTAGCCCCTTCCTATCTGACTCCCAACGGGTTGGGTGCTACTATAATCACATCATGGTAGAAAAGTCATCTCTAGTCGTCCACTCCAACCCTTTTTGGCCAAAAAAAAAAAATTAATTTTATGTCTTTGGTGTTTGAAACTGCAAAACTCGTCACAAGGTCTTATTAATTTGGGTTATAAATATATTTCTTTTTTCTTAAAACAAAAATCAACGTTAGGCAGGATTCGGTAACCTTGAACCCATGAAATTCAAGAACTAACCACTCCAACGTTATAAATGAGGGATTAGGTTCTTCACATTTCGTACTCCATGACGTTTCCCGATATTGTTCTAAATTAGGCATCGTGTTATCTAGTTAGATGGACTTTCCAAGAGTTAGTGAACTATAATGTCGGTTTTTTAGTGCTTGAGAATAAGGTGGACACTGGCGTCTCGAATTCTCTGTTTTCAAGGGAGATTATAATTCGTTGATGCAATAATGTCATTTTCAGTGGGGTTGGTAATGGCTTCTCGGTCAATCTGTTTCCTTTTCATGAGTGTCGTCGAAAATTTCAATCTGTTTTAATTGTTTTGAATTTCGATTTTGTTTTTATTTGACGGTTAGATTATTATGCTAAGTGCTTCTGCGAACAAGTTATCGAGACTGAAGGAACAAGCAGAGGAATATGCTGCTCTGATCATGGAGGAGTTGGACCCTGAAAGACTTGGCTATATTGAGGTAATTTGTTTTATATATCTTTCGTCTCATTTGAATATGAGAAATGCAATCGATAAAAGTTATTGATTGAATTATTTATTTTTTTATTTTTAAATTTTTTTACTTAAAAGATTAAAAAATAACTATTAGTGAATTAATATTTTTTTATTTTTTAAAATTATTTAAAAATATATAAAAAAAATGATTGAAATAAAATAAAAATACATTTACGTCAACTTTTATTAGTTTATCATCGGTTTTAGTGGCATTACCCTTTATATATTGCAGTGGTACGACTACTTTCATGAGTTTTGGAAAAGAAATGTACTATAATTATATAAAATTCGTTGTCTTTAATTCTCAAATTATGCTTAGGCATGCATTGGAGAACTAACTACAGTAAACCCGAATTAATTTTGTTTCTTTATTGAATGTTTTATTGTAATTTCAGGATAGTTTCGGATTTTCTATCCGTAATCAACATTGACAATAATTTTTTTAAGTTTCAATCTTGTACTTGACTTTGACATTTTGGTCGAAGACTAGTACTGTATGTTGGCTACTCGTCATAATTGAGCTAGCATGTGGTCACTATTTAATATCAGCGTTGATTTTTTCTTTTTCTTTTTCAAGCACATCACTATCCGACTGAAGTTAAAAAAAAAAAAAAAACTTTAGTACTACAGGCTTCTACAAAAGATTGAGTAGCAGATTTTAGGAGAGAGACGTAACTTTATTTTACATACCTAAGCATTATTATATAGGCATGGACAAGATAATAATATTGTATACATTTAATTGATATTAAAAGATAAATGATATTTACTGTTGGAAGTCTTGTATTATTATTATTATTTTTTTAAAATAAATCTAAAACTTACATAAAAATAATTATTTTTTTTAATAATAACTTCATTCTTTTAAAAAATAATATACACGACTCGACTTCCTAGAAACGCAACCAACATTAAACATCCTTTTTAAAGCCTCGTGACCACTATAATTCCGATTCACCGTTTGACATGTATAAAGTAGCGTTCCCATGTGCGAGTTTGATGTTACTTTGTCCAGTTTCACGTAATCCCAAATTATTATACCCATAGGCACGCGTGTAATTGTATTGTCGATCAAAGATTTTGCACTATTTGGCTGACATGGTCTAGATCATAGTGTCCCCCACATGATTAAACTCGTGATGACTTTTCTGCTTGATTTGTACATGTGCTTGGTTGGTGATGATTCGCAGCTATGGCAATTGGAAACGCTTTTGTTACAAAAGGACACGTACCTAAACTACAGTCAAGCGTTGAGCTACACAAGCCAAGCCTTGAGCCAGAACCTACAAGGGCTGAGAAAGAAAGGCCCCATAAGAAGGTGGAGCACAAAATTGCTGTACTATTTGCAAGAGAATTGGAGGAGAATTTGGGTCTTGACATTGTGGATAATGATCATGATTGGGCTGTTCATATGGAAGTTCTATCAGTACAAGAATAGAAGTGCCTTCGAAGTCATGGGTTATTGTCTTTCTACGGCCAAAGGTGCGGCTGAGACCCTTAAGTTCAACATGGCCCTCATTCTCATGCCCGTCTGTAGAAACACCATCACTTGGCTCAGGTCCACCAAACTGGCTTACTTTATACCTTTTGACGACAATATCAATTTTCACAAGGTACAATTCTCACCCAGCCGATCCCTCTTGGTCGTTTATTATTGCTTTGTTCATACGTTAAGTTCATATATAGGACCGATTCTAGAGAGACTTCATTTTTAAAGTCAACATGAAGGTTGATCTCAGTCGTTATAGGACTGCACCCATTCGCACGAAATAGAATTCTAAAATAATTAATCAGCGCCGACGCAGAACATTAGTTAGTTTTTAAGTCGTCAAATCTCAACAAGTTGGTCTGGAAAAAAATAAGTTTTCAAATCCCAAAACATTGGCTGTTTAAGGACTTTTTCTTTTGTCCAAGAAATGGAAAAAGACTCGAATTGTGCCACCAACCGAAGATGTCGAGGAATTGTTTTTTAAATAAATCTTGATCTAGCTGAATAATATAAAAGAGATCAGTAATATTACAGGTTTGTTAAGTGTCTAGTTCTCATGCACTTAGGTTTATTAGAAAATAAATGTTATCCATCTTGAAAAAAATCTTCTTCTTTTTTCTTTTTTTTGAGATTTTTAATGTCAGATAATAGTTATTAATTTTTTCAAAAAACTTATCGAAACTTACAAAATCTAAACATGTACAAATAATTTTCTTTAAAAAAATCTTCTAGTTATTTTTTTCCATAGACGTGACTGCGCTATATTTTATATTTTACACCAAAAGGTCCAAGGTTGTCGTTGAATAATTCACAAGATCATCTTCCTAAAAACTCTGCATTTCTATATACATACTGATGCAGTACAATATCTAAATAATTAAATTAATAGAACGATGACATATATGGATCATATTGCATCTTAGATACCTTTTTCGTCTTCAAGGGTTTGGCTTACCAGTCTTTGTTGGGATTAACGGGTATCAACGGCTAATTTGAAATATAATAGTGGAAGTAAATAAAAGAAAATTCAACAATCATACAAAAAAATCAAGACTTATGTGGTTTGGCTTAAAACAAGCTCCACTGGCAGAGTTGATCTCAAATAATTCACTATCATAAAATGAAGTATAAGAGAGGTATCACAAATCACTCCTCAATCTCAAAAGTCTCAATACACCCATTGAATTCTCAAAATCTCACAAAAGGTGTTATTTGCCTTTTCTCTCTGTTCTAGCCGCTCAAACACACAAGGCAATAAAAAATAACATGTATTTATACTATACGGCGCGGAAGTCCTAAAACAAAACATTCTCAAGCGGCGGGTTGAGTAGTGCTAGAGCGAACATTAGGATTGACGTTTTACTCGAGCTGAGTGTCGAGTAATTGATAAACGAACTCTCGAGTTGACTCTCGCTCAAGTTGACTGTCGAGTGAGTGACGAGCGAATTCATGGGTTGACGTTTCGCTCGAACTGACTGTTGAGTAACTGTCAATCTAACAATCTGTATAAAGTTTCGCTCGAGCGATAAAAATACCGTTTGAGCTAACAATCCATAGAGAGGCTTTTTTAATAAGAACAAGCCACCTCTCAACCGTCTTCATATCAAGTACGTACCATTACTCGCCGCGGTGGACTACTGTTAACTGCAAGGAGGAAAATGTTGGTCTGTAGAGGTCCTGAATTCAATATATATGTTGGAAACCTCGGCCGACCAAACTCAAAAGCTATTAGAATACTTGATGTATGACTACCCGTCTACCTCTGAATACATTCGTTTTGATTTTTGTTTTTGTTAACTGCTCCTTGCAGACCATCGCTGCAGCCATTGTAATTGGTATCATTCTCCATGCCGGAGACCACCTTGCATGTGATTTTCCAAAGCTGGTACACCTGTCTGAGGAAACCTATACGGACACTTTTCATCTTCATCATGATTTTGGGGTACATAAACCCGATTACATAGGCCTGGTTAAAGGGGTAGAAGGTGTGACTGGAATTCTAATGGTGATCTTGATGTTGATTGCATTTACACTGGCAACACGACGGTTCAGGCGGAATCATATCAAGCTGCCCAAGCCCTTCAATAGGCTCACTGGTTTCAATGCCTTCTGGTATTCACACCACCTATTTGTCATTGTCTATGTGTTGCTCATCGTCCATGGTTTATTCGTCTATCTTGTGCACAAGTGGTACCTTAAGACGGTATACTTCTGATATCTTTGACTAGTGATATTCATATATATCTTCAGATGTAGCCGAACGTTGCTTTTGCTTAGAAGAGTTGGATAACATATTGAGTTCCTGCGTGCAGACTTGGATGTATCTTGCTGTTCCGGTTTTACTATATGCTGGAGAAAGGTCCCTTAGGTACTTCCGGTCTGGTTCCTATACTGTCCGTCTTCTGAAGGTGAGAAGATCAGTTTACTAACCGCCTCTGCCATTTACTTAACAACAAACCCAAGCTGCATATATCCCCTTGATTGAAGCATTACTGTGCAAACTGTTTGCGTTTGGAAGGCATCTGGAGCTCACCCAGCTGGAGCCAATGCCTTCCACTTGGATTGCATATATATTCTCGTGCTGTTTTTTCTATTTATTTCAAGGCTGACAGAGCTAAAAATTTCCCCCTTGAATTGTCTAATTTTTAGGTTGCCATCTATCCTGGAAATGTGCTCACATTGCAAATGTCTAAGCCACCCCAGTTCAAGCACAAGAGTGGACAGTACATGTTTGTCCAATGCCCTGCGGTTTCTCCTTTTGAGTGGTAAGTCATTACAGCTTTGGCTGATCACTTAACGTATATTTTGGGGAAAATTTCATGAATTTACCACCACTTCCGCTAGTAACTTATATTTAATGACATTCTTGTAGTCAGTTTAAATGCTGTGTGTGAGAATATATGCTGGATGCTTTAACAGTTCATTAAAATAAAAAAATTCTCGTATCTGAATCACCACATGCTGCCTGCAGTGCTAAATTCCTGGCATCTTGGTAACAAAGGAAAAGGAAAATTAGAAAGTTGAAACAAATTAAGATTCTTTTGAATGCCTCAGGCTTATTTTTAGACCATGATATTTGAATTCTGAAGAATTGAATTAGAAAACCTCAAGAAGACCTCCCTTCTTGGTGTTCGACTTCACTTGGCTCTTTATGTTAGAAGACCTCCTTCAGTATCTGACTTCTCTTGATTCTTGATGCAGTTAATATGATATGGTTTGTGTATTGCAGGCATCCATTTTCCATTACCTCTGCTCCTGGAGACGACTACCTCAGCGTTCACATTCGGCAGCTAGGTGATTGGACACAAGAGCTTAAGAGGCTATTCTCTGAATCCTGTGAGCCTCCTGGGGCTGGAAAGAGTGGACTTCTCCGGGCTGACGAAACAACCAAGAAAAGGTACATTTCGTATCTCTTTCTAATGTCTTCCCTCCTTCAGTTTTCACTTCATAATACATCATTTAATATGCAAAATTCCTCTGATCTGGAGATAACAGTCTACCGAAGCTCTTAATAGATGGACCGTATGGGGCTCCAGCGCAAGACTATAGCAAGTATGATGTCCTGCTACTTGTTGGTCTGGGGATTGGTGCAACACCTTTTATCAGCATTCTAAAAGATCTGCTCAACAACATTGTCAAAATGGAGGAGGAGGAGGCAGTGAGTATCTCGTTTTATTTTGCAACATCACTAGTGATGGCATTCTCTTAATTTTAAACCTGCAAATATTGTACATACTCGTTAATCAGTCCTATAATATGTAGAATCATCACAATGCCTTGGAATAATGTTTTTATCTTAAAACTAACAGTTCAGTTTCCTTCTTTTCAGGATTCAATCTCAGATGTCAGTAGAATATCAGACCTGAATTCTGGAAGTACAGACCCTGATATGGTCAATACAGCATGTCCAAAGCGGAAAAAGACTCTCAAGACCACTAATGCTTACTTCTACTGGGTAACTAGGGAGCAAGGCTCGTTTGATTGGTTTAAAGGAGTCATGAATGAAGTAGCCGAGCTTGATCAAAGGGTAAAGAAAACACTCTGAACAACCACCAATGCCTGTGCTTAAATTTGTCGTTGGTTGCATTCTTTTGTTGAATATCTAGTTTGGCGACTCTAACTTGGTCAAATATCGATTTTATTTAGGGTGTCATCGAGATGCACAACTATCTGACTAGCGTTTACGAGGAAGGAGACGCCCGATCGGCTCTCATTACCATGGTGCAAGCTCTCAACCATGCCAAGAATGGAGTCGACATTGTTTCCGGCACTAGGGTATACACTTCCATCGACGCTTACCATTTCACATTATCTTTTATTATTCCAGACACAAATCAATGCCATCTTTATGCCAAGGAGTATGCTTCTATAATTTAATCACACAACCACTACAATATGGTTACATATGCAAACGATCCTGCATGTGTTTACTAAACATTTCTGGTCCCTAATATTAGGTGCGAACCCACTTCGCGAGGCCTAACTGGAAGAAAGTTTTCTCCAAATTATGTTCCAAGCACTGTTCTGCTAGAATTGGTGAGTGAAGCCACCAAATATTTACTATAGCGAATTTATATGGCTTTCTTCTTATGTTGTAATTATGGTTTTGTTTGTATGGATTAGGGGTATTCTATTGTGGGGCACCGGTTCTGGCCAAAGAACTTAACAAGCTCTGCTACGAATTCAATCAAAAAGGTCCTACCAAGTTTGATTTCCACAAGGAGCATTTCTAGAAGACCGCGTGGGTAACTCCATTATTTACACCCTCACTTCACCAATCCATGATCTCTAACACTCCCATCTATTACAGTAATTTTTTTATACCAATGTACACGAAAAGAAAAACAAGCAAAAGGAAAAAAAACCAAATTGAAGCAATATATAATAGAAATATGAGAAATGATATTTGCAGTTATAGAGTGCGCAAGTACCGTGCACTTTTTTTAAAAAAAAATGAATAAATAAGAGATTCATATGAAAAAATTAATTTTTTAACAATGGATCCCACTCTTTTTCAAAATTAGTACGTGAGACTTGCATAACTCATAATTGTACATAGCATTACTCTATAAATATAACATATAGATATAGAATTTTCCATTTTAGACCGGCTCTGGATTTCTGCACATGGCATAGCAGCTACAAAAGGAGTAGTTGTTGACATGGCCGAGCATGATTATTGATTGATTATCCAGACAATTGTAGACGGGTAGAAATAGGACTCATAGAGGGTAGGTTTACGGAGTGGTGGGATCCGGTTGGATCGGCCTTTTTGTTTCCAAAACTTTTCAACATTTTCCTAGTTGGGGCCGCGAGTCCTTTCTGATCGAGAGAAAGATGTCCACATGTTTGGTTCTTAGAATAAGGAACATCATCTGTAAATCAACTTCGTATTGTTATACATATTACCCGCAATCATATTATCGTCAAATAGTTTAAATTATGTCCAACATGTAACATATAAGATGTATATATATCGGTTGCCTCATGTTTTTATTTATAAGAAAATTGGGGCTAGGTGATTCGATTTATAGGCAATAGGATGTACATTCTCTACGAGAGAAGGGAATTATAAGTATCATTAGACAATAAGATAATTAACTTCATTCTCTTTAATAAAACTGGCTTCCCATCTCAATACTCAATAGATTGACATTCGGTTTTATCCGTTAAGATATCTTTTAAAATAATAAATGACTCTTTTTTCTTTTTTTCTTTTTTAACCTATTATTAAATGAAATTTTATAACTTCGATCAACTCATTTATTTTTCAAACGAATTTAAATTTATTCTCAAATTAATTAATTTTGAAAAAAATTGATTGCAGCCACGTGTCTGCCTGCAAATCCAATCGACTTCGATGTGCATGATTTTTTTCAGCAAGAGCAGTCTTCAAAAGTATGGGGCTGAGGAAATCAGCAGGTCAATGAATATATGGGCTGATCTACGGGCTTTAAAACGGGCCGAGCCGAAGGCCGAGTCTTTAGTGAGCAAGAGAGAGAGAGAGACGCGCTAATACAGAACTTGATAAAAATATATGGGCTGCTTTTCGGGTTTTACAGAAGGACTTTCTTGTAAATTAATTATAAAGAAATTGAGCTTTCTAAAATGTTAGAAAGGGTAATCACTTAAAATTAAAATGATTTTTATTGATGTGGTATACTTATATTGATTTATTAAAATAAATTATAAGAAATAGTAAATATATTATTACCTTTTTAATAAATTAATCCGTACGATGGTGGGAAAAAAGAAAAAAAAATATTACCAATGCCCAAATTGCAGTTGGTGATGGAAATGACATACATGACCAATTTAAAATCACAAAAATCTTTTATTTTAAGGTTACTGAACATCATGACGTCAACAGAACGAGGCAATAATAAAATAATAGCATAATTTATAGCACTAACTTTATGTTGAAATTTAGATTATGCTTGGATGTTTCATCTTATTCAAAATTTTCATCTCATCTCATCTTATCATTACAATCTTTTCAAATTCCTATATAAAATATAATAAACAATTCAACTTTTTCAAATCCCAATACAACTTTTTCAAATTCCAATTTAACTTTTTCAAATCTTCTAACTAAAAAATAATATTTTAAACTTTAAAACAAAACATAAAATTCTCATCTCACCTTCCAAACATATCCTAGTTCCTCCTCCAAAACTCAAAAGTGATCAGTGATTCAGTCGTTATATTTTATTATTGGAGCCAAAAGTAAGTCATTTAAAAAAGATACCGTTGTGGGCCAAATAAAGCTGATTCTTTCATCTTTAACCCATTCATTCAGCGCTTTTTTGTTTGAGGAACATTCAGCTTTTATCAAGTCAATATAGCTGACCCAAACTCCTTTCTGGTTTGGTGCAAGACTTTGCACTATATTGTATCTGAATTAATGGTCCATATTCTACATATAATAAAAGCATGATGCACTGCAACCAGCAACGAAGATGAGACTATTCTCATAACACAAGATTGTATCTGAACGAGCTTCCCACGTATTATTTTAAAAAAAAATGTAATTTATTCCATATACTTGTCATCAAAATGATTATTTACGATAAAAATGAGATTGTTCTCGATCGTAAAGCTAGGTTTTTTTTTTTTTTTTGTTTTTTGAAAAGAGTAAGGCTAGGTTGTAGTCATGTATAATGCTTGTTCAAAGAAAACCTTGTTGTTTGAAACTTGTAGGTGGGAAATTAATGCAGTTCCTTAATTAGTTCAAGTTTGCTGTTGGAAAAAATAGTACCTAGTACTGTACGCGGTGTTTTGACTTTTGAATCAGAATATGTAGTCATGGTCCTTAATGGTATGCGCATGGGCGTTTAGGCTACGTCGTACGTACCTGCGATTAAGCAAGAAAAAATAATAATTGTAACATTGTTTTTCTAAATTGATAAATATTAGATAATGTCAAACTCCAGCTCAAAGTCTAGTTTTTTGTGTAGTAATTTACGCAATTGCACACACATGATACGTATATATAATAGCCTATTCCGGCCTGGAGCTCAAATTTATATATACATTACCCTAAATGACCTTTCTTTTTTTTAAAGAGAAATAATAATTTCCTCGACTGTCTAAACAGATCATTATAGGTTCATCATGTAGTGATAGAACTTAAAAGGTGGGCAAAAAAATGAGGGGAGTTAAAATGGAAAACTTTGATATATAATATTGGAGTGTTTAGCTAGGATAGCAGATCATAGGGTCCGGATTAACACTAGAATAAGAAAAATTCTTTTCATTAACTATTATTTAATACTGAAATAAACAGTAATTAGTGACTGATTCATAACATTTCTACTAGACTTATATCTAGGTTCTTTGGATACTGATATTGTAGCAACAGCTTTAGTTGAATTGGGGGACCCTAGCTTTTACGTCCTTACCAATGAACACTGCCTTGTACGGCACAATAAATTTATAGTGGTGAATTGGGCAAGTCTAGAATGGCTGCCTCATGTACATCCATGATGATTTCTCGGCCAATATTGTTTGATTCCTTCAACTGCATGCATAATCCGATACCAGCATTATGAAACTCGATCGGTACAGCTTTTTCCTCGGAGAATTTATATTTCAAGTAACCTCGTTCGAACGCTACGCGTGAAAGTTATTAATTTCAATCATCAATCGATCTCATGATCTTTCTCATCTAGCGAGAAGATCGAGGAGACCCCTTTGTATGAATGTGGGTAGCCCCCACTAGGTATAATTACCTTTTACTTAACTATACCGAATCCCCAACACTCATTCTATTCAGGGCATAGAATAAAAGCGTCTTCTTCAATCTTTTCGTATTAATTGTTAGCTTAAAGGTTTGTTTGGAAATATAATTATTTTTAGATATATTTAAATTATTTTATTATAATTTATAAATAATTTATTATTACGTACAAATAATTTATTATTATTTTTTTATTATTTATAAATTATTTTATTACTATTCAAAAATGATTTGAAATATTTGAGGTCCAAACGGAATGCTATCAGTATCTTTCTAGAGGAGATATATGCTTTTAACATGATATTGAAGTTTGGTTTGCTTTGTTTTTTGCCTTTTTACATGTAACAATTATCCACTAGTTTTTTCTTCTTCTTCTTTTTTTTTTTTTTGGTTTTGATTGGATGATTGGATCATCTACGTACACGATAGTTCTGCTTAATTGCCTTAGTTTTGGGTAATCCATTCGTTTGTTTTCTGATCTTATTAGGCATGGAAGTTATGGAGAATGAACAATCGTACAAATCATAAATAGACTATTTGGTATATTGATAATAAATAGACAATCGTAGTACATGATCTGTTTTTAGACTTTTGGATTTGATGTCCAAATGTAACGATCGACATCATTAATGTTAAAACCTAACTAAAAGATAGACAAAAATAAGTAATGTGGTATGGTTTTAATAGGGTGACAAAATACAACTACTTATAATTCAAATTTGGAGTAATTCTTGATGTTAATGGATGGCTAAATTTCAACTTATATATGTTCAAAGTATAATTAGGTGTGCATGAAGTGAAAAATTAATTATGAGGTAAAGTACTATTAAAATCCACTTAATTATATGCAAAAAGGATTAATTAAGATCAAAGAAAAGTTAGGAGGTTGTATTTGACATAGCCCTGCAGTCTTAACAATATTGTTTAATCCTTAATTAGTGGCCTAATAATGTTTAATTAACACTCGCTCGCAGCCAGCCAGGCAAAGTCGTTTGAATTCAGAGATGAATTGAGATGGTTTGTGAATAGTAGAATAAAATATTTTTAGAATATTATTCTTAATATTATTGTTGTTTTGAAATTTGAAAAAACTGAATTGTTTATTATATTTTATATGAAAATTTGAAAAAATCGTAATGATGAGATGAGATAAATTAATGTAGATTTTGAATTCAGACGAGTCGTCCTGGCACTGTAGATACTTGATAGAAGCTTCTATTGGCAATATCATCATTATACGAATACTAGTGATCAAAGTGATCTCTCAAACACGTTTTACATGATAACGTTTTTTTTTTAAAAAAGAAAAAAAATCTAAACCTGTCTTCACCTAGCTAATTTATTTCATATATCAGTCCTACTCTTATCTTATTACAACATGTCATGTAATTTAAATTATTTATATAAATATTAATTTAGTTAGTCTGATATTCTAATAGAATAAATATACCATGTATCATGTGTACTTTGAAATTACTAATTAATAATTATCCATCGATCAAAAACATCTCCGAGCGAGTATATACTAATTTGGTCTCTAGGACCAACAACTCGTAGTACTCCACCTGCATGCTCAAAGTTATTTGCAATTTCTTAGTTGTCAGGAATTGTTAAATAATATCATATAAATAATTAAATTTATATTTTTTTATCAAATTTAAATTTTTTGAATAAGTTTTGATTTTACATGATAACAGAGTAGAGATCTTGAATTCGAATATAAACTTTATACTCTATTTCATTTAGTTAAATATTTAACGTGTTGAACTTACTCATCGAGAGAGAGTTTGACCCATATATACGTGAGAGTTAGGAAGTGTTAAAAATATAATATAAATAATTAAATTTAACTCTTCGTATCAATTTAAACTTTTAAAATAAGCGATAATTTCACTTAAAGAAAAACAAGTTAATTAATTGAGAAATAGAAAAGCTCCTTCTAATTAATATTTTTGAAATCAATGCATACTATCAAGTCGATCTAGCTAATTGAAGAAGTCAAAATGTCAAACGAGGTAGTCACCTTTAAGAAATTGGAAGACTTTCAAACCTCGTAATATTATGATTAGTAATCATATTGCCCACCACTTAACCTAAGAATTTAATTTCAACGTCCTATTGTTTTCATTCAAAAATTTCATCAATCGGTATTGGTATATGACAAGACGTTGTTTGTTTTTTTAATACCCATCATAATGTATATATATATATATATATATATTATTAATCATGCATATTTATGTTGTATATATTTCTAACGTAGGATTTAATTTTGTTTTTTTTAAATTTTTTTCGTCGCACATGATGCATGCCAGCATTTTTAATTCCTATTTTTGGAGATCACAAGAACTCTTGAAATTAATGTTGTTTACTAGTTCCCTTGAACATCACGATCGAGCTGGGAAAGTATTCTTGCAAATTAAGGACTATTAAAATAATAATGAATATTCTTATCATCGGTGACCAAAGATATCATGTAAAATATATATATATATTCGGGTCCAATCGATCGATCCTCTGATTTGGCCAAAAGAAAAAAGCTTTTTTCAATAGTTATGCGAACTATCTATAAAAGGACGATCTTGAGATGACATGCATGACCAGCCGCCTCATGAGTAACAAATTAAGTGCATGATTCTCAATGGAAAGAGTCAGCCTACCTAGCTAGTTTTTTCTTTGGTCAACCTGATTCATAGTTTGGTGGTCATATATGGAATCGTTGGCCTTTCAAAATTCACACCCTATCCCACTAAAGAAAATATTCAAATTCTAAACTCATGCTTGCAACTTGCAAAGTGTCGACATTCACCACTATGTTTTTGTCACCCATGATCATAAGTACTATAGTACCATTGAAGCAGCGAATTAAGCCTGAATTTATGTAAAATTATATTTACAAGCATGCGAGAGTAGTACACATCCTCTACACGAGTTGACATAATATAACTTGATTTGCAAAATAAGTTCAAAATTAAATTTTTTTACAAAGTAAACTATGATCATATATCAAAAGCGTGACCGGAAAAAGAATGTATTGAGCCGAATATATATATATAATGAAACAAAAATGCTATAGACAACCGGCCTGTATCCCCGCTGCGGCATCGCATCTAATGTGGCTAAAATGAAAACGATGTCATTTTGCAAAAAGGAAAATAGAAGGGGCTTTGGATCACCCTCAGCTTCTCCGTCATCATCTACAACAAGTACATCTTGGATCGCAAGCTCTACAATTGGCCCTTCCCGATCTCGCTCACCATGATTCACATGGCCTTCTGCTCCTCCATCACTTACCTCCTCATCCGTGTCTTCAAGATTGTGGAGGAGCCCGCCTCCATGACCCGAGACCTCTACATTAGGTCTGTCGTCCCCATTGGCGCCCTTTACTCCCTCTACCTCTAGTTTTTCAATTCCGCTTATATCTACCTCTCTGTCTCGTTCATCCAGATGCTCAAGGCCCTCATGCATGTCTCCGTCTACTCCATCGACCTTGTCTTCAAAAAGGACACTTTCCAGTCTGACACCATGCTCAACATGGTCTCCATCTCCCTCGGCGACGCCATCGCCACCTACGGCAAGCCCAAGTTCGACTCTTGAGGCGTGATGCTGCAGCTCCTAGTTGTCACATTTGAGGCCACCCGGCTGTTCTTGATCCAGATTTTGTTGAATTCTAAAGGTATTTGTAAAATGACATCGTTTTCATTTTAGCCACATCGGACGCGATGTTGCAATGAGAATATGAGCCGGTTGTCCATAGCATTTATGATAATGAAAAGAAAAATATGGTTCTTTCAAAAAATAAAAATGCGTGAACGGTAGTGTACCTTCCGCATGCATGGACTTACTTGCAATTAGCATTGCTCTTAATTTATACATTAAAAAAAGAAAATCCTTTCTTGATGTCTGAATTTTAAAATTTATTTTCTAAGGGTGGAGATTTTCTTTTTATATATTCTAGTTTTCATTTGTAAAATTTATTTTGGTAAAATAAATAATGATAATAAATTCATACAACTGATAATTATTCTAAATAAGAAATGATATTTGCAATCGTGGAGTGCACATGCGCCGCATAATTTTTTTGAAAAAAAGTGAATAAATATACAGGATTTATATAAAAAAATTAATTTTTTAATAATAGACTCCACTTTTTTTTCAAAACGATTTTGCGGTACTTGTGCACTATACGACTGTATGTAGTATTACTCTTTTTAAATATAATTCCATCTCCTCATGCGTGCTAAGTTTTCTATAGGAGAAAATTAGAGGGCGCCGAGTGTAGACTGCAATATTATATATGCTCAGATGCAGATCGAGACTTAGCTCATGTCAACAAGCGGGTTTCATTAATGGTACTGGTTCATTATCGGTCGATCCACGTCAATTATTATTAAGGAAATTACACGACCTCTCCTAATTTCTTTGGGTTCCATTCATGTGATGAATTCACATTTAAGCTGACAAGATAATTAATTGATACCATATATCACATCAAATTAATGCTGATATTTTGGCAGAAGAATCTCAACGCAAACGGAAACAATAGAGTAATTTAAAACCAATTAAGTTTGAATATAAAAACAAGGCGATTGACTTTAGTGCATGTGAATTTGAATTTTGAGTAAGGTTTCTCGAAAGTGAACCCTGACTTACTTTTCATAACTTGGCTTGATATGTGAAAAAGAGTGAGATGAACCCCCAAAGTCAAGGCCCCCTCGCCTGCTGCCAACCCCATCCATCCTGCTTCAGCTTGGACCGTAGCGTACGCAGTATTCCGGACTCGCGTGAGCCACTATTCAAAAACTCACACGCTTTTGCAGGAATAAATTTGATTTGATGTCCAATTGGCCCTATTCTCAACTCTCTACATCGACTTGTTTCTGACAGTTGGTACATGTGAACCAATTGCCATGAAGGTTGCATGCATTTGCTCTCCAATTGCCATGCACGAAGGCCGTGATATACCCATAATTTGTTCTCTAGAGTGGATTTAAACTCTTTCTACAATTTAAAAAGAGATAGACATAATACATTAATCTTACTATATAAAATAATATTTATAGAGAAATATTGATATTAGATATTATAGTGAGATCAATCCACGTACTATGTTTCTCTCTCTACCTAAAGCGGATTTAAACTATTTTCACAATTTAAAAAGAGATAGACATAATACGTTAATCTTACTGTATAAAAATATAATATTTATAGAGAAATGCTGATATTAAATATAGTGAGATCGATCCACGTATTATGTTTCTCTCTCTCTCTTCAAATTTTAAAAAATGTTTAGGTAAGAGAAATTGGGAATTCTATTCGGAATTAGGAGGTGTTTGGGTAATGAAGATATCCTAACACTTCAAATATTTTCGTACAGATGCGGAGACTCCACATGTCAAACACAATGTTTTCGTATGGATGAGGAGACTCCCACCAACCCTTTCTCTCTCTCCCTTCCTCTCGGCTACCTTCCCTGATACCTCTCAAATTCATTTTTTTTTTTTCTTTCTTTCACCCATCACAAGCAAGTCGAATTACTCTGCAATTTCAGAACCTCCAGCAACCGTACCTGTGCCAAGCAATTCGAATCACTTCCTATTTCAGAATCTCCTGCAATGCAATGTAAGAGAGGTAGAATATGGCACTATTACGTAAACACAGGTGATGATGAGAATGGAAACTACAATGCTTCCATTACTGATAACTTGGATTTTTGAGGAATCCAAAACCTCCCAAAAGAGAATACCAAAATGATCAGATTTCACATAAGGAATCCCTGATTCCTTTTCCCATCTTATCTGCATGACTCTAACAGAAAATACTAGGAAAAGACATAAAAACCATTACAAATCCAGCTAATCAAAACACAGCGTTTTAGAGCATTAACCAAAACTACACCGTTCTGACTTATTCTAATTAAAACAGTAAACGAGTTAAAACAATTAAAACGACACAGTCCTTCCTTCCTGAAATGACGCCACCTGCTTCTTCCTCTCTACGCACCGTTTCGATCAACATATGAAAAGTCCCAAATCCCCTTTTCTCTCCTCATTGCCCTAGCCTTCGACAATCTGTCTTCCAGATCAAGCTCCCACCTTTTCGTCCTCTACCACCGACTCCCTCCATCAGCAACCTAACATATTATTTCACCATTATTCTTGCTGTTATTTATAGATTATCTAAGATACTCTAGTATCCAAAGGAGCGTACGTGAACGCAACAATGCACTCTCTTGGGGCGTGGCTGATCATAATTATTGTAGGGAATTACATGCATGCTTGTTGTGGAAGCTTAATTGCCTGTTGAGGAATAGTACTGCATGCTAAAGGGTGTAGACAAGAAAACCTTGATCTGCTTAGGGGAAAAAAGAAAGGAAAGGAACACCTCGTCTGCTCTGCTTGCTGCTAAAAAATCAAATCAATGTCTGTTGCTTCTATAGCCCGCTAGCTAGCATCTTCCATCGGTTTCTACGGGTACGTATCAGCCCGAGAAAATATTCATGTTACGATCTTAAAATTAAACATTGAAATGAGTGGTGCGTCTTAAAATTCCCAACAGGCGCATGCAGTGGAATATAATTTTGATCTTAAATATTATGAATTAACCAAATAAATATCAGTATTCTACGTACGGCTTTTGAAACAATTGTACAGTACATCTTTGTCGGGTGAGAATTCTTATGGCTCAATTAATTAATGATACTCATCATCTTTTTTTTTATAATCTTCTCATCATAATATAATGTAGTATTAAATAATTAAAAAATATTTATTATATTTCACTGATGAATGACCTAACATTTAATGCCATGATAAGATAAGGATGATGAGTAGATTTTTTCCATTTATGAATGATGGATGGTGTCGTGGGGTACTCTTTGCTGTTTTCATCGTTTGTCGTGTGCAGCAGTCAACGACGGTTGATGCCCGAAACTTCGCTTTCATGTTATAAAACTCCACTCATTTTAACTTCAAGTTAATTAGCAATCTAGAGCAAGTAAATATGTGTATTTCATCTCTTAAGATAGATAGAATGGCATTGATTTTTAAGATAGATAGATAGAATGATTTCTAAGATACAATTGTAATGCAAGCTGGCAAAGTAATATATGATTGCAAATAATTTTTTAACATAAAATTATTCTATTTTTAAACTGGTATGCAGAGTACATAATTCACATAATTTAAATAATAAATTTTAAATTTTAAAATTTCTCTTCCAAATAAAATCATATCATATCAACATTTTACTAAATGTATTATCCACATTATCAGTTTATAAATCGAATTTTTCTTTCACATATTATTTATCAACACTATATAGTACCTTTAATTTTTATTATCTCATAAATTCTCGATCAGATCTACGATCACATGATGAATCAAGTCTCAAATCCCTTTTTTTTTTCAAGGGAAAAACCGTGATATATATCATGCTCTGGTCTAAAACCGTGATCATATATATATGGATCAAGTTTATTTATTCAACGTCGGATAGAATCGAAGTTTCTTTAGATATTGGACCGTGCTACTCTTACAGAGAGATTTAACCGAGAAAAACGACGGACAAGTGCAAATGTGTGTGTGTGTTTTTTTTTTCTTTTAATATTTTTTTTATATATTTTAAAATATTTAAAAAAATACTAATTCACTAATAATGTCACTTTCTTAACTATTAAATAAAAATTAAAAATTCTATGGATCATTTATATCGATACAACTGGCATTATTTATTAAAAATATCAAGACTGAAAAAGGTGAAGTATCACGAAAGTAAAATATAGGATAATACTTCTAATAATCATCCGGCCTCTAGAAGCCCAAAAATTCCACCCCCTCAAGCGCGTTTGATTGGTACATACCGATTAATTTAACATTTCCCAGTCAAGAGTACTGATCCCATTTTCCACGAAGCTCTACCCCCATTATTTATTCCGTCAAACACTATAAAAATATTTTATGTAAAACTTTATATATATATATATATATATATATATATATATATATATATATATATATATAGCACATATCTCTCCCACCACCACCACAAACATCTCTTCCATCCAGTACTCATCCTGAATAGGCAAACAAAAGATCAAAGAGATCATATATATAATTCGAAGAGTTCATTTCTTTTCACTTTTCGAAGTAGCAAATCAAGAAAAATGGCCGAGAAGACAAATCACCAGCCTGCCTATCCCTTGGCACCAGCAAATGGATACCCCAGAAGCGATGAAGAATCGGCGACCTTGAACCCCGATGAGCTCCGCCGGAAGAAAAGGATCAAGTTGGCCATATATATTGCTATATTTGTTGTGTTTCAGGCCATAGTCATCGCTGTCTTTTCCGTCACTGTGTTGAAAGTTAAGACCCCAAAGGTGAGGTTGGGCACGGCTGTGACGTTCCAGAACGAGAGCACTACTAGCACTCAACCACCGCCTTCCTTTAACATAAGCTTCACAACCCAAGTTAGGGTTAAGAACACCAACTTCGGTCCCTACAAGTATGACAGTGCCACTGCCGCGTTCATGTATGACGGCGTGACGGTGGGTGACGTTAGTATTCCTAAGGGAAAGGCTGGGATGCTTTCAACTAAGAAAGTAAGCGTTACTGTTAATGTGAATTCGAAGGCCCTGCAAAGCACTTCGAATCTTGGAAGGGAGTTGAGTGTCGGGAACTTGACGCTGACAGGCCATGCCAAGCTCAGCGGGAAAGTGGAATTGATGTTTGTGATGAAGAAGAAGAAGTCCGCCGAAATGAACTGCACGATGATTATCAATGCAGTTTCACCGTATGAGCTCCGATATTTGAAGTGCAAGTGAAAACTTGATGATCAGCCTGTTCGTTTTGATCAGTAATATCTTATTTCTTTTATTTCATCTCCGGTCGATCTATATATTTCGTATTTGATAGATGTTTGGTTGCTTTTATTCTTATATACTGTGAGAGTGAATATAAAATTATCTTGATTACGTTCCTCTATATCTTGGTATTTAGTTAAATATATTTTTTGAGTAATTATAATTACAATTTAAGGATGTGTAAATCTGATATATTCTTTTTGAAAAAGAATAAAATACATTATTAAAATATAGATTTTTCACATAAATCTCATAATTACTATTTTTGTACAAAATTTACATGATAACCTAAAAATGTATCCAATATTAGTACTGTTATTCTTTTTAGCTCAGTGACAAAAACGCAGAGTATCACATGCATGCCCAATTCAATTATTAAAGATGATTAACGGTCGCAAGTGTGATCAACGACCGGACAAGCTGTTGAAGTCACTGCCGTAATCGTTGACTTGGCCGCTCGCAGGCCACAGCTTTACCTACTTCCTCCGATCCACGGGGTTTTGAGCAGTTTAATTTAAATAAAATTTCAAAACTTCAAAAAATAAAGATAACTTTGCAAAAACATGAGTAATTAACATGTAAAGTTTTTTATTTGGAAAATGAGATGAAATGAGATAATCTGTAAATAATAATAAAATAATTTACGTTAAAATATTTTATAAAGTTTTGAAAAAAGAAAAGAGAAAAATTTGAATAAAAATATTATAAATTTAAAATATTGTTAGAATATATTTTTTTAATAATATATTTTTTTTAAGATTTTAAAAAGTTGAATTATTTTTTATATTTTGTTTGGAAGTTTGAAAAAATTATAATGATTAGTTAATGATTAGATGAAAAAACTAAAGATTTAAAATTGAAAAGTATTTATGTTTATGATGATTTGATATTAAGATGAAATAAAATGTAAGACTGTTCGTCTAGATAGAGTTTTTTACATATCAGTTCCAACATTTTTTTACATATTTCTTTCACTTTAATTAAATATTTTGATATGTTGAATTATGAGGAAAATGCTAGAATTAATATACAATGATCAGAGGAAAATGCTAGGCTTTTATTAAGAAAAAAAAAAAAAAGGAGGATTCAAACAAAAATCCAAAATCAAAACCCGGGTTCGTCTGAGTTTCAGTCCGAATTTAAAATTTGAGTTTCGGTCTGAATATATCTGAATTTCCGAATTGGAATCCGGATAAACGATCCTAAAACGTGAGGCTATTGCTATTCAAATCAGGCCTAAACGGTCAATCAACTATACTCGAGATTTTGACCCCTCTGGTCATGTCCAAAAAACGATACTTTCGGTTCACGACACGAATACAGCGGGTGCAATGAAAACAACTCCGGTTGAAAAAAGAAGGATTTGAATTAAAATTTAAAGGCTCAATACTTTAATCAAGAATTGATTAGACCGGGGAATATATGTAGCCCAGTTGCATGTGGGGGCCGGGATTCGAGTACCCCTGATAAGGACCTTAATTAATATCATTGGAAATGAAATACCTTAATATTTGTTCATTATATACGTATATAATCTCTTATTTTACTTCACTATTAAAATCAAGACTTCTTAAAATGTCTAATATTTTAGTAATTATTGGTCAGATAATATATATTTTCTTATATATAGTAAAGGAATTATAGCTTGAATTAAAGAAAATCAACACATATATATATATATATATATATATATATATATATATATGCATCAATTGAGAGATACAAAGCAACCGAAATCAACGGAGGATTTTTTTGAATATTGGTGTTGAGTATTAGAAAACGACATTTTGAGGCTTTTAAAAATCTAGCTAGCGACAAACTAAATATCTTTTTAAGACTTAGAGCTAAATATAGATGATTTCTTGCGACAACCTATAATTAGAATACCTCATGAAATTTTTACCATTACTCCTTTCATGCAAAGGTAAATAAAACAACCACAAAAAGAAAAGTGTTACATTCATAAAAAAATTTTATAAAAATAAATTTATAAATTGTCATAATTTCATGTGATCCATTTGGAGGGCCTATATGGGTAATAAGACCCTCGTGGATAAGAGAGTCCAAAGATAAAAGAAACCCAATATAAAAAAACTTTTTATTGAACAAAAGAAGCTAGAAGGCCGACAGCCCAATAGAGTCGTGTGTCCGCCAAACGCCTCTTACGTAAAGTTAGGGATCCCATAAAGATACGTGATCGGTTCAGTTATAAGACGTGTAAAAAACCTCGGCATCATGTACTGAGAAACTATGCACCAGATAAACATCACGTCAGAACCTATATATATATACCAGGTAACCCTTAATAAGGGAAATATCTTATTCTTTTCGTAAAGTTTTGAGTTTCTTAAATTTTCTCGAGTTCTTTACTGATTTAAGCATCGGAGTTTTCTTTGATAAAACAGGCCGATCACATTTCGATTCTAGTGCAGGTTGACGGATGCGGTAAGGAAGTGGGACACGTCCTTTACAGTTATATATACTTTATAATAAAAGTAATTTTACAATCTGACGTACCACATGAAGTGATACAAGTTTGTAAGTTTATTTTTATGAATTCTCTTTGTAAATAAAGTATTTTTTATTGAAAAAGCCAGCCCATTAATGGGTAATGACTAATTCTACATGCAACTATAAATTGCGTAAAGCCATGTAATCGTTTTGAAAAATAGTTGGGTTCACTATTAAAAAATTAATTAATTTTTTCATGTGGGTCTCATAATTTATTTACTTTTTTCAAAGCGATTACACGGCGGTTGCACAATTTACAGTTATAAATATCTTTTGGATAATTTTGGCACACTGGATGTGTCTCTATTGTTATATGTCCATGAGAATCATTGATCTCCACAACTCGTCACATTTTGTTCAACATTAATATGATATCATCTTATTGGTGAGAAAAAAAAAAAGAGTTTTGAATGAACTCAGCTAATGAAAATTGGATCAGTTGGATGTAAAACATGATGTACTGTCGAACAACATCACACAATAACTAATCTATATATACTCTTCGAAGCATATTGAACAGATCAAGATTCCTTATAATTTTATTCCACAAATTATTTATAATTCCGAGATGACTTCTTATATAGATTGAACAGTTTCAAAAGCCAGTGGTCTGTGAACAATGTGTGATAAGATTGTATTGTGTATCTTTTATCGAATGGCCAAAATAATTTGAAGGAGAAATGATATTTGTAATTATAGAATACATAAACGTTGTACATCATTTTTAAATAAATTAAATGAATATAAGATTCACATATAAAATTAATTTTTTAACAATCAAATTCACTATTTTTTAAAAAGAACATGCAACATTTATACAATTGACCAGGACTATATCTGACATTTCTCTTAAGGTAGTGAAAACATGACTAGAGAACCTACCGTTCAAGTTAATCTTCATAAGTTAAAATCGATATATAAGAGCATTGGCATTGGACTAGGCAAATGCCAGTAAAATCTAAAATATAACTAAGTTTTGTATAAATGACCTGCATTAGAGTAGTTAAAAACCTTTAACTTAGACTTTGAGCTACAGTAACTCTAAAAGAATTTCTAAAGTTTGAGAGTCTCTATTTACCTATCAAATATATATTTTATTCACAAATAATTAACAAGGTTTTATTAAATTCTTTTTAAAACTTTCATAAGTAAGCAAGACTATATTATGTCCAGATTTTTCAAAGAAATAGTTTTGGTAAACAAGGCTATATTATGTTGGATAATTAGGTTGATATAAAAAATAGTTGGAAAACAATAATTTTAAGTAAGAATTAGATTATTAATTAATATATGGAATATCTTTGCAAAATATTAAAAAAATTATTAAAATATATAATATTATATTATTATTTTAACTTTAGAACTGATTGTTCAATATGAATTAATATCTTCAATAATTTTAATTTTATTCAAAACCTTAACTTTTAGGCTTAGTGTGGATTGAAAAACACTCTCAATCTATTTAATCTCATTTGATCTCATCATTATAATTTTTTTAAATTTTCATATAAAATATAATAAACAATTAACTTTTTTCAAATTTTAAAACAATAATAATAATAAAATATAATATTCTAATAATATTTATGCAACATTTAATTTTCATCTCAATTTATCTCATTTTAGAGCATACACATTGACTTGGCTAAATGGAAAAGTTAGCCAAAATTTACATAATTGATATTAAAAACACCCCATATTGGATTGACCAAATCTAAAATAAAATGAATTCCTGTTACAGTGGTTGGCCAAAAATGGAGAACCACAATTGATTTACCAAACATTAAAATACTAATTAAGCAAACATTAAAATATTAGTTTGTCACTCTAAGTAAAAATATTATTTGGTTTATAATTAATAAATTTAGACAAAATTTTAGACGAGTTTAATCAAATATTTTTTATTATTAGCATTAAATGACTTTAAAAATAATGATTTTTTTAATACTAATTTAATTAGAATATAATTATTATTAATATTAATATTAAATTGGTAGAATTATAAAATGTGATACAAATAAATTAAATAAATAAATTATTAATTTAATAATATTTTATTATTATATAGAGAAAAAATTGTTAATCTAATATAGAAATTGAATTTAAATAAAATAGATAAATATAAAAAAAATATAATATTAACTAAACTTTAAAGATATATTATGAATTGAGTTGAGTTTAAATGATAAAATATTATTAAAATATTATTTTTTAATATTATTATTATTTTAATATTTAAAAAAATTAAATTATTTATTATATTTTATGTTAAAATTTAAAAAAATTATAATAATAAGTGAAATGAGTTGAGTGAGATTTGGTAAGTTAACGTAGCCAACCAAGTCAATCAGAATCCTTTTATTCGTTTTCCAAACCTAACTTTAAACTTTACAATGGCTAGATCATTCAATGCTCTAAGGGGACCCCTACAGTTGTTGTGGGCAAAACGAGTTGACACAAGGCCTAAGGTCTGCCGGCGATTATTAAAGCTAGCGTACGTACTTTCCAAAGGCCTAGCTCACTGTGTAATGACTATAGACCTTTTTGCGTGTGTTTTACGTTTATATGTAGGTCCCCTTGCCATTTACCACCCAGTAGTTGGTGCGTCGTTCTCGTATCTAATTTGTCACTTTTTTGGTTTTTCTTTTCCTCCGAACGAAGGGCAGAGCCGCAGAGCCCTACCTATAAATTAATGTTACCTTTAGATATTAAAGAGTTAAAATTATTTATGAATATTAATTAAAAATCTAATAAATAATTTATAAATAATAGTAAATTATTTAGAATAATGCTACTACACTTTCTTAATTTACCCATTTAGTGTACTCTTAATGCAAATTATATATATTTTTCAAACATTTTTTTAAATATTTTTTAAAAAATACAAAAAAATAATATACTAAAAGTCATTTCTTTAACAATTAAGTAAAAAAAATATTAAAAGTAAAATAAAATATATGAGTAATCAAATTAAGGAGATAAATTGAGAGAGCATAGATAAATTTAGACAATGTTTAGTTGTACGATCATGATGAATGCATGAAAATGGTTGAAGAAAGCCTCGAGAATTAGGAAGGAAGCTCAGTTTTAAGGCTCCATTTAGATATTTGGAATATCTCCGGAATAATAATTAAATGACTTATAAATAATAGTGAAATCATTTCAGTTAGAAAAATTTTATTTATCATTCACACACCACACATCACATATAATTTGTTTTTTCTTATCAAATATGTGGTGTATTGATGATGAGTAGAAGAACTTAATTAGTCTAAAAAAAATAAAATAAAAATAAATGTAATGTGTAGTATGTGAGAATTATGAGTAACAAAACTCTTCTTAGAATCTGATTTTTGTTTTTAGATTTAAAAAAGTTAAAATTATTTTTTATATTTTATTTAAAAGTTTGAAAATGTTGTAATGGTTAGATAATAATTAGATGAAAAAATTAAATATTTAAAATTAAAAAATATTTTATATTTAAAATAAAATATTTAAAAATATCTGAAAATACATTTACACACAAATTAATGGGGCCTTAGACAATTGGAGAGGAGAACCCATCCTATTTATGTAGAGGCCTATGAAATAAAAGAAAAAAGATCTCTCGAGAAAGCTCTAATATGTACGCATGTATAAATATATATTTATACATCTCCTTTAACAGTACTTACTACATTTTCTTTTCACAGCTCCAAGAGATCAAGAATGGCTGAGAAAATCGAGCAGCAGGCAATAAACGAGCAAGCTAGTAGCGATGAAGAATCAGTGGAATCCAAGGAGCTTCGTCGAAAGAAGAGGATAAAGTGCATCGCTTCATGCATTATCGTTCAGATTATACAGACTTTGATCCTCTCACTCACTGTAATGAGGGTCAGGACGCCTAAGGTCAGGTTGGAAACAGTCACGTTCCCAAATTTGGTCACCGGCACTCAGTTCATACCTTACTTTGACTTGACCATGATGGCCCAAATAAAAGTTAAGAACAGGAACTTTGGACCCTACAAATTTGAGAGCACCAATGCGACGTTCACGTTCCAGGGTGAAACAGTGGGGCATGTCCTTATTCCCGAAGGCAAAGCTGGCTTTCTTTCGACGGAAAAGGTGAATGTGACATTGAACATGAGCTCGAATGCACTGCCAAACTCCAGTCGAATTAGTCTGGGAAGTGAGCTGGGTGCTGGGGTCTTGACCTTGAACAGCCAAGCCAAGTTGAGTGGGAAGGTGAAATTGATGTTTATCATCAAGAAAAAGAGGTCTGCCGAAATGAACTGCACCTTGGCTATCAATTTGTCAGGAAAGGTAATCCAGGATTTGAATTGCAAGTGAAATTAGATCGAACTTTTGGTTGTGTTTTTCTTTTTTTTTTAGTACTTTTTTTGGTGTCATGTTTTAGTACTTGTTCAATAATTTTGTATTTGGGTGTTTTTCTTAGCATAATTTGTGTTTTATATATACGAAGTGATTTATGTTTTTGCTATATTATTAGTGACTTTAAATTCAAGAGTATTTGATATGCTTGTGTGAAAAGAACGTTATTGATCACACAACTAATATATAATAGGATTCAATTTGTAAGAGAGTTTTAAAATTAAATTCTGTAGCGAATAAAATCATATCATGAGAACAGTACTGTGAGGAGCAAGTTCTCCACACACCACGTAATTGTAAGCATTGTTTTTCGAATTTTAAGCAGAAAAAAAAAAAACAAATGCCCTGATAATGTTAAAAATGATCAATTTACAGGAAAATTTGTTACCATCGGAGCTGATGGGAAATAGAGAAAAACCAATTAACCTCAGAATCTTCGGATGGTAGAGCTTTTAGAACTTCGGATGGTAGTTCTATTTGGTTGATGGAGTGAACTCAATTCATTCTAAATTAATTATTAATAGAATTTATTATTTTTTTCAATTTTTTATAAATAAATCAAATTCATATCAACTTGTTTCATACATTTAAATATATATCAATTTATTTATATTTAAACACATTTCTACTTTACGGAAGTTTTTGTAAATGCCTAAAAATGTATATTTAATTACGGTCCTAAAAACGAAATGTCTATAAATGACTATTTTCTTGCGCGCGCGCACACACATTTATATATATATATATATATATCTATAAATATCGGTAATATAAATCCCATTAAGTTATCTCTACTTTACCGACTTTTATGCAAACGTCGATAAATGTATATTTATAAAGGTAAATGCGTTGATAATTATTGGTGCAAAAATGATACGTCGGGAATGACTATTTTTACCAGCATCTTCATAAATGTCTGTAATTAAAATTTCCAAAAATTACCTTTTTTTGTAGTGATGAAATTAATAAAATATTATTATTTATATATTAACTTAAATCATCTGACACCATTTTAATATCTAAACGCAGCTTAGGATCATGTTATGATATTGGGCCGATTATGTTCATCCGAACTAGTTTCAGACATTAAAAAAATACAATAATATGTTATACATCAAGTCTTTTTATTTTTACAAATTTGTATTTAAAATTACAAGCACTTTAGATTTCCCCGCGGGGGGTTGTACTGGTCCCTGCCACTCAAATTCTCAATAGATTCGTTTCGGAGGACAAAACAAAAAAAGTGACTTTTCAGTTTTTTTTAAGTATGTGATATATTATATTATAAAATTATTTTTATTATAAGTTAAATATTATATAAATCACGATTTAGACCTAAAACAATGAAAAGAGAATAAATTAACTTTTGAAATATTATTTTTTAATAACAATAATATTATTCAATTACATTAATTTTCGATCATGCTATATATATTAACTGTGAGTTTCTTAAAAATACGATTTCATGAATATATTTTAGTTTTTGATTGAAATCTAGAATGCAATTTCTAGCTATTAATATTATACGATGTCAGAAAAAAAAAACATTTTCCATAAATTTCCGAACAATAATTATGCACTCAAAATCAACATGGGAATGGGATCTTATGTTGGTTGAATTGTCAACCTTGTGACTACACGTCTTTCATGAGCAAAAGGCATTGCAGCAGATTATAATTGGTTCACAATTATTCACTCTTCGAGAAGACACACCACTAGCTACAAAGCACAACGACCATCTAGAAGTCAGCAATTCCAGCCTGAGCCCGGTTTGGCAGCTGAAGAAAAACTCTCCGTGAGTCCGTGTTCTTAGATTCTCTCACCTTTTCCTGGAAGCTAGCTCTAAACTCATCTTTCACTCTATGTGTTCCGATAAATTTTCCAAACCCTATATATATGGCCCAACACTCCCCAGCCAATTATCCATACAAGCAATCACCTTCTATCTCCTAGCGCCATTCAGTAAAAGGATTAACCACAACAATTTTCGAAACTCTGTATACACTGCTCCAAACATAAGAAAAAGGCAGAGAAAACGAACCAAGAGGCGTATCCAATGGCACCAGCAAGTAAGCAGCCAAGCAACGACGAAGAATTGGCGATTTTGCACTCCGACGAGCTCCGCCGGAAGAAAAGGATCAAGTGGGCCATATATATTGCTATATTTGTTGTGTTTCAGGCCATAGTCATCGCTGTCTTTTCCGTCACTGTGTTGAAAGTTAAGACCCCAAAGGTGAGGTTGGGCACGGCTGTGACGTTCCAGAACGTGAGCACTATCACTCAACCATCGCCTTCCTTTGACATAAGCTTCACAACCCAAGTTAGGGTTAAGAACACCAACTTCGGTCCCTACAAGTATGACAGCGCCACTGCCGCGTTCATGTACGACGGCGTAACGGTGGGTGAGGTTAGTTTTCCTAAAGGAAAGGCTGGGATGCTTTCGACTAAGAAAGTTAGTGTTACTGTTAATGTGAATTCAAAAGCCCTGCAAAGCACTTCGAATCTTGGAAGTGAGTTGAGTAACGGGGTCTTGACGCTGAGTAGCCATGCCAAGCTCAGCGGGAAAGTGGAATTGATGTTTGTGATGAAGAAGAAGAAGTCCGCCGAAATGAACTGCTCGATGACTATCAATGCAGTTTCACCGTATGAGCTCCGATCTTTGAATTGCAAGTGAAAATTTCAGGCTGTTTTAGCAGTAGTTTTAATTCCTATGTTCACTTTTTCTGGTTTTGCTCTTATTATTATAATTAAATTTCGTGGGAATACGTATATATTTTTTACAGCAATTTTCCGAGCGCATATACGAAATAAAAAAGGAAAAGCAGGAAAAACCCATGATAAAAGAATTAGGCAATCACAGACGAGGACAGTTGGGCAGCTTGTAATGGAGTGTAATCAACAACGCCACGCCCATCGCCTATGACCAAATTAGTCATGTATTAAGAGGACTGATTAACATTATAAGCAGGGTTGAAAGAACGATGCAATATATATAAATATATATATGTTGGATTTCGACTTAATTCGAATAGACATTGAGCATCAGCTTAATGCAAGTTAAAACACTTCGTTTGTTTTCACAACACATCTCATCTAATTATTATAATTTTTTCAAATTTTTACACAAAATAAAATAAATAATTTAATTTTTTTTAAATTTTAAAACAATAATAATATTAAAAAAATATACTCTAATGATATTTTTTTCAATTTTTAATTTTTATCTCAACTTAAATCATCTCATCTCGAAAACAAACAAGACATTACGCAAATAAAGTCGTCCAATTATTTTTTGGAATCACTTGCGCATTATAAGTGATGCTGCTTGCATTAGAAGATACGCAATATATATGGCACACATGACTACTTGAAAGCAATATATTCAAGTTGACAAAGTCAGAAACCGGGGATCCGGTCCAATTAGTTCATCGTTGTAATTCATTGTTATTATAACTTGATCTGTTGGGCACATGGACTGTCGGATGATAAACTCATTTTTTTATGTTTTATTTTTGGATTAATTCGAACTACTAGAAGCTGGGTACTGTGATTGCCGTATACTGACGATAAGTCGATGTGGAGAAGCCATACATTATTAATTTACCTTTGGGTGGACGGCAAACAATATCATGTGAATTTAGCATGTCTTAAAAGAATGAAAGCTATGACTAAAAAAAATGATTAACGTTAGTGGGAGGTGGATCCATAACGTAAATTTCTCAGTCATAATTAAATATTAGGTATGAGTTAAGCTCTCGCAACTCTAGAACAAGAAAATGAGAAAATTCTTTTTAAGTTTTGACTTGGTGATGATAGCTAGCAACTTGTGAAACTGTGATCCATGGTGAGCCTAGTTTCCGGTCTTGATTGTGATGAGGCAGTTTATTGGGTTTTCGGCTCATCGAGTATTATATTGGGCCACCTTCGGTTTTTCCCTTATTGATATTCATTATTTTTTCTTTTGGAAAGATATTGATATTGATTATTAATAGAAAAATAATATTGTAGGTAAATATCACGTATTTATTTTTTAAATGTGAATAAATATATAATTTACATTAAAAAATTATATTTTTAATAACAAATTTCATTATTTTTTAAAAAGAATACACAACTTATCTAGCGTTACTTTTATTAACATATCATCAAATTACTTTTTATGGTATATAGCGTCAATAAAGATTTTAGTTCAAAATGATCCTCTTTTTGGGCCGAGAAGGATTGTGGCAAGTTCAGAACAGGCTTGGGCTGTCCAAAATGTTAATTACCCTAAAAATAATTCTACGGTGACTGGACTATTTGCTACATATGGGCTTTGAGTTGATGCCCGTAACAGTATATAGAAAAATTCTATTTAGTATCTTTACACCACACACATATTAAAAAAAAAAAAAAAAAATCATAAAAACTAAAGATCCATGTCAACAGTTTATGTATGGTGCAAGACTACTGAGTAAATAACTCTTAAGAATATTAATTTGCTGTCAATAAATCTATTTGCAAATTTGTAAAATATAAATATTATCGAGCAACTATAATATGAGAAATAATATTTGTAATTTTAGAGTGTGCAAGTCATGTATACTTATTTTGAAAATAATGAATAAATATGAAATTTATATGAAAAAATAATTTTTTAATTATAGAACCTACTATTTTTTAAAGAAAGTGCTTAGAACTTGTACACTTTAAAACTAGATATAGCATTACTCATAAAAGGATTATAGAACATATTTTATGTGTACGTATTTTCTTACTTCATCGTAGTTTAAATCAATTTCCTGACTTAGCCAAGAAGTAAAGGCATAAACCGCTTGTTGCTGATTGCTGAAAGGCAAACGCGTATGCATATAATAACGTGTAGAAGATTTCTTGGGTTTCATCGTGCTATCTTTTTCTTGTTTTTGGGACCCATGTGTCAATTAGTTCTTTCTTAATCCTTATCTTAATTAAAGAAACCTAGCTCATTTATGTCGGGAGAGAATTCCATATAACCGGCATGATAGCTTTTGCACTAAGTTTGGGAAGCAAAAACAGTACTCTACGATTCAAGGCGATTGATTGGTTCATTATTGCCGTATCATACTAATAGTATTTATAATTATTATATGAGTAATATTATATACACTCATAAGTTGTGTAAACATTGTATACTAGTTTGAAAAAAGAGTGAAATTTATCATTAAAAAATTACTTTTTTTTATAAGGATCTCATATGTAAGGGATTTTCCCCCCTCTGTCTTAGTGGGCATGAGAATGCCACTAGGGGTTAAGAAGTGAAGGCCCAATCCAAAATAAGTAGACTCTTCAACCCAGCCCACGAGTAGGCTCTCCTAGACGTACTTGCATAAGGGAACATGTTGCAGGGGAATGAGATTCGCCGATCTAGAGATCTCTTGAACATTGTCCAACCCTTAAGTGCTTGTTTGTGAAGTGGGCGGAAAGTACGAAAGACCCTTGATCCTATGACATGAAAGCATCGACGGACCACAAGGACACCGGAGGGGTGAGGCAAATTAGAAAATCATACCATATTAATGGCGTTACTACCTGAGCTACAAGCCATATTACTTGCACCGTTGAAGAGCCACGTCGCATTAAAAGATTTTGACAAAAGGAATAGTACGAAGGACATAGACTCCATGGGGACAGACATGATTTGTCCCCCCAGACTTCTAGTATAAATAGCAACTCTCAGGTACAAGAAACTCGCTCTAATTCTTAGACTCTCTTACTCATTTACAAACTTCCTAGAGATTTTACTAACTTTGGCATCAAAGACTCCCAGCTCCAAGGCCACATTCTCCTAGTTGTCTTCTTCTCTATTTTCACTCACCTAATTTTGAAGACCTGAGTTGCTAGAATCTAACCTAAATGTGTACGAAACACGACGTTAACATCATATTTATTTACTTTTTTTTAAAACGAATATACGACACTTATGCACTCTATGATTACAAATATCATTTCTCTTATTATATTATTAAGTTGGCATGTAGAGTATACTATGCACATTACTTAAATAATTATATTTGATTTATAAAATTTAAATTTTAAAAATTTTATTTTAAATCAAAATATGTCACTTAAGTAATACAATATAAAAACCTTAAAAATAACAATAATTCTAATACTATATATCCCATTATTGGTCCATACATGATCCTTCCCTTCCTACAGCTTTACCGGCCTGCCCGTTTTCATGCTTGCTTCATAAATATTTTTTAGATCGCCTCCTCCATAGATCTTTCACACTACACTTTTTTGAACATCACTTTTTTGGGTACTTCCACGCCAAGAAATCAATCCCCCCGGCGCTAGGGTGAGGAGACCCGACCGGTCCTTTTGACCTTACCCATATCTATACCTTAAAGAATTTATTTATTATATATTGAAAAATACTATAAATGTGCTGTATAAATTGACGTGCTAAATATTCCTACCACAGAGGGAGGCCACCGAATAGGTAAAAGAAAAATTGTCTTTTTTTTTTTAACATTTTTTTAAAATTTATTAATTTTTTTTAAAAAAATTAAAAAGTCAGAAATTCATTTTAAAGTCCTTACTTAACAATTAAGTAAAAAAAATAAAAATAAAAAAATTAATGGGTGGCCGGTGGCCACTGAGATCAAAAGCATCTCCTGGCGTATTCATATATGTGACTCCATGTCAGTTACTTAACTCATGATGTCATCAATCCACCTATTCCAAATGCCACCTCAGGTTAAATGTAACATTAATAATTAATTTTTAACATTAATTTATATTAAGCTACATCCATACTCCAAAAATTGGTTTAGCTAATTTTTGGTTAAATATGCTACTTTTTGCATTTTGATTAATCTATTCAAAATAAACCATATTATATTAATTATTATCTATATAATAATAACATATTATTATTATTAGATTTCTTTATATTTTTTAATATATTTTTATAATGTGTATTTAAATCCATCCAATCAGCTCCATTTTTCTTTTTTATAATTTTAAAAATACATCCAAAAAATTTTAAACATCAAATTGCATGAAATCAACATCAACATCAATAAATCACATCAAATTATACAAAACATAAAATTACATCAACTTACAAGAAAACACAGCTCAACATATTTTGGGACAAAAAAGCCGGCCACCTCGTGACAGAGAGCCGAAGGCCTTGCATGTGGCTGCTCCAAAACAAGGCCGCCGAGTAACGCATTCAACGCGGTTAGATTCTATGCTGTATTACGTGCATACAATATCCCATGAGTCCTCTACGTACACCTATATATATGCATATCTTCATTCGCCTCCAACGCCATTCCCTGCACTTTTCTGGTCATCTTTCTGCTCACCATATATCCCAAATCCCAAAGAAAAAGCCCAGTACTACCTCATCTCCTAGCTCAACCTTTCCAGCTCCTATAAAGTAAAAAATGGCAGATCATGATCATTCACTTCCTTTTGCAGCCAGCAAAATACACCAGAGAAGCGACGAAGAGATTGCCACGTTCAAAGCACTTAGAAAAGAACGAAGTGGCAAGTGTTTCGTTTATGTCTTTGCTGGTATAGTCATCTTGTGCCTCTTCACATTGGTATTTGCCTTAATCGTGTTACGTTTTAGATTTCCCGACGTGAATTTGAGTTCGGTTGCAGTGAAAAATCTTAGGTTGTCTAACGTCGCCACTGCATCATCGTCTAATTCTTCGTTTAGTGCCACTTTGGTCGCCGAGGTGACTATCAAGAACACGAATTTCGGCCGGTTTAATTTCGAGAACAGCACGATGATTGTGCTGTATGGAGGCATGAATGTTGGCGATATTCAAATAGGCCATTGGAGTGTTAAAGCCAGAGAGACCCGGAAGATGAATGTTGCAGTGGAAGTAAGATCCAACAGGCTGTCAGATACCAAGAACCTTAGTAGTGATATGATGTCAGGGATGTTGAAACTGAACAGCTATGCCAGTTTGAGTGGTAGAGTGAATTTACTGAATATTATTAAGAAGAGGAAGATCACAGAAATGAACTGCACCATGACTCTTAACTTGACAAGCGGTGCATTCGAGGATCTTCAATGCTAGGAACGTGAAGGTTTTGTGGATTTTTTGTTCCTATTTTCTGCATGATGTTTGTATTGAAATTGAGTTGTTTATAGCCAGGAGTCTTCTTCTGATTAATTGAGCTTCATGTTGAAGTCATTATTTGTTTAATAATCCCATACTGTTATAGCTTGGTTCTGAATCAGGTTTGTAATTTGCTTTTTTTTTAGCAGGTTAGAATTTTGTAAAGTTTTTGTACTGAGGTTTGGCTCACAACCTTAATTGAGTTGTGAAATGATATATGTTAATATGTACATATTTTCTGCTAAAAAATACCCATACTGTTCAAACTTCTCTAGTCCAGGCCTGTTCTATTTGGTGTGGGTCGATCTAGGCCTCAGCCTCGGCCCAGGGTACCCACCGCGCATATTCGGGGAAATGTTCTCTTTTCCGAATCGGCATAAAACTGAGGAATAATCTCATATATTCCAAACCAACCACATCGGAAATGGCCGCCTTCAAATTGGAATGACTCAAATGGACATGTCGAAAGAAGACAGAACAGTTTCAAGGACTAGAGATTGTGGTGTTTCAAGATGGTTATAGTGGTCAAATAGAACAATCTGATGAACTCTAATCGTTGTCCTTTTAGCCGGTTGGCTGTGGCGCCCCCCTAGCTTCGCATGGCGGCCTCTCTGCTTCTCTTCTTTGAGCTCTAAGAAGGTAATCCTAATGCCTAATGCTATGCTGCCCTCCTTCCTTTCTACATATATAGCCTATCATGCAGAATTTTATGTTCTGATACTTACAGATCTTCGTCTGCTTACTTTTTTTTATTTGTTTTTTCTTTTTCTAAAGTTTGGATTCATTTAATCTCAAAATTGCTTTCATGCTATCTGATTGCAAGGAAAACTACATGGTTTATATACATATGCATAAATTAGGGGGGGGGGGGGGTAAGAAGAAACCTTGAAAAGCATTGAAAATTGGATGTCATTTTATGATTATTCCTGAACAAACGAGCAATGCCAATCAGTGCATTAATCTGTTTTAGTCCGCGTCCCTGCTATTCACTGGGGGTGAAATCTTACCGAGTGGCCTTGAAATATGCTGTAGATCTTGGATTTTGTAGTGCATCATGTCTTATTAGCCTCGTGGGATGGAAATTTCGTATCTGAAGTAGTGTTCCTGTGTTGGAATGCACCAGCTGTATTAATATCTAGGTTTAGCAGAATGCAGTACTATCTATATCTGGTTTTATGAGTCACTTTGCTCTCTTCTTAACAATGTCTTCATTGGAGTTCCATGGCATTTTAAAGGAAAAAGTGACTTGCACACCAAACTAAAAAGGAATAATTTTTGGTTCCCATCTCACTTAATAAAGAAAATAAGCATCGTGAAATCACCACTTGTTTCGAAAGCTTAAACTAATGAGAAAACGTAGATTTAATTATTTGTATATTATTCTTAACAATCATAAATACTTTCAGTTTACCTCTACCTTCATCTGCCAATCGGTCCCCAGCCATTCCTCTACTTCCATAGTCTCTCCTATTCCATCTTCTCTTTCTTTTTCTCCCTTGCCAACTTTTGGGACTCCTTCTAGAATTGGGCTTTGCTTCCATATTATATATCACCATATCTCAATCCCTACTTAATGAATGGCATCCCTTGCTCATTAAAAAAAAGAAAAAGAACAAGAACAAGAAGAAATGGCCATCCCTTTAGTTGTAGACCAGAAGGCCACCATGCTTTTTTTCTTAGAGAAAGGGTACTATCTGCATATAGATTCTGATAGGTTTGGATAGTGAGATGAGAATTTTTGTTTAGATGAAAGTTTAAAATATTATTTTTTAATATTATTATTGTTTTAAAATTTGAAAAAGTTGAATTAAGATTTGAAAAAGTTGAATTGTTTATTATATTTTGTGTAGAAGTTTGAAAAAGTTGTAATAATGAGATGAGATGAGATGAGATGAGAATTTTGTATCTCATCTCAATTGCCAAACCTATCCTAAGGTTTCGTTTACTTTTACAAAATTTTTCATCTCATCATTACAGTTTTTTCAAATTTTTATACAAAATAAAATAAATAATTTAACATTTTTAAATTTTAAAACAAAAATAATATTAAAAAATATATATTTTAACAATATTTTATTTAACTTTTAACTGTTATCTCAACTCATCTCATCAGTAAAAACAAACAAGGCCTAAAATGCAATTAGCTCATCAGCAAAAACAAACAAGGCCTAAAATGCAATTAGCTGGCACAAAATTACAAAGTAATTTTAGTTGAAAACAATATCAGAATAACTTACCTCGTTTGTTTTCGGAGATGAGATGAGATGAGATGAAAACTTTTGAGATGAGATGAATTGTTTATTTTATTTTGTATTGAAATTTGAAAAAGTTGTAATGATTAGGTGAGAGAAGATGAGATGAATTTGAAAAAGTTGAATTGTTTATTTTATTTTGTATTGAAATTGGGAAAAGTGTAATGATGAAATTGAGATGAGATGAGATGAGATGAGAGTTTTCTGAAAACAAACCAGGCCTTAGTATTTCAACTTTATCTTGATATAAGTATTGTTTGTATAGTGAGTTGAGATAAAATAAAAATTAAAAGTTGAATAAAATATTATTTTTTAATATTATGATTATTTTATAATTAAAAAAAAATTAAATTATTTATTATATTTTATATAAAAATTTAAAAAATTTATAACAAATAAAATGAAATGAAACGAAATACTTTCAATATCTTAACGTAAATCTTCCTTTTCAAAAGTTAAAGATGCGCAGGGCCCAAATTTTGGGTATCAATCGCTAGCTATTAACTTGCTATGGCTAATGCGTAATTCTTGTGGTTGTACTCATATGCAAGTGTCGTATGCATTTTTTGACGAATGCTTTTAGTTTTGCCTCACAGAAACAGGAGGGATGTGGATGTAGGTCCATTTAAATCATGTCCAACTTTCTGAATCTGCTCTAGAATTCGGGTTAAACATTGTTAGACCCATGACTTTTAAGGGTCTACAGATCTAAAGTTTTCGTGGTTTGATGCTTTTTTGTTGGATAGTTATTGTTTCCATCTTTGCCCATTTTGTAGGCTAGTGTTGAGCACTTTTAAGCAAAATTTCTCTTCTGCTGGCCCATGAGAATAACTTTTTCTTCTTCAGAGAATGCATGGGGTTCACAAATTTGGTAGCTGCATGTGGAGTCTGGCCCATCTACACACAGCCTTTCTACTTTTAAGGCTGTTATGGTGAAGTGAATGCCACGGGATGTCAAGGTGTGTTGCCTCTCGGCTGTTTCCTTTGAATAACATATAACTTGGCTATAATCCTTTGTCAACTACTAGTCAATATCGTGTCTGCAACGTCAACATTGTGTTTGCTGCCATTTGTTAAAAATCAATGTAAATATAAAAATTCAAAATTTATAAATAATATCACACCGTCTGAAAACTTCTAGAATTCTTAATAAAAATTTCAAAATGATTTTTTTAAATTATTATTGGGTTTGTAAGGAAAATTATATTTACAAATTGGTGTAGATAATACAATTGCAAATATGATATGATTTGAAAGAAAAATACTTTTATATGATATGATTTGATTTGAAAGAAAATTTTTAAAATTTGAATATTATAAATTAAATATTATCATCTAATTGATGTATGTGACTTGCAAATAGACAAATTCTTGTGAAAATAGATAAGAAAGCTAAAATGCTGGTTAAATAATTTTTTTTTTTTTGAGATTTATTTTATATTGAAGTTTATTAAAGTGAATATATAGGTTTGAATAATTGTTTGGATAAAAAGATCACATGTGATTTTTTAGTTTTTGTAAAATTTTCTTATTATTAAAAAATGTAGACAATAGATAATGTTTTTTATATTAAAGACTAAAGTTGGAATTTTAAAAACAAAATAAAATTGAACCGGTGTATGATGGTCCAATGTATGTACGTGTCGGGAGATCGATGCTGGCGTGATTATGTCACCTTAGCACTGTCCTATTACTAGTAGTTACTGAAGAAACGACGACTTTAATTTCCAACGTGTCCGCTCTCTGATTTGAAAACAACCGTTAATCCTCCGCCCGCCACGTGTACCTGAAGAGTAGCAAAACCAGCTCTTCGATTGTGTTCTGGGTCGGGACCGACTACTCATTCGGATTCACTCCATAATCTCAACGGTCCCGATTAAATCTCCCTCGCTATATAGATTAGAGGCCCCTCGTCGGAGGTACTGAGAGCGTGTGTCTGAGAGTTTCGACTTTCGAGACGTTTCAAAACGTGCAGCGTTAGGGTTTTTGGATCAGCGGCCGTAGGAGATTTGGTTCATTGGACAAGGGTTGGGTTTCGGTGATATAAGAATTAGAAAGCCATGGCGGATGAGCATCAACACCAGGAGCCTAAGGAGGAGTCGTTGATTGAGAAGATATCGGAGAAGATCCACGGCCACGATAACTCCTCGTCGTCGGATTCGGACGACGAGAAGAAGAAGAGCGGTTCTTCTCCTTCGCCGATCCAGTCCCAGATTTACCGTCTCTTTGGGAGGGAAAGGCCTGTTCACAAGGTTCTCGGTGGTGGCAAACGTACGTTGATTTAATTTTTGTTTTGTTTTCATATGCCACTGAAATTTTGCTGGAATCCGATTATATGCTTTGTGGTCTCTTTTGGTTTGTCCTATTTCATTTTTGGTGTGGAAATTTAGTTAAGTTTGCTTCAAAGGCATCTTAAGATTTGTTTGGTGGCTGAGGAAGTGTAGTGGCGGTGGTGGTGAAATCAGGGGAACAGGTATGGCTGTGAATCTGTCTGTTTTAGCAGTTTCTTTTTCCTTTCACAACCACACGTAATATTAGTGTGTCGGTGAAAGTACGGTTCGAGTGAGAGTTAAATCTAACCCCTTTCGAATAATTCTGAGATCTTTTGCACTTTCGTAACGATTGTGATTGGTTCCGCACCAATTAGTATTATTATTGTTGTTGTTACTTGTAAATTGTTTTCCTTTTGAGATTTTGCCTTTTTTAATTTGGATTTTGATCTGAATTTGTATCCGAGTGGACTGCAGCCTGATTAAACTACGATGTTGGAGATTTTAGATGTTGGACTGCGGCATGAATTTGTATCCGAGTGGACCGCACCAATTAGTATTATTAATAGGTTTTGTGGATGTATTTTTATTGGCTCTCAAATGCGGTTGATGTGATCGGTTCTTTTAGATGGTTTTCACTTTTTAGCTTTACGAAACCTTCTGAGGTTCGTAAACTTTTCAAATGTTACTTTGTAATTGAAAATTGAGATTTATCTTCCTTCCTTAGTTGAAAATGTGATTTCCCAATATTTCGACTTGGGAAAACAAACGCATATGTTGATCTGATCTTCATGCCACAGCGGCCGATGTTTTCTTGTGGAGGGATAAGAAGATATCGGCAGGAGCGCTTGGTGGGGCAACGGCTCTATGGGTTCTGTTTGAGTTGATCGAATACCATTTGCTGACTCTGGTCTGCCACATCTTGATTCTCGCCCTTGCAATTCTGTTCTTGTGGTCCAACGCATCCACTTTCATCAACAAGTGAGGCTGCTGGTCTTGTTGTAATCGTGTAATTATTTTGACTTCTCCATGTTTAGTCTGTTTGTTTATGCATCCATTTGATCATTTAGGAGTTCACCACACATTCCAGAATTTCATATCCCAGAGGAACCAGTTCTACAGATTGCTGCTGCACTGAGGATAGAGATCAACCATGCTTTCGCCGTTCTGCATGATATTGCATCAGGAAGGGACCTGAAGAAGTTCCTATCTGTATGTCCATACCCGCATTATTTTCTCTTAGAAGTATTGTTGATGTTGCATTATAACCCGCATCTCTTGGAGAAATTGAGATTGGTTTTTTAGTGTTTGTTACATGAACTGCATTTTTGGTTCATATTGTACTTTGTACTTTTGAGCTGTTAGGTTTTCTTTTTTATGGCTTATGTTGACGCACTATATGGGAATGATGTGATGTATTAGGTGATTGCTGGCTTATGGGCCTTGTCTATTGCGGGGAACTGGTGCAATTTCTTGACCCTGTTTTACATAGGTAATGGACTGATATATGCATCATGTATCAGTTATAAATTGAATAGATTAGCTCTTAACACATTATTTCATGGCTTTAATACAGCATTCGTTTTGCTCCACACATTGCCTGTGTTCTACGAAAAGTATGAGGACCAGGTGGACAAATTTGCTGAGAAAGCGCATGCTGAGATTAAAAAGCAATACGCAGTTATTGACGCAAAGGTCTTGAGCAAGATTCCTTGGGGGCCATTGAAGAACAAGAAGAAGGATTAGAGTGGCAGACTCGTGGCCCTTTCAATCAGCTGACAAATATTTGGTAGGATGTTGTTTATCAAGGTGTTGTTGAATTGTATCCACGATTGTCATGAAGCCTGTAATCTTCTTACTTTTTCGGGTCTTGGGGTTCACAACATGGATTGATATTGGGTTTCGTAGTACTTTTAAAACGGCTTTATCGCCCGTTAGCCACCTCTTGGTACGCCTATATATTGCATATTTGCCAGCGACATGTACATTTTTGGATTTAATTTTACTTCAAATGTTTTGCTTTTGTTGTTTATCAGACTGCTGTTTGCTTTGCGTTCAGTGATCTTGATCACTTGATGGTTAGGATGCGTTTGGTAACTATATTTCCGTGATATGCTATTTGCGCCCTCTAGATTTCTCTCTCCTTATTGGATTTTGTCAGTTTTAGGTTAACTGGTTGTAGTCTCGGGATGATTCTCTGCAAATTCTAAATTTGTTCCACAACTATAAGAATTATGAGAGAGAGACATGTAAGCCCCATGGAGAAGATTCTATCTTGGCTTGAACTTAATCAACATTTTTTTATTGTTTGGTTGCTGTCAAAAGTTAAGATGATCCTCATCATCGTCCTCTTCACGTTGAATTCCTAGTTTTCCCATTCACTGGCAGTTCCCTTTGTGAACCAGTCCTGTTTCTCTCGCATTTACTCTGAAAAGTTAACCACTGCTTCCCGTGTGGTCCTTTAACAAAACAAGCGGTGTGTCTTGAAAGAGTTTAGATTACACTTCTGATTGTTTTGAGTTATTGGTACTGCTTTTAGAGAGATAAGAGTTAGTTCTAATGATACGATATTCCCGAAGATGACAGCGTTTGAAAGAGTTTACACGATATTGTCCTTGCAAAGAAGAAAAAGAATGTTCGCTTCCTCCTTATGAAATGATGGGAGAAATTTTAAGCATTAGTCACTATTTATTTTCACATTTTATATTAATATATATATTTTTTTTCATAGGATGTGAAAATGTTTTTTATAAGGTGTGGGGTGTGGGATAGTGAATAGTAGTCGATGAGAATAATTTTTCCATCAAGTAATTAGGAGTGCAAGATGGTTATAAACTTGTTTCGGAATAAGTATTACATAATTCTGAAATACAAATTATGTGATATTTTCATTTTATCAGTACTTATATTGCAAGGAACAATTATAATTGATACAACATATCATCATAGGATTATTCCAAAAACATCTGATAATTACTGAGGAAACAAATAAATAACTCTCTTGAACACTAGACCGAAGGGTGAGCTTTTCGTTCTCTCTCTCTAGAGGCGATTTTTTCTCTACCAAATGATCCAACCATCACTCTTTTTGCCCAGAGGTGGGGTGGAGCTTCTACTCCTTCCTCCCTTCTGGGTTGTCTAGAAATTATGTAGGTTGTATTTTATTGATTTTTATTTAGTTTTCCGTCCATGACAAGGAGAAGCGACGATCTATTACTTTTAGACTCCCAATAACCTTCACGAGTCCCACCGCAAGACTCCTCAACTACCGATTTTCAAGAAGGCCTAAGCAGAATGTCGAACGGAATGACGAGTGAGCCATATGCGCAGCTCAAATCGTGCGTGAGATTCACATGCCACCGCATCGAGGAGTGCTTGATGCTGCCACACTCAACATTTTCGGGGTCTGTGACCTCGAATCCTTCAAACCCAACCATCCTTCACTCTCCTAGCGTGGCGTGTGGTCTCCACATACCACCACAGTCCCAGGTGGTCGTCCGTTGGTGATTTGGTGCATCTCCTGTTTGTTATTTTTCTAAATTTTTGCTTTCCCTAACCAAGGATCGTGGGAGAGAGGTAGTGGAAGTCTCTGGTAGCCAGTCCAAACTAGCAAAATGCAGCATATAGCTCTTCATTGCGACTTCAAGTCGCAGTATTGCAGTTCATTTTCGGTCTATATCATAACTGCTTCAAGCGGCTTCCCTGGGATTGCGGGGCCAAATCCCTCTTTTTATATTTATTTTTTGTGTTATATTTGATGGTTTAGGATGAATATTGGGGCCTCCCGTCCTGTTGACTATTGTATCCTGTAACTGTTAAATATATCTATAATATGCTTGCTTTGAAAAAAAAAAATGTCTTGAACTCCTAGTTACTTGATACTATTAATAAATGATATTTGTAGTCGTATAGTACATAAGCGCCACACAATCCTTTTGTAAAAAATGATTAAATACGAAATGCATATGAAAAAATACTAATTTTTTAATAATAAATCTCACACTTTTTTAAAATAATTGCACGACATTTGCGTACTACATGACTGTATATAACATTACTCATTAGTTAATGATTAGGAGAAAGGTTTCTTGTACCTTATTTCGTTTCATTTCTGCATGTATAATAGGTTGTAAACTCTCTTGTTGTCATTGAGGAAGTTTTAAACTTAAATATACAAATCCTTTTCAATTCTTTACTTGAAATTAATTAGTTTACTCCTACAGAGATAGGCGCATATGAACTATACAATATTTATGATGTCTGCGGGAGGTTTGTCCACACGTTTAATTCTTCAAATTTTTATTTTTATTTTTAAATAATTGGATCATCCGATTCTCAATAATTACTACTTCAAGAAAGAGAAGTGTAGAAGGTGAGTAAAACAAATTTCATTCACAAACAAGGTGGACAAAAGGAAGAATGAACATCATACAAATTAAGAGGTCCACATGTGATTTGGCATCTTCTGAAACCCTTAGGGCCTTATTACTTTAACTTCTACTTCATGTTGATTACCATTACGACATAGCAGCTGTTCATGCATCCTTAAGATGCCCAGTATCTGCTAATCTTACATTTCTCATAATTGATTCTCTCAACCTATTTATGATCAGTCAAAAGGAACTCCCAAACAACACTGCTTAAACAGCAGTGAGTTGTTTTAGATTGGAGGCACAGCCACAAGAACCCTTAAGGGGTAGCTGAACAGCCTTATTATTCTCTGGATCAAGCAGGAAAACTTGTAACAAGCTCCGTCTGAAGCATTATTTCAAACATTATCGCTAGAAAAACTATGGTAACCGTACTACATGATGGTTCCAGATTTTCAATTACCAGTTATTAGGGCATATTCAGTGGACAGGCTCTTCTCGCGGTTTGTTTTCGACACCATCTTCTTGTTGACTGCTTCAACTCCTTGTTACACTGGAGAGGAACCTTGCTGTCAGAGGACAAGGATTAGCCACCAGCATTTCATAACTCATGGAAAATGCAAACGATTCACCCCAATAATTAATATCATTTTTCTCAACAGCCTTCTGACTAACCTCATTACAAGAAGTAAGTCAACTGCTGCTTCTTCCTTGAGCCTCCCTCTCCATACAAATCGTTCCACTCCTTCAGCTCACTCATTACAGATCCTTCAGCTGCAAAGCTTGCAGCAACCTGCATTCCAAATAGCAAAAGAAATGGTCCAAACATTTGCTTAAATAAGAGAAACCTCATTTGGCTATAACGCTTATGTCAAATCAATCTTGATCTTCTTCCTCAGCATAATACGTTAAACCTCAAATCCCAGGACCACATGAAATTCACAAAAAATTCCCACCCTACACGATGATATTTGCTTTGTCCACAGCTGTTAGGCAGTAGATATTCTTAAACTAGGCTGTGGATACCAGAACGTGACCTGTGTACTCTAAAAAGTAATCTTCCAGTGAGAAGGGCCTGTGCACCTCCGGATTAGTAGGGACTTTGTTTCCAGACACCCAGTGCAAATAAAAAAAATGTAATCCTCCAGACAACACACACGGATATTTTACCTGACTCTTTGCTTGTCTCAAGTCTTCCTTGTTCAATGGCCTAAGGGTAATTACTCCCTCCTGACCTTCCTTTGTCTCTGAAGTACTTCCTGGAATCTGCCCTTCTGCAGAATGAACTTCTTTCCCTTCTGCAGTACTCTGCTTTTTCTCCTGCAAAGAATAGGTCATAAGTAGAATTTACATTAAAATCACTTACACGAAGTATTCTGTAACTAGCTAAAAATTGTTGCTACACTTACCAAAACCTTTAGACTTTCTTGCTGTATTAGCTCTCTGACTGGCCGATAAGCAGCAGTTGTGCACAAAATCTGTTCTAAATGGTTGCACCTAGTTAATAATAACTAATTACACAATCAAAGATAGAAGTATGCATCAAACTCAAACCTTCAGATCACTTCCAGTATATCCTTCTGTCATTGTTGCTAGCTCCTTAAAGTCTAGTCCTTCTTCTACCTTTTCTTTTGCCAACAGAGTTTTGAAGATCATTTCCCTGTTCTCCACGGATGGCAATCCCACCATAATTCTGTTACATCGAAGGGAGCATTATTATATGCAGAAGCGATTCTCTCAAAAATTGTAGATTCATTAGCATCCGTCTGTTGGGTCCAAATTCTCCACAAAAAAAAAAAAACTTTGTTGAGAAAATTTGAGGCATTGCTCAAGTGGCTTGACACTAGACGGTATTCCTTTTGCTGGAATCAAATATGGAGATTTTCCTCCTGGCTTACTTGTTAATGACAGGCTATGTTATGCGACAAACATTATACTATATTTAACACTGCAATCTTTGGAGTAATCATGTGATTCTCCCTAGGGGTATAACGGGTCTGGTTTTGGATAAAATTTAAGACCAAACCAGTATGTACTGGTTTTGCATTTTTTAAAACCGATTACGCTCATAAACCGGTACCTCCGGTTTTACCGGTTTCTGATCTGGTCCAGTTCGGTTTTTTCTTTTTTTTTTTAAATGTAAAAAATATATAATAAAGTATTACTTCTTATGATAAAATATTATTCAAAATTTAATATATATTTTATGTTTAAAGCATATGATCAATTAAATTTTTATCTTTACTTTTATTTTATAAATTATAATAACATTATCTTATATATAATTATATTAATAACATATGATCAAACAAATTACAAATATTCATATTTAAGATTAACATTTTATGTTATAATTTATAAATTATAATATGAAATTATTTCATATATGATATATAATTATATATATTATATATAAAAACTTAATATATAATTATATATTATATATAAAACTTATATATATAACATTTTGTATAATATATCAAATTAATTTATATACATATGTTTTTTCCAACCGGTCCGGTCCCAGAAACTACGGAATTGAAACCAGATCGGGTCTGGCCGGTTTTCATAATATAAGAACCGGTTCCAGACCGGACCGGTTCAAAACCGGACCAACCGGCCCGGTTTGGTCCGGTCTGATTTTTCAATTTTTCGGTTTAAATTTACACTTCTAATTCTCTCAAAGCTGTAATTGCACTCATCATATACAAGAAGGAGATTAAAAAAAATTTGCATTTCTAAAGCAAATTTTAAATGGAAACGAAAAAAGAAAACATGATACTGCAAGTAAAAATCTTAACGCAAAACTAAGAGTCACCATGTAAAATACCTCCTTTCAAAGCGCCTAATAATTGCTTCATCAAGGTCAAATGGCCTATTGGTTGCACCGAGAACTAGGATGCGTTCGTCCAGTTTTGTCAAGAGCCCATCCCAGTGAGTCATGAACTCGTTCTTTATCTTCCGCACGGCTTCATGCTCCCCAACTATAGTCCGCTGCCCAAGCATGCTATCAACCTCATCTACAAATATAATAGTAGGAGAGACCTTGGCTGCCAGAGTGAATAATGCTCGGACATTCTTCTCACCTTCACCAAACCATTTAGAAGTGATGGTAGACATGGATACATTTATGAAGCTTGCTCCAGCCTCCTTGGCAATGGCCTTGGCTAGCATTGTCTTCCCAGTGCCAGGTGGACCAAATAGCAATATTCCCTTGCAAGGTTTTAGAAGGCCTCCCTTGAAGAGGTCTGGTCTTCGGAGAAGGAGCATCACTAGTTCCTGAAGGGACTCTTTGATCTCGTCTAAGGCACCAATATCAGCAAAGGTTATATCAATCTCATTTGCTGGTATAACCTCTGGCCTAATGCGCTTCTCAAATTCATTGTCGGGTTCCTGTTAGAAAGCGACATGCAAAAACATTTCCACAAAAATAATTATAGAAAAATAGCCAATTAGAAAGCCATACACTATAGTAATTTGTACCATGATAATTGATAAATCAGCCACAATCTCATACATTTCAAAGAAGTCCATAAAGTGGAAAAGGGATTTTTTTTTTAAAAAAAAAAAAGAAAGAGAGAGGAGGAGGAGGAGAAGAAGAAGAAAGGCTCACTGGAGCTTTGGAAGATGAAACTGAATTATCCCCATCTGCCTTTGGCACTGAAGCGGATGTTTCTGCTTCACTTTTGTGTTCACGGGTAGTGCTTTCAGCCTTGTTTCTGGCTTCACGCCAACAGCCTCTTCCCCAACAATATTCTTTAAGTAATTGAAAAGAAGCAGGAAACTGATCATACTGGTATAGATCATATCGATTATTCTCAACATAATGTACAAACATTCGTCCAACAGACCTTAGATGTTTCAGCATGGGCTTCCAACTTCAAAGAATCTTTGTCACCAGATTTTCCTTCCTGGAATATACTCAATCCACGGGACAAGCTGTTCCAAAGTGACAATATAAGTACATAGACCTTAAGTCTTAAATAATTGAGACACCACTAGAAATGCTAATCTTACCTATTAGATGATATGACAAGTTTTCCATTTCGGTATTCAGGATCCTTGTTCATCAAATGATAAGAAATTGCTGATACCACTATCTCTTCAATGTAGTTACTGAGAACCATTGTGTCTTCCACACAGATTGTATCCAGATCATCACAATCAAGGTCATTTGATGAAAGCACTTCCACGATGTGGTTTCTGTTATCTTGAACTTGGATCATCTTCATATCTTCCTCCAGTTGAGACTTCCAGCTGACAAGATGGGATTCATCCTCTGGAGGCCGGATCTCAATATTGTAAGGGAAGAGAGCAGTAAGCCTCTCGTCCACATCTCCGTTGTCATTATCAGGATGCATAATTCGTGAACCAAGGATCAGCACTGATCCAGACAGTTTCTTCAACATTTTCTGGAAAAAGTTATATATCTTTTGTGATCTAAGCAAGAATTTATCAACATCCCTAAGATACAGCACAATGGGCATGGTTTTTGACACAGAAACCAAAACCTGCAAAACAATTCATCACATGTTTCCACCTGTCAATATCTTCATAAAGTAACAAATGAGATACAAACCCACACCCTAACTAATAATCAGGCGTGTGAACGTGACACGGTGGAAGACTGTCACTGAAATTCGCAACAAAAGGACGGTACCCTGTAGAGAGACTGTATAAGAAGCTTCTCATCAAAGGACCAGCTGCTTGTGCGTTTGAGAGGAGCTAGAAAATTAAAGAACGCAGAAAGAAAAGAAATCAAAAGCAGCAGAAAGCATAGAAACCTGTTATAAGGAATGAAAAATATCTACAAGATTTTGTCTTCTATAAATATCATAATTAATAAGAAGCATGGGCATGATTGACAGAGAAAAGAGACAGTAAAGAGCAGTCACACTTAAGATTCGTATTAACTAGCATCTTATTCTTATCCATAATATATCATGCACTGAGTCGAGCTTTCATAACTTAGATGAAACCTCAAGAGCATGTAATGTATTGAAAGCATCTATGCCCTAAAATAAATACACCGATACGACGTGTTTAAATCACCACTAAAAGGTTCTTGGACACTCGTTGCATTAGAAAATGCACCAAACTTCAAATTCAGTATACCATGGTGAATTGGCACACAAAGTTGTTGAAAAAGAAACACCAATAACAATGTGCACAACAAGGGTTTCTAATCCTTCTTGTCAAACATTGCACATTCTAGGAATAAAATATCCATCACACAGCATCACTCACTGAATCAGTCGTCAAATACCGTACTGTTTTCATTAACACAATACACTATTCCCTGAACTTTCTTGCAGACCCACGTATCAATCAGGAATCTTTAATAATTTTTTTTTGGGTAAAAAACCTGGATTTGCAGGAGTGCTTTGTGAAGCAAGGTTGCTGATGTTAGCTGAAGCAGAGGCATTCCTACGAATCTTAGAAGGATGAGAAGAACTTTCTGATGGCATGCAATTTGTGAACAACAGGCAATCGTAAAGATAAAGTAATAAAGAGGGACCTCATGCCTTTATTTTGTCAACAATTAAGGCCATCCGCCCTAAAATACCTTGATCCAATACCCACCCCACTGCTTTGCCTCCATAGTGTACCTGAAACTAAAAACTTTTTTGTCAGAGATACAGCACAAGATGAGAATCATAGATACATGACATAGACAGTACTAACCAAAATATCAATTGAGTCAAGATATACAAAATATAAAATTAAAAGGCATACCAAAATATTAATTACGTTGAGCATGATATTATCAGTGTACATGCTACAAACTAAAGATTGGAGCCAAATCCTATATCCTGGCAATTAAACTTATCAGATCTTGCTATTCTTCCTGTTTGAAGAAAACACAATTATCTCTATTAGATAATATGTCACATATAGGGCCCAAAACCTTTCAGAGGAAGTACAAAGCAACAATGAGATGACTACAGATCTTACAGCAATGTTTTATAGAACCAAACTGTGTAAGGTTCATAAGGTGTAAAGATCAAATGATGACAAAGCATTCACCAATGATCAAATTGGTCCCCCAAAATAAAAAGCAATTATCTTTTTCTTTATACCTTTAGCATCCTCCCTCTGTGGAAGGATTGAAAATGATCCAAATAAGTCAGACAATCGCTCCAAGGTTGACTCTGAAGTGGACCTTTTAAAGGACTACAAAACAAGATCACCGACTGAAGGAAATAAAAAAGAGGCAGTCGAATAGTAGACTTTCATGCATGCAAATCGTACTGGAAAATACACAATTCATACACGAGGCGAACATGATCAGATCTATCAGGGAAATCTTACATATTCTTTGTTGGCACTACCATATTTGCTCTGAATCTGTACAAACCCAACCACTACATCAGTAGAACGAGATAAACTTCAAAGACAACAGCAACTGCAGATACTAACCTTCAGTGAAAAGTCGGTTACATCTAACAGTAGTAACTTTGCTTCAAAGAAATGGGCTAAAGCCTTGGCAAGCATTTGTTGGTAAAGTTCTGCAACACAAAAATTATATTGATTACTATCTCGGTGAAATTTTAAAATGTAAACATGTTTCATTCCAGATGAGGTAAATGTTATGGTTCAGACAACCAACCGGTAGGTCCAGAGAGCAAAATAGCCCGACTTGCAGGAGAAAAGATTTCGTGTGTACTTCGAAATATCTTCATGCTTCAAATGGAAATAGGCAGCACTTGTTAGCAAGACCCGTGTCTGCTCACTGTCATTGGAATTGTCCAAATAAGAACATCAGGATTAGCGTAAAATGATCGAAGGACTAATAACTGGATGCAAATATATTCCAGTAACAATAAATTATGTGTACATCCCATAAGCAAACAAATAACAGTGTGAAGCTTCTTCGTAACAAACAATGCCCAGAACTGATGTTCTTTTGATGGCATTCTCATTTACCAAGACGATATGACATTAAATAATAATACTTTGATAGTAAAATTAACAAACAAAGCACTTGATGCATCTATATCACTTCCATTTAATTTGTACACTCTTTTATTACACACAACCTGATACAGAGGTTGAGAAGAAATAATCAAGCGAAGGGTATCAGTTGTCACAATTTAGGATCCGAATATAGGTATCTAAAACCACTTGTTTAATCCGAGTGTACAGGCTTTTACTCAATTCTAAAAATCCTAATTTCTTATCTCATATGTTCGTCACTATGAAGACTACCGCAGTTTGAGAGAAAAGAATCCCGTCTCTTTATGATTTCCCCGTTAGGTGTATTAAAACAAACACTTTTAATCTCATGGATGTTCTGAGAAAAGAGCAATTCTACACAACCTCTCCAATCTCTACACATCATATTTTTTTAAATTTTAATATTTTTTAAAATTTTTTTTTAAGTTTATTCTTTTTAAACTAATTTAATTTTTTTATTCATTATTTATATATTAAATATTTAATAAAAAAAAATGGTGTGTGGAGATTTTGTAAATAGTAAGAGGTTGAATAGATTTTTTATTTGATTAATTTAAACTCTTGTATGCCTAGTCATCATGCCGCCTAGACACTTGATTCTTACAGGTGGCTCTGAAACATACAATACAGGAGCATACAAGAAAACCCGGAGCTGAGAATAAAAAAAAATTAAAATAAATGATAAGATAAGAAGACCTGGAGGGTTGCAAAAAACAGAAATCAATCTTTCTAAACCTTGAATAATTCCCGCCACAACAACGTTTTGGCTGTCAGAATTCTCAACTCATAGTTCAGATTAGAGGTAAACAATAATACAAAACAGTGGTTTATAAGTATACATCAATACACGCCAACAGAATCCCCCCCACATCTCCATTATTACCCTTCTTTTAAATGGGACGCTCCAGAAATCCCATCCAGGTTTTACAGACTAACCCATCTTTTTAGAATTTTACTACTAAATCTAGTAGTGAATACATCACTTAGACTTATTATAATTATTAAAAATCAATAAATCAATTTTTATTTTTTAATCATTGTGACTTTAGTGGTATACAGGTTGACTATGTAAAAAAAAAAAGGCATACTCGATGGTTTCACGGAATAATACTTGCATTATCGCGGTTTCAAAATAAAGAAATATCGAGATATATGATATATTATAACATAGTAGTGAAATAGTGTGATATTACATTTTTTTCATACCGTCGGAACATTGGAGTCGATAGTAGGGAGACAATTGTCAGCCCAATGCTGCGTTTGAATGCATGTAATTTGGGCCTTATATCTATTTTTCATTATTATGATCAGATTTTAAATTTAGTTGTTCTATATGATTAATGATAAAAAAAAATATTCTATTTATAAATAATATATTTAGCAAAGTTTTTGCATGAATATACTTTTATAAATTTTAAATTTTATAAATTAAATCTTACATAGATGACATAGATGGTATCTTCTACGCATAATCTTTACAAAAAAAATTGGTAGAGAAAAAGTAAAGGGCAATATGCATAGTAAGTAATATTATTTTATAAAATCCGCGATGAAGTTGCATTAAAATTAAAAACTTAATCATTAATGCGATATCAACTATCATTTTCACAAAGCATAGATTTAATTGTGTCGTATCATCATCTACAATACCTGAATTTTTAGCAGAAATCTTTATAGTTGAAAGTAATTTATCATTCAAATGAGAGAGAGAGAGAGATGGAAATCAATGAAAGGGGAAATAAGGAAGTAGTCTAGTTTCAGTTCACCTGAGGTGGTAGGGGAATTGGTCGAACGTGACCTTGCTTTCTCTGTCGTCAACTATAAGCCGGTCTCGTGCTCCATTTTCTCCAGAGTGACGGCATTTGAGGCAGAACCGGCTCTACTCCATTTGCTCACGGCCTGTCCCGAAGCAAACCCAAGCCCCACTCCCACCCCTACACTCAACGCCGACAACAATATGCTTTTCTGTTCCATTTCAAAACCGACTTCACAGCCAAGCCAAAGTTGAATCCCAAACATAGAGGACACGAGTTCCAAGCCTGTTATGTATTATTACCAGAGAATAAGGATTCAAAAGCTCGGGAAAAATAGTCAAACTGCAAAATCAGAAGTTTTCGTGTTCGAAATTGAAAATTCTAGTATCTAACCGACTTTTCCTCAATCGATTCTCTGTCTTTCTCCGACTCAAATTCTTGTTTCTTTTTTAAATCTCTAGTGTCATGGCGGTAGATTAATAAAGGCGCGAAAGAAGCGGATCTTGGAGCACGTACTGAGAGTTGCCGGGAAGTGGTTAATGGCGGCGGTGAAGCAAGAGAGACAGAGATAGAGACGCAGAGATAGGCGGTGATGGCGTTTGTTCCCACTTTTTTAGGACTCTCTTCCTTGGCTTTTTAGTTTTTAAAAGACAACTTGCACAAAGAGAGGGAGCAGTGTCAAGGTTCATTACGTGGCACTATTTTGGCTGTTTGGATTGAAAATTTGGCTATTTTAGGTTGGAAATTTATTTTAATTCATCTTATCATTATATTTATTTAAATTTTTTTATATAAAATATAATTAATTAATTAATTTTTTCAAATTTTAGAATAATAATAATATTTTATTCAATTTATTTAAAATTATTTAAATTCATCTCGAGAAAGCTAATGTATCGGTTTAACAGTTTACGAATTTTTTGACTTTCTTGTAATTCTGTTTATACAAAAAGGAAACCTTTCTGTTATAACAATATGTACAGCTAGCTCTAGGATTCATGCACACCGCATACTTGTAAAAATGCCTGAACATTTCCGATTCCCTCAACTCTATAAATAGAGCACACTGTAGATAACTCACCATCAATGAGAAATGAATTCATTTTGAAATCTGCTTTTCTACATGGTATCAAGAGCCATTTGAAGACTAGCGTCTCACCATGGCTGAAGCAACTCCTCCAAAAACTCCTCCACACCCACCTTCTCCTCCCCCCCTTCCTCATCTCCCTCATCTTGTTTATGTAAAACTCACGAACGACAACTGCCTGCTATGGCGAACCCAAATGATACCTTATCTCAAAGGACAGCAGCTCTTTCACTATGTTGATGGCTCTGTCCAACCTCTTCCTCGTCTCTTATCCGATAACCAAACCATCAACCCAACCTTTGTCACCTAGTCCCAAACCAATCAACTCATTCTCAGTGCCTTAATTTCCTCTCTCTCTGAAAATCTAATTGCTCAAGTTGTTGGTCACACCACTGCTCGTGATGTCTGGGCTACTTTGGACAGGCTCTTTACATCCAATCCCATGCCTGTATCATTCAGTTGTGTTTTCAACTTGCCACTATCTCAAAAGGTTCGAGTTCCATTTCTAAATATTTCAGCAAAGTCAAACATCTATCAGACACCATGAGTGCCTCTAGTAATCCTCTTTCCCACCCTGAATTCATCTCTTACCTTCTTGCTGGCCTAAACAATGACTTTGACGCACTTGTAACCTCTGTTATTGCTCGTGTTGAACCTCTCTCCCCAAAAGAAATATATGGTCTCCTTCTTACCCATGAAACTCGTCTCTCCCATGCTAACCATCTCCCTACTTCCATCAACTTCTCTGCCAACTATACATCAAACTCCTGCGGTCATGGCTTTAATCGTGGTTCCTCCTCTAGAGGAGGTCATCATGGTCGAGGTCATGGTCATTCACCCTCAGGTCCTCCTCAATCATCTGTCCCCTCTGCTCTTCCACACAACAAACCTACTTGTCAAATCTGTGGCAAGATTGGTAATCCAGCCATTCGTTGCTACCACAGATCTGATCATTCCCTTCAGAGTGACCCCCCCAAATCACTCACAATCAACTACACCAACTCCTTTTGTTCCCCAGATACGTCCTGGTACCCAGATACTGGTGATACAAATCACCTCACCTCTGAGTTATCCAATCTCAACATCCAATCCTCTCCATATGATGGCAATGAACAGATCAGGGTTGGTGATGGCAATAGCAAACATTGGTGACTCTGTCCTTCCTACTCCTTCTACCTCTTTTCTTTTGAAAAATTTATTACATGTTCCTGCCGTCACTAAGAATTTAATTTCTGTTAGACAGTTTTGCATTGATAATTCTGTCTTCTTCGAGTTTCATGGTTCTCATTTTCTTGTGAAGGATTCAAAGACGGGCAACCTTATTCTTTGTGGCCCTTCAACTGATGGTCTATACTCCTTTTCTACTTCGGTTTCCACTCAAGTTCTTGTTGGTGAACGTACTTCCACCTCTCAATGGCATTCCAGGTTTAGCCACCCTTCTCTTCAATTAGTTCATCGTATTCTCTCTACTCACTCTCTGCCTATTTCAACTCGTGACTCAACAAACAAGTGCTCAGCATGCTGCCAAGCCAAAAGCTCTCAGCAACCTTTCCGTGACTCACATCAGCACTCCACCAAGCCCTTGCAACTTATTTACTTTGATGTATGGGTCCTGCCTCAGTTATATCTAGGAATGGCTTTCGTTACTATGTAGCATTTCTAGATGATTTTACTCGTTACACTTGGTGGTACCCTTGAATACAAAAATCTGATGTGGTCAAAGTCTTCCTTCAATTTCAAGCACATGTTGAGTTACTTTTTAATTCCAAAATCATTCCTTACAAAGCGATTGGGGTGGGGAGTATCGTTCTCTAAACACTGTTTTGCAAAACAAAGGTATTTTTCATCAGTTATCTTGTCCGCATACACACCAACAAAATGGTGCCATTGAGCGAAAACATAGACACATAGTCGAAACCGGATTAGCTCTAATGGCTCATGCATCTCTCCCTCAAATTTTCTGGGCTGATGCATTCCATATTGCCATATATCTAATCAATCACCTTCCCACACCAATACTTCACTATAAATCACCATTTGAGAAATTATTTTTCCGAGCTCCCAATTACAATCTTCTCAAGGTCTTCGGATCTGCCTGTTGGCCTCATCTTAGGCCATACAATCGGCACAAGTTAGATCTAAGGTCAAAACAATGTCTATTTGTTGGCTACAGTGATTCCCACAAGGGATACCATTGCTTAGATCTTGCTATTGGGCGCATTTTCATCTCCAAGGACATGATTTTTGATGAGCTTTGTTTTCCCCTTGCCCAGCCCATCAATCCACAGCCCACCAATCCAATTCCTAACTCTGTCCCACTACCATCTATTCTCGGGCCCTCTCCCCATCTCTCTAACTCACAAAGGCCCAGCTCCCCTCAAAGCCCATCTCAATCCCCACTCACTCCCGTCAACCCATCGGTGCCATTTATCCCATTTTCTACCTCTCGTGACTCACCACCAAATCTCCACTCTAGCCCAACTTCTACATTGTCCTCCTCTGATATCTCTAGGGCTCTTGCTGCCGAATCCTCTTCTCCTTCTCCCATCATCACCAGAGCTCGAACCAACACTCTTTGTCCACGAAAATTTACTGATGGTACTATATTATGGCCACCTCCTTGCAGCCATCTCACCACCACCACTCAAATTCCCGAATCATTAACTTCCTACACTTAAGCCGCCAAACATTAGCCATGGAGGAAAGCTATGTCTGACGAATTTTCAAGCTCTTTTGCAGACTCACACATGGACCTTGGTTCCTCCTACTAGCATCACAAATATTGTCGGCAACAAATGGGTCTTCAGCACCAAAAGACTCTCTGATGGCTCCATTGACAGATACAAAGCCCGCTTGGTTGCCAAGGGCTTTCATTAACAGGAAGGTATGGACTTCTCCGAAACCTTCAGTCTAGTGGTTAAACCCACTACAATTCGTACTATTTTGTCAATTGCTGTTACTGAAAAATGGTGTCTTTGGAAACTAGACATTAATAATGCCTTTCTTCATGGGGATCTCCATGAACAAGTCCATATGTATCAACCAATTGGTTTTGTTAATCCAGATTATCCAAGCTATGTGTGTCGATTGAATAAGGCCATTTATGGCCTTAAACAAGCACCATGTGCTTGGTTTTCAAAATTAAGCAATCGGCTTAGTGAAATTGGGTTCGTTGCATCATTTGCAGATCCATCTTTGTTTGTCTATCATAATTATTCTGTTGTCATTTACATTTTAGTCTACGTTGATGACATCATTCTCACTGGTTCATGCTCCAATGCTATTTCCTCTGTTCTTACTTCACTGGTTCATTGTAGTCTTTGATATTTTTTGGATTTTGAGATAAATCAAATTTCCAATGGTCTACATTTGTCTCAACACAAATACATTTGTGATTTTTTAGAAAGAACTAACATGGACCTAGCCAAGCCTGTCACATCTCCAATGGCTTCTTCCACATGCCTTCTCTCACTGATGGCTCAGAGTTTTCTGACCCAACCTTGTATCGAAGCACAGTAGGCAGCTTACAATATCTATCTCTCACTAAGCCTGATGTTGCCTTTGCTGTCAGCAAAGTTAGTCAGTTCATGCATGCCCCCAAACTTTCTCATTGGCAAGCTGTTAAGAGGATACTTAGGTATCTCAAAAATACTGCCAATCTCGGCTTGCACATTAAGCCTTTTAAGTCTTATCATCTCAATGCTTTTACCGATGCTAATTGGGCGGGTTGTCCCGACGACCATCGCTCAACTGATGGTCATTGTGTTTATTTTAGCTCTAATCTCATCTCTTGGAGTTCTAAAAAGCAAAGAACAGTTGCAAGATCTAGTACTGAAGCAGAATACAAGTCACTTGCCAACACAATTGCTGAACTGCTATGGATACAGTCACTGCTCAAGGACCTTGGTGTATTTCTATCTCAACCTCCAACCTTATGGTGCAACAATTTGGGCGTTACCTATCTCTCAGCCAACCCGGTTCTTCATTCCCACACCAAACACATGGAAATCGACTTCCACTTTGTTAAAGATCGAGTTGCAGCAAAAACACTGTGTGTGGCTTTCATTTCTTCCCATGATCAACTTGCAGACATACTGACCAAGCCACTGCCTTCATCTCGGTTCTTGACATTGCGTTTGAGCCTCACCATGGTCCCCATGTTGGACTCGCGGGAGGGTAACAGCAAGACAAATAACTCCAGCTCACTAGTGCCTCACGGCTCCATCTCAGCACCACATGATGACAACAACAACGAGGGAGCTGCCTCTAAAATACCAGACTCTTCTAGAAGCATTTCTACTTAGGATCTCATTGTAATTTTTCCTCAGAATATTCTTGTAATTCTGTTTGTACAAAAAGAAAACATTTCTGTTATAACAATTTGTACAACTAGCTCTAGGATTCATGCACACTGCATGCTTGTAAAAATGCCTGAACATTTTCGATTCCCTCAGCTCTATAAATAGAGCACACTGTAGACAACTCATCATCAATGAGAAATGAATTCATTTTGAAATCTGCTTTTCTACCGTGGAAGGGGAAATAAGGAAGTAGTCTAGTTTCAGTTCACCTGAGGTAGTAAGGGAATTGGTCGAACGTTACCTTGCTTTCTTTGCCGTCAACTATAAGCCGGAGCACCTCCTGCTCCATTTTCTCCAGAGTGACGGCGTTTGAGGCAGAACCGGCTCTGCTCCATTTGCTCACGGCCTGTCCCGAAGCAAACCCAAGCCCCACTCCCCCGCCCACCCCTACACTCAACGCCGACAACAATATGCTTTTCTGTTCCATTTCGAAACCGACTTCACAGCCAAGCCAAAGTTGAATCCCAAACATAGAGGACACGAGTTCCAAGCCTGTTATGTATTAATACCAGAGAATAAGGATTCAAAAGCTCGGGAAAAATAGTCAAACTGCGAAATCAGAAGTTTTCATGTTTGAAACTGAAAATTCCACCATCTAACCGACTTTTCCTCAATCGATTCTCCGTCTCTCTCAGACTCAAATTCTTGTTTCTTTTTTAAATCTCTAGTGTCATGGCGGTAGATTAATAAAGGTGCGAAAGAAGCAAATCTTGGAACACGTACTGAGAGTCGCCGGGAAGTGGTTAATGGCGGCGGTGAAGCAAGAGAGATAGAGACGCAGAGATAGGCGATGATGGCGCGTGTTCCTGCTTTTTTAGGACTCTCTTCCTAGGCTTTTTAGTTTTTAAAAGCGAACCTGCACAGAGAGAGGGAGCAATGTCAAGGTTCATTACGTGGCACTATTTTGGCTGTTTGATTGGAAATTTTGCTATTTTAGGTTGAAAATTTATTTTAATTCATCTTATCATTATTTATTTTTTAAAACTTTTATATAAAATATAATTAATTTATTAATTTTTCAAATTTTAGAATAATAATAATAATAAATAATAATATTTTATTCAATTTATTTAAAATTATTTAAATTCGTCTCAATTCATTATGAGAAAGTTAATGTATCGGTTTAACAGTTTACGAATTTTTTGACTTTCTATTTGTAAAAAGTAAATAAAATATAAAGACTAAAAGATTGATTATACGGTAATAAAATTTAAAATGTGTTAAAGTAAGTAAGCGCCGCATAATTCATTTGAAAAAAAAAATTGAATAGATACAAGATTTACATAAAAAAAAATTAATTTTTTAATAATAGACTATTTTTTAAAAAAATTATTGTATAACACTTGCATATTTTACGACTATATGTAGCATGACTCATAAAATTTTAAAAATGATCTGTTGACAAATGGAAATGAGTTGGTTGACATAATTAATTAAAGAAATTATATATAGAAGTCTTACACCACACTTCTATTTAATTAACATGCGATTTGTCATTTTTTATTCTTTATCTCAATATTTAAATATGTATATGTTTAAATAGAATGATAAAAATATATTAGTTAGATGGAAGTGTGCAATGTATGACTTTTCTTTATAACATTTCTCAATTAATAAAATATGAATTAACAAAAATTTTGTAAAATATTAAAATATCTGATTTGTGTGTGTGTGTGTTTTGAATGATAAAATTGCCTTGACAAAGAAATAGTAAATGGGATGTGATCCTTTGCTCGGATGAGGCCAAGGAAGAGTGAGTTGCACGTACGTGTTCTGAAATATCTGCACCATTGATGCTGGGACCCACACTCTTATTCTTTAGATGCTGACGTTACGGCACAGATGCAACTTGAATGGGAAGTGGAATCTCTTCTTACTCGACAGGATTCCCATAGTGTCCTAGGTTTTTCTTGTTTTTTGTTTTTTGTTTTTGTTTTTGTCTTTTTTTACTTGGGAAGATATGGATGGTCCAATGCATCCTTGTTCACGTTTCTTTCTTTCTTTTTTTCTTTTTCGGAGGAAAATGCGTGCAAGAACTTCAAGATTTTCCACCGGGCCTTGGAATACACGGATGGCCCAATTCATCCTTATTTACATTCTCGTTTTGTTGGGAAAATGAAAGAACTTCAAACCCAAGAAAACCCTACATATATATAAATATATACTTGTGGTTCGTGAACTAATGTAGCTTATAAATTATTTGGATCATCCTATTTCGATAGATTTTTTTTTTTAAATAATATTGAATACAAGTTTAGAACAAATATTTCGGATGAATCTGACTTGTTTTTCATAATATGTCTCTTTAAGAGTGTTTTTTTATATAGATCATTTTTTTATTTTAAAATAATAATACTACATACAGTAGTAGAATATACAAATATCATGCAATTACTTTAAAAAAAATATGATTCATTATTAAAAAATTAATTTTTTAAATATAATTATCATATATATATTTTTTTAAAGAGCCTACTCCACAAGTATAAATATCAATTTTTGGATAAAAAGATTGCACTTAAAGTTGGTCTTACATTGGGAATGACAACCGGTAACTCTGACGCTATTAATGCATGGGCCATGCATGCATGTTGAATGGGATATCATAATATAATAGAAATGGTGATCCGCCTCCACCACGTGTGTATTGCCCCAATGCAAATCTTGTAGATCATGATCAGCTCATGTATTGTGGGGACATTGGAGACTGCCCTGGGAAGTGGGAATTCATCGACCTAGCTAACACACTCATATCCTTATTAATTTGCAGTGGAGAATTGAGATCCATTCATCTTTTCCAAATTGTAATTGTTTTCTCTCGATCCTTTTTCCCAATAACTGTAAAAATATGTCACTCATCAATAGTTATTTTATGGGATACACGCAGGGCCAGTACGTACGATATGGTAGTGCATGAAGGGCCGGCATGCATATATCTTTTCGAAAAAAAATCATTCGGCATGACCAATAAAATTGAATTGCTAAGGGAGCTCCAAATATACGAGTGAAAAGTCATGGGTATTTCATGTGGCACTACAAGAAATCAGGTCTTTTTTAGCGCGTAAAATGGTCGAAAATACCCTCCAAAATCGCTGGTTTTGCTCTTTCTCGGCGATTTTAAAATCGCCGAAGATTTGACGATTTTAAAGTGACGATTATGAGAATTTTCAGCGATACCAAAAATTCGTTGGAAAAATTACCATTTCCGGCGATTTTTACTCGCCGCAATAGGCTTATAAAACGTCGAAAATAGGGGTCCCGAATTCACACTAAATCGCCGATAAAGGTCACTTCTTTCTCAGCGATTTTCCAAAATCGTCGGTATAAACCATTTGCTGCGAATAAATATCGCCGCTAATATAATTTTTTTCGCCGCAAACTTCTGTAAACGATATTCTTTTTCGCTGTGAAGTAGATTATTAGCGGCGACACAAAATCGTCGGTATAAACCATTTGCTGCGAATAAATATCGCCGCTAATATAATTTTTTTCGCCGCAAACTTCTGTAAACGATATTCTTTTTCGCTGTGAAGTAGATTATTAGCGGCGACACAAAATCGCCGCAAATAACATAATTGCAACGTTTTTATATTTTGCAGCGACAATTGATGTTTCAGAAAATAAAAAAAAAATGCACAAAACAGAATACTACACATATCCTATTCAAATTCAATCTAAAAAGTACTTCCTCCATTCATTCAAGTTAGCATGGAAACATCCATTCATTCAAGGAAAATTTTACTAAGTAGTATATTAACATGGAAACATCAATACTAAGTAGCTAAAATATTAACATGGAAACATCCATTCATTCAAGCCCAAAAATTAAAAGTAGTATATTAACATGAAAACAACAATATTAAAAGTAGTATATTAACATGGAAACATCCATTCATTCAAGCCCAAAAATACTAAGTAATATATTAACATGGAAACATCCAATCCATGGCTCTACACATAACTTATTAACTTCAAACAAACTTTAATCACTAAACATCCAATCCATTCATTCAATCCATAAGCCATAAAACTAAACACAATCTGTCCAACTTGTATATATGCTTCATTATCTCATAAAACATCAATCCAAATGAACTTAACTAACCTGGATAGTTGCATTTGGGCATGACCATGGGTTTAGCATCAGAATCACTGTTAGTCTGCAAAAGCACAAACAAAAAATAAATCCTCAAAGTTACATTAGCTTTCAAACCTAGCGTCAACATGCCCAATCCATCATGTTTCTAAGCGTTATTTCCTTCCATCAATAAAGATAACCCAATCCATAGATATTATTAAAAACAAGCTGGAATACCAGTTTTTATTTATTTTTTTCTGTGATGATCAGAGACTGAGACAAGCTGACAGATGATACAAAACAAATAAATTGAAACAAGTAAAAGGCATAATAGTGTTCCGAATATATCATCAGAAAAAATTACTGTGATAGAAAAGATGGTTGATTCAACAAAAAGAAAGAAATTCGAATTACACATGATCAGTGCATGTTTTGAGCTTCAATGAAAACACTTACGATCAATAATGCTAAGTTACTAACACTGCAAAAATGATCGCAATATCTCCAAAACCAAAGGGATGGAATTAATCAAAACAAAGTGCTTATAAACCTAAGATATTCATTTGGAAGATATCTTGATTCTTGAGCTAATTAGAAGTGGGAGAAGATTGAGGAAATACAGACCTATGTTATGAAACTCTATCTCTTAAACCACATACCTATGTTATGAAACTAGAAGGAAAAAAACAAGAGGAGAAAGATGAATGGTTCACCTGCACAAAGTCAACGTTCAAACTCTACAAAATGAAGAATCTGAAACCAAAATGAATTGGAAACAAATACCATGATCACTTATTTGATTTCTTCACCTACTAATCGAGAACCATTAGGTAATGAAAAAGAATCTCTCCAAACAAGAAGCAGGTAAAGTCTATCAATGCATAGACGTATAAAAAAAACTGTTATTACATATAGATTCAATAAAAAAAGAGCAACCATGTCAAGCCTCTACTTTTAAGTTCAAAAGTCTGTTTATATCACAAAATATAAAATAAATGCAATGATCAAGGACAATTTTGAAACACATTTTATTAAAAATCTGTTGTTTGACCAATATATTCACATGATCAGTGGACCTATATGAATTTGGGACTGCTAAATTAAAAGACAAAAAAATAGTACAAAAGAAGAAAAAGAATCTGTATACTTAAGGTATGTACATGATTCATGCTTAATTAAGGTATGTACATGATTCATGCTCCATGCTAGCTCACTTCTGTGGACTCTAATTTTCTAATAATAATGATATAAATGTGGTCCTTGGTAAATTGAAATACAGCATACTCAAATCAACTAAGCTTTAATCCCAAATATATGAGTCTTAAAACCACATAGAAGAGTATCCTGTACTTAACTCCACAACAAATAACTAAAACTGCTTCCTATATTTTAGCATCCAGTGTCATATATTCTTCTTTGCATCAAATTATCTAAGGACTTGCAGCTCGTTAGATGGATCCTACAAAAACAAAAACAAACATATTGATAAAGTTATATTCCTAAAACATTGACAACCACAAACTTATACTACTTGAGCTCTCTCTAATATATATATAGATATGCTGGCATATATATTATATATATATATATATATATATATAATATATATTGATATATCTTAGAATAACAGCAACAGTTTCTGCAGCCAGAAAAATTACCAACAAAGAGGACATATATTGTAGCTTCTCCAAACTAAAGGGTGTCTTATTAATGGACATATATAAGCAGATCTTGCAGACTATATCAGAAAACAATATTGAACCTTGATAATAGTGTATTTTCCTCATTTTTAAACCACAAATCCAGATTGAACCAGCTCCAACTTCATTTATGGTCTAGTTTTATAGCCTGAATGTCCAAACAGTTATTGGACATCTAAGTGATGACAATTTTTAATGGACATCTAAGTGATGACAATTTTTAAAAAAAGATAATACAAATAATCTACTAGCCATCGAAATCTACAAACAATCTCCCCATTAAGCTTTAAATAGTACTAAAACATCCTAAAGAAAAAAAAATCACAAAGAAAATTAACAAAAAGTGTGCAATCTTAATATTTAGCTGCAAAGCAGGGCCAATAAAGAATTATAAGTTATACATTATGAATTCTGGTACATGTTGTCTAGCAAGTTGGAAAAGATTTTGAGAGGTAACTAACATAATTGTTGTGATGTTCTCCAGAGTTTTAGATGGATAGAAAAAGGAAAAGCCTGATATCACACCATGTCTTCCCAATACATTAATATACCTTACTTTACACCTACCTGAAGGTAACCCATAGTTAATGTTCCTTTTTAACTTAATATCTTATGATGCCACCAGCCACTCCCTCTAACCTGTCTCACCAACTCACATCTAGAAGCAATTAGGGTCACTTCTCTCTCTCTCTCTCTCTCTCTCTCTCTCTCTCTCTCTCTCTCTCTCTCTCTCTCTCTCTGAGTCAAAAAGCCTACATATATAACCATACCAAGGTTCCCACTAAGGGCCAGCCTTAATGTCCAAGCAACACTAAAAAAAGACCTCCATTTCCACCATCCTCTCACTTCTAAACCAAATAGAAAATAAGATTCATTCCAATCAACAGCTATAGCCACTACTACTACTTGTCAATTCCACTTCTCAAATGGGAAGGTCTCCTTGCTGTGAGAAAGCTCACACGAAACCTGTCAACCCAATGCATGCTTCTTTTACTATATGTTTCAAAATTTCAACTTTCATAGTTGTTAATCAATTAGAACAAAGGGCAGCCGAGAATGCTATCCATCCATATGTTATTCATAAGATAACAAATAAAAACTTCAAAAGATATAGTACATGTATACATCTACAGATATTCATTAAGCTTAAAAGAAAACTGATACTAAGAAGAAGAAACATATCAACATAGGCTGGGAAAAAAAAAATCCTACACATGTTCAGATCACATCTAAACAAATATCAGATATAGTAAAATATACTAAAACAACATAAAATCATATATAAAAAATAAATCAGAAGACGATAAACACAGAGGTAAAGATTTATAAGCACAAAATAGAGAGATGAGAGAGAGAGAGAGAGACGGTGGAGGAGAGATGACCTACCGACAAGGACGAAGAGCATGGTGGTTTTGGTGGCAGAGCAGGACCAAGGAGGAGTAGAGATGAGAGAGAGACCAGGAGGTAATCGGGGCCATGGAGTGGGTCTTGAGAGATGTAGCAGAGAGAGAAACAGAGAGAGGGAAGGCCTCGGGCTGCTGGGCTAGGCGTGGAGGAGAAGGGGACTCCGACGGAGGACTATCGATGCTGTCGAGGTGTGAGTGGTGGAGAACAGCGACCCTAGCGGCGGTGATTTTCAGAGAAATCCGAGAGAGAGAGAGAGAGGTGAAGCCAGATTTGAAGAAATGAAAATTTCCGGCGTGGGGGTTGGGGGAGAAGGAGGGGTTGGCCGTCGAGGTGAGGTGGAGGCGGCGTGGTGGGGTCGCTGGCTGCGAGCTATGCACGGCAGCGTGGGTTGAGGGAGAAGAGGGATTGGGGAGGCAGAGCGGGGGAGAGAGAAATGAAGGGTAACGCGGGGGAGAGAAAGAAATGAGGGGAAACAGAACGCGGGGGTTTTAAATTTAATTTAACTTTTTTGGTGATTTATATTCGCCGCAAATAACATTTTATTTGGTCGCCCGTGTTCTTACGGCAACAATTTTCGCCGCAACTAATACCTATCACGTCGATTTCTCTAATCGACGGAAAGGTTTGCCGCTGCTCAAATAGGCAAAACTTTTTGCAACGACTTAAATCGCCGCAAAAAGCCATGCCCATTTCGAAATTTTCTTGCAGCGCTTTTTATTCGCCGCAGAAGTAACTATTGTGGCGATTTAACCATTCGCCGCAATAAAAACACTGCTACAATTACAAATATTATTTTCGGCGATAGTTACACGCCACAAAAGATCAAATATTCGCCGCAAATGAATGAACAGTAATTTCACCATGCGATTTTCGGATGCAGTGCTTTTGAGTCATGCGGCGATTTGAAAATCGCTGGAAATAAGAGTAAATTCGGCGATTTTTTTTCCAGCGATTATAAAATCGCTGGAAAAGGATTTATTTCTTGTAGTGTGGCCACCTTTGTATAATTAGGAATATTGGAAGTGAACATCTAATATATTGATGGCTTGTATAAAAGATTATTATAATTTGAAGCGTACGTACTTTCAGCTTTTGTAAATCACATGAGTTGGGGACCAGAGATCAGGACGTGGCCGGCCATATATAAGAAGATGTGGACAGCAATTACCAAATAAATCATGCCAACACTTTGTATCACCTTGAGGGCACGTACGTACGCACGGCCTACTCCTTATGTCTGCATTATTGATTATTGTCCCCATGGTTGCATGATAAGAGCTGCTATCTAGTTGGCTTAGCATCAGCAGCTAGGAAAATGATCTTTGGCTAGCTAGCTCTCATGCATTGCAGTAACTAGCGCTAGTAAAGGAAAATTAAGGTTGACATACTCATGAGATCATCTATGTTTAAAACTCCGATCACAAAAGAAGCAAAGCAACGAGCTGAAAGTGGAAAGAAAGTAGGTGGAAGGAACAAAATATATCAAGCCTAAAGTGGTTTTTTTAAATCCAATCTAAGGCGGGAGGTCTTGTCCGAATGGGAGAAAGAGAGAATAGAGGAGGAGACAGAGTTGAGAAAAGAAAAAGATGTCAGAAGAAAAAGTGAGGATGTGAGGTAAAGAAGAGAAGATGGAACATAAAGCAAGCTGGGAGGAGCAGGAAATAAAGGAGGCGGCTAGATGACTTTTAAGGAGGCTTCTTCTTCTTCTTTAGCTTCTTCAACCTCACAACAGAGATTCAAATGAAAAGAGCTTCCCAGAAGATAGAGTTCTGATCTCCATTGTACAACGAGGATGAGAGACCATGTGTGACTGTAAAGAATTCATATTATAGTGGATTCTCCCTCTTCGGCCAAAACCCTTGTGGAGGTAGGCTTTACACCGAATCACATAAATCTATGTATCTCTTACTTTTATTTTTTCTGCATATATTTATTGCTCACTGTCATGGATGAACGCACGAACATTGTACGGTCACATCGAACCACCGCCAGGGGCTCCATACAACACCAATAAAGGCCCAAATAATCTCAATGAGTCGGGAATGACTTTTACTCCCATTTCGTCCATTTAGGCGTAGTAGGCTTCGTATCTTATTCTTATGATCTCTCTCTCTCTCTCTCTCTCTCTCTTTCTCTCTGTGTCTATATATATATATATATATATATATGGAACATTTTCATCCAAAACTTGTTCTAGGTGACAGTAACAATATTGCTCTAGCTAGCTAGCCTTGAAAATTTTTGCGATGACTCGAAATATATGAAAAATTTTACACACCACACTACTATCCCACTCCTATTTTACAATGTAAAATGTGGTACATTTATCATTATTAAATGATCTTTTATTAAATAATTATTTATCATTCAATGATGATAAATATGCCACATCTTACATAGTAAAATAAAAATAAAATAAAAGTATAGAATATAATATTATTCAATAAATACTGTACACTAGAAATGACGCTTTTATAAACAGAAAGGCATTGATTTCTTTGAGAACTGCAAGTATTAATTTATGTTCCCCAAGATCGAGTGCGCTGAGAAGCCGATCGACATATCTTTTCTGGATGTATAGTATAACAAACAACATCGTCACATGCACCGCTCCGGTGACGGCCATGTCCTTATTTGAGCTTAGGTGTGCGCCCACATGAATGCGTGTGATGGTTACCCACAACAACGTGCCCACATTGGTTTGTGTAGGGTGGCAACATGTGATATAACTCGTTAATTCAACACAAACACGACATGATAAAAATGGGTTTAGCCTTAAAGGATTCGGGTCAAAACAGATTAATAACGGGTCAACTCGTTTTGTCTCGTAATAACCCGTTATGACCCATTAAAAAAGTTAAAATTAAAATTATACCCTTATACTTAAAATAATGGGTCAACCCGTTTTGTCTCGATATTTTTATTGTTTGTATTGTAATTTTAGACTTGTAGTTAGTTTTATATTTTTTATAGATATTGAGATTTTAACATTTAAATAAAATTATGTTAAACTTAACTAGGTCAAATGGGTTAATTTTAAGTCTGTTCAACCCATTTACATAAACAAGTCAAACCTGATTGACACGAAATGATCCGTTATGTTAATAGGTCGTGTTAGGGTTTGAAATTTTGACACGATAAATTTAATGGATCGGGTTAAGGTTGACCCATATAATATAATATACATATTTTGACACGACTCATTAACATGATTTGACACCTCTAAGTCTGTGACAAAGTTTGAATTAGATTAAATAATTAAAAAAAAAACTGATATGGGCCGAGTCGGCCCAGTTGTCCATTGCTAATTTAAGGAGGAGCAGCAGTGTGTAAAACTTGTCCTCGGAAGTGAAACCCTATTTGTTCTGCTCCCCATAATGGACTGATGTTTGGCCCACCAGTCACGAGGATATGTGAACTACCAATTTTTTGCTTTTTTTTTTTAACAAAATTTTGGTGGTACCAATACTAATTTTATTTTATCTTCATTTATTTATCATGCCACCAATTTCACGTTTGTAATTCATTTTTATTTTTATTTTTAAAAAATAAAATAGTGAGAGCCACACATGAACGCTTATTCTTCTTGTTATTTCTTTTCTTCTTCTTTTTTGGTGTGAAAGATTTGTGATAATTCAGACTCTTTTAAGATAATGAAATACATGTTTCTCAACTATTGTTCCGGAGAAGTTACAAAAATAATTTAAACAAGCTCAGGTCTCACGTTCAATAATAACAAAACAAGCAAATTTAAGTATAAGTCAGGATGGCCGAGTGGTCTAAGGCGCCAGACTCAAGTTCTGGTCTTCGAGAGAGGGCGTGGGTTCAAATCCCACTTCTGACAGTTACATTTTTGGAAGTTTGCAATGATTTTAGTTAGAATTGAGTGCAATTTTATTTTTCTGGGCCAATAGGAGGGTAGTCCAAATGCACATGCGGAGATTAGAGTTTAGACTTTAGAGTCAGGCCAACCAAAGTTCCACACAAAATAACGTGTTCAATAAAATGATTGCATGCCGAGAAAGGTATACTCGATGAGCATTGGTTTTGATAATAATATCTTCCGTCGCACCATGAATTCTAGCTTAACTAGCCCAATTTGTAGACATTATAAGTTCATGTCTGTGTAAATAATTCCAGACCAAGAGAGCTTGCTATCTGAGCTCACTGTTATCTTGGGGAAGGGAATATTTCATATATGGGATTGTTCGAATTAAAGGGGCATATCTTCAAGGTCCTTTAATTTGGTCCACAGGGCAAATGAGGCGACATATTTTTCGGGTAAGGTTGATCCTAGATAGTTTTGCCCTAGGTAACAAAAATGTATGCCACCAAAGACGAACAGAACAGATCAGAACACAGGTAGAATGAGAAAATGCCCATTAAAAAATTTAGAAGGGAATTTCACATAAGTGGAATACACCATCCATTTTGGAATATTATTGTTCACATTCTCTCTTTTATACCTTATACTCTTGATGTCATCAAAGACACGAACAAAGTGGTGGAATGATGCTCTCAACAAACAAGATTTGATTGAATGAATTGCACGTCGGCCCAGTACTTGGTACTTCTTGCATTCAGTAGGTGGACTCGCAGTACTGCTTTCTGTCAGCATTTTGGGATCAACTTCCCTGATACAGAACAGGCATCCATCCGTGCTGAGGGGATTAGACTCGGTACTTGGAAGAATTGCAGCCCCACGAAATGAGCCTGGAGTTGTGCTTCATTGATGTTGGATGGGCCAATCACTGTACTATATATTAAGCAAGCACAACGTAAAGAAGTTACTTCATCAAATCCAAGAACACAAATCCGTTCCAGAGGCTATGCAAGAGCATTGATGGTAAGAGATTCCTCGATCGTGTAAAAATAACACCCATTACCACCCCAAGAAAAATAAGCGGTAGCATCCTCTGTACATTAAAATGTGCTAGAGCAAAGACGACAGAGCTCACCAGTACCGCACACCATACAGGCATGTACTTTGTCAAGGAAGGAAGAAGAAAACCACGAAAGACTATTTCCTCCCAGACAGGAGCACAAATTGACACTACTACTGCATACAATCCCATCGCCACAGGATCTCGAGCCAAAATTGACTGCTCAACGCTTGAGAGTGTGGCAGGTGAAGAAGGCAAAAGAGGCAGTAGGTTAAGGTTGAACAGTGAAAGCCGATTAACCAGTGGAAACATGAAGCACCCCAGAATCACGTCAATATGCCAGTTCCCTCGAAGGTTAAACCTAAACCAATCGGGTGGAAGAGGACGAAACCTAGAAAGGCAGCGATGAAGGATTGCAATTCCAGCAATGCCTTCAGTTACATCAGTTATGAGGCTCAATAAGGCTTGGCCTCTAAATGTCAGAGAGTCCTTATTGAAACCCGCAATGTGGGCTGCAAATGGAATCATCCATGAGCCTATAAACCAAAATGCAGCAATCCAAAGAAGCATAACCTTCAATATGGTCTCTGCTGTCCAGGGTACAGTCCATCTGCTCCCAATCACCCCGAACATTGCATTTGCAGCCTGCAAAGTCAATCAAGCCAATTAGTGAACAGCTCGGTGCATGCTAACAAATATGTCATATATCTAAAACTTACTTCATAATTAGTAATAACTTCTAATTGAGGTACAGTAAAAACTGTATCCTAGTTGAAAGTAAAATTTTGTTCCTAGTTTTCTACACATATGCGGATAATCACAGATCTATTGAAGTGCTTGGAAGTTGCAGCAAAAAAGAGAGAGGTGGTTTAAGCAGCATCTTCAGCTTACAGTGGAAATTATGATAAAATGGAAAGGAAAACCTATTCTGTCACTCTCTAGGCAACAATAGAAAGCCTCTGTCAAACAAACCACTAAATAACAGATAGCGGGGACGTATAAAAAAACTTACAGACTGCAGGGACAATGCCACAACTTAAGAGTTGAGCTAACTGCCTCACCACTAAATCATAACTTCAATTGTTAGATCTCTTAAATACTAAATATATATACCACACAATGTTTAGATTTCTTTTATACCAAAAGCCTCTTAATCCAATTAGCCATTCCATATGTAGTTCTTTGCCATCTACCAAATGGTAAACAATCCAAAGCACATTTACAGGCTAAAAAAAAAAGAAAGGCATGTATAGCACCTGAAATATAATTAGCATCAACTACCCATGATATGGGAGGAATCATTATGAGAAGTGTTACCTCTCGAAGATTCGATGCCCAATCTCTTTTACTGGCACATGTCTTGTCATTTTCAGTCTTCACCGTTTCCTCAGGCAGATAATGTTCAAGAAATTCGGTCTTTGAGGTTTCTGGGGCAAAATCCTCATGCCTAAAGCATGATATTTTCAATTTCTGCACAATAAGCAGGAAAAAGGAAATCCTTAGCAACCCACAACTCTCACCAATAAAAATACCAAAAAAACTATAAAAAAAAATTAACATAAGCCCTTAACTATTCAATTGATTTATTTTGATAAGTAGTATTCAATATATATTATTATATATATTTTTTGATAAGATATATATAAATATATTATCTCCAAAGGAATTTAATTCCAATTATATGCAGTCAGTAAGTAAAACAAAATTCAACTAAGCCTCCCAACTCGGCTCCCGATAGTCGATAAAAAAACCCTGAAATATTTTTTTTTTTTCTTTGCTAATATTTCCAGCAACCCAACAGAGAGTTAAACCCTCATCACACGTTCAATTCACCAAATTAAACAGATTACACACACACACACACACACACACACATATAGGAATAGAAGTTGAAAACGAGAAAATATAAATTTGATAATTGCTTACGGTCTTTAAGATGTCCGAATGAGATCGAAAGCTCCGGAAATTCGGGGTACTTTGGGAAAAAGTGCCTGGTCGGTTCGAAACCCTAATCCGAGAGATGGAGGGAAGAAGGAAGGGGCGGTGAGTCAGACAGTTAGAGCAAGAGGAGCTCAACATGAGTGCCAATCGCGGTCGGTCACAGGCTGATTCCCAGAAGTTCTGAATACTCGCATCAAAGAGAGAACGCGAGAGAGAGAGAGATGGAAATTATGTATAAAGGAGAATGGGAATTCGACCTCGAGAGGCCAGGGGATATGGAAATGGCGTCTGGAGAGGGAAATAGTTAAAATTTCTGGTGGAGAAAATCCGGGGGAGTGGGGTTAGGGTTTGCTTGGGAATTGGGAATTGTCTACTAATTTTCCATCGTCTAAATTCGTGGCTCAACATTTTTATTTATTTTTGTGTAATTACTTAAAATTTTTCATTTCATTATTATAATTTTTTAAATTTTTATATAAAATAAAAATTGCACTTAATTTTTGACCCACAACATTAGCCCTCGAGTTTTTACATTTTACCCTTTTCTGTACCCATTTGTGTTTATTATTTATTTTTCCAATAAATAAAATAAAATAAAATATTCTTTACGTTTCTATTTAGAGTTGAAAAATCAATAACCTCTGTTGGTAATAATAAATACAATTCTAGCAAATTTTATTAAAAATATATTAAAGAAACTAAACTCCATTAGAAATGTGAGAAATATTTTAGCTCTATATTTTTTAATTCTTTATAATTAACTTGTTAGTGTTTTGACTCTTTTTTTTTTCTTTTACTTTTTTTGCAAACCAATTAGATTATTTTGTTAGCCGTGTTCAGCCTAGTGTTAGGTACAATTTAATTCAAAGGTTCATATTGGAGACCATTAATGGAAGAGGACTGATACTCAATAGCACGTTTTTAAAATGATTGTCATTGCACTCTTTTACGTTTACAGCCAATATGATTTGTTCAAAGCTTCGTTTGAGGATTGATTGGGTCCCCATGCATCCAAGAGACACAGGAGACAATGTGTTAAACAGAGACTGAAAACACACGTTAAGACTGCTGTGAATTAATTAAAATGAATTCCTTGATTAAGGTGAAGACCACTGATCTTGTAGAAGAAGCAAAATTAGTTTTGAGTATAGGCCAAGTTTATTCAGCTCACGGACCCAGTAATTGCTCCTGGATTCTTGATTCTTGCCTTCTTATGTCAAGAAAAAATGCACTTACGAGAGAAGTGTTAGCCGTTAGGTCTATAAAATAATTTGATCAAAGTAACTTCAGAGATTGATGAAAGATTATGATGCAAATCTAAATTGATATGGAGGGGGGTATTTAGGTCCAGATTCTACGTTGATTGCAATGAAATAATACTTTAAAAATATGAATTTGTACAAATATGGAGGGAAAAGCTTAATATCTTTCTTAGACTAAGGGCAATATTAGTTATTTTCTTTCAAATCATATATTTATACTCACTCTTACTTTGTTACTAAATATTTGGTTTCAAGTTTGGAAATGATTCTGATTTTGAACAAATTATTGGTAGGATTCTTGTTTATTTATGTATTAATTTCTCATACAATAATTTAGATTTTTTCATTTTTAGAAAAATCTTCATAATTCAAATTTTGCAGCTATTTAAGTTCGGTTTGTGAGTTTCATAAAAGAATTTCGAATTTTACTATTAATCAATATTATTTAGAGTTTTCTCTGTGTTTTGAGTAAATCTCTTGTCTTCTCTGTGTTGATTATTTATTGAAACTAGTTTGCAAAATAATTTCTATTCTGTCCGACATCATATTACATTGTATTTAATTTACAATAATAAAAATTTTACAATCTAAGATACTGCATCTAGGTCTTCAGAATTTGTTTATATATGACATAAAAAGGAAAGCAATCTCATAAGTAAAGTTAGATGGTGTTGCCTCTAGTGGGAATGGACGCTCACTACAGAACATAGATCTACCACCCACGCACTAGAATGAGCAGGATTGATCGATATAAATTAGCCCAATTGCCAAGAGTCCTGCAGGCTGCATTTTTAAGCAAATGAATTGAGCAAACTTGCAATCCTTTCTTCTTCTAGTCTGTTGTTTGAAATAGAAATCGCCCCTCACTTTTTGCCAAAGTGAAAGAATGCATCGGAATAGTTTTGTCGTAACTGTACATGTAATCATGATTGAACTAGGAGATCAACAAAAGCCATATAGAAGCTCATACTCTAATATGAAAGAGATTTTCGAATATTTTTGCTTTCTTTTCTTTTTCTTTAATTAAGACATTGGCATTTGTATCTACATATACAAATACAAAGACATATTTACATAATATGACCCTTAATTTGATTGCCTTAAATTATGTATATCTATAATTTTATATAGCTTTGAACAGTATTTCAACATCTTTGGAGATGCACTATTCACTCCTCAAATATTATTTTATTAATTTTTTCTCTTTCCTCCCACACACTCTATCTCTCTCTCTCACACAACCCATTCCTCTTCTCTCTCCTCCAACAACACAAGAGAACCTTCACCTTCATTTCATTATTATAATATATTATATTTATATATTTTTCATCATTTTATTATATTTTTAAACTAATATATAAAAAATTTATATTGTTTTATTATTATATTTGTATTATTAATGCCAAATGCATGTAGTGGTGCTAAATATTGCAAAAAATATAAAAAAATAATAATTTTAGAAAAAATAATAATAATAATATTTTATTATTATTTGACTCAAAGATGCATAATTCAATGTGAGAATTTTTTTTTATAAACAAAATCAATCTCTAAAAGATGTGATTTTAGATATACATATAAAAAAACCAATGCTAATGTTCTTAGAATTAATTATCCTTGTTATTAGCGGCTTTTGAATATTATATATATATATATATAAATGTTGAAAACATCCGACCGCTTGAATTATCCGTAGAAATCACTCAAAATTGCATGCAAATGTGAGTCAATGCTGCAAATCTTGGTCATAGCTAGCTTGTTATTTGGAATTGGCTCTCTCTCTCTGGTCCTTTGCTAGGTATCTTGGATCTTAGTACGTACATTGTTAAGGTAATTAGGGACTCTCCTAAAAAAAATAGTACTAGAACGCGTTATATACAAGTTGTGGTTCTCTTGCAATGATCATCACCCCACCTACTAATCATATGTATTTCGGATCTGATGACACCAAATACTTTTTTGTCCCATATAGTGCTGTTGGCCTGGACTCCTAATCGTTCATTGGTTCCCGCCCCGAGCTAGCTAGGTAGGAATTTACTAGGAAGAACGGTTGGATTTGACATAATCATATATGTGAATTGTTACGTTTGTTCCAAGCAATTCATGTTGATCGAGATACCATTTGACTTTTAATTAAATACAAATTACAAGAAAGAAGGGACCTAACTTTCTCAATCAAGACGCGTGTTATTTACGGTACTATTTCGATCATTTTATCAGTGCATGATCAATGCAAGATTAATGCATGTATATCTCTAACATCATCTCTTACAGGCTGAAGAAACCAACCCTCCCCCGGCCCCAAAACAAGCCGTATATAAAATTAGTTGCAGTGATCTTATGAACACGATTGATGTTCTAGAAACGATGGTTAATTAATAGACGAAATTGATTTGCTTCCTTATATACCAAAAGGCCAGATTGAATGCAGGGAAGTATATTAATTTTTATTCAACAAAGAGAAGAATTAATAGCGTTACTGTTGTCATGAATAATGACGGAGATCGTCCAAAAGGCAAAATATGTTTATTTTCTCCGAATTATTCTACTGACGAGGTTGAAGTACCTACATTCCTTTTGGCCGGCTCATTCTAATTAATTGCATGTATTTAAAATTCTTGTCTAACCAAATGGGTCACATCTGGGTAGTTGTCTGGAGTTTTCCTCGAGTCTTCGATCGGTGCCTGAGTCAATCAATAGTCGTAAATTTGGCTACAAAACAACCCTCAAGTAATGGCGTCGTTCTTTGCAGATCATCTCATTGAGATCGCTAGCTAGCTGGAGAAGAAAAATGGGTGGAATAGAACAAGAAGCTGCCCCAGCCGCCCCAGGGAAGAATATCAGTTCTGAGGTCCAAAATGACATAGAAAAACTAGAAGCAATCAACCAGAAACAAGAAGAGCGAATCCATAACATAGAAGCCAAAGCTCTTCAGCTCACCAATTTATATTTCGTTTTCCAAGGAGTCATCCTCTCCTCAATATCCTCGGCCTCCCCTGCCAAATGCCACCACTGGTTGATTCCCTTTTTCCTCTCGCTGGTCGCTGCCCTCCTCAACCTGATTGCCCTTTATGGCACCCTCACTCTGTTTCTGAGGTATAGCGAAGAACTGGACCAAAACTACGAAGACCTTCGCGTGATGAGGGTGCGTGGGCTGACGAGAGCTCAAATAGAGGAAGTAGATCCCGGAAGACCACTTCGTGGAGTGGTGGGAGATGGGATGGGAGCTGTCTTCAGACAAAAGCCAGACGCTTTTAAAAAGTGGAAGCGCAAGGTTTGTTCTTTTGCAGGCATCGGCTTTTTCTTGGGCTTCAGTTTTGTTATACTTTACGGTTGCCGTGTACTTCTCTGTGACTATAAGAAGTAAACCTAGCTGCATCGTCAAGCTTTGCTGCTGCAGATGTCATGACAAAAATTCGTATATTTGATGAATGAGTACTAGTCCTTTCCCTCCCTCTGCATGCCTGAACGGCTGAACGTACGTCTGTTAATGTTTCCACACGTCTTTGTATTAGTCTTTTGGTTAAATATATATCTTCTTCTTCCTGCCTGTCTGCCATGTTCCCGACAGTACTGAGTATTCCTGCTTTTTGTAATATGGTCTTTATAAATAAAAGAAAGTATTCGAAAAATTCAGTACTTTGCAGTTAGGTTTTGGGATTCTAATGCAGGTCAGACAGCTCGAAGCAGCTTGTTACATCTTTTTTCCTTCTGTCAGAATGCAGTCATGAAGCAAGGTCGTGTCTACCGGATCCGACCGACCAGTATCAGGTCAACGATAACAACGTCGTTTTGAATCTCTTAGCTCCAACTTTCACACTCGCGTGCAAGCGCCAGCTCCAAATCCCACGTCAAAAATAAAAAACCAATTATGTTTATTAGGAACCGGTACAAGTTTAACTAAGAGAAATATTTTTTTTATAACTTTTTCTACGTTTATTTGACATCTGTGATTCTGTATGCAAAATAGGACGTAATCTTACAAAATTAAAATTCATTTTAATAAAATAACTTGCGTGCGTTACATTAATTGATTGTAAAATGAGTTATAAAATAGTTACGAGTGTATCATTACTCGTATGATCTTTTTCGTTGCACGCATAAGTATACAATTAGTTAAAAAGGAAATGATCAACTAAATCAGAATAGTATATATATATATATAGACCTATGTACTAAAAGGAAAAATCTACTTATCATCATTTTTATCATCATTCTCTCAGTATCTCTTGATGTGATATTAAATTATAGACCCATAAATAAAACATAATAAATAATCTCCAATTATTTAATACTACATCATAGAATGACGAGATAATGATTGTAAGTTGTAACGACCTCCAATAATTTTAAGGTCGAAATATTGATAATTTTTATTGGGCCTAAATTATATTTAATGGACCATATTGGATAAGTCCATGAGTGATAAATTATTAAAATTGATTAGGAGTTTTAATTAGACTCAATAATTAGGTTAAATTTTATTTATTATTGAACGAGTTTAGACTCATTTTAGAATTTAAAGATCAGCCATGATAAATTTATTTTAATTTAAAATCATCACTGATTGAAGTCCCCTAAGCAGTTTCAGTCACTGCTAATCCTACATTGAATGAACTGTTAGATCATGTTTTAAATTCAACTGTTATGATCTTATCTTGCACTTGATTTTAAGATAGCTCACGTGTCTTATGCAACGCGAGATACATAATACATATATAACTATAATATGTAGCATGAAATATAAAATGACGTGCTTGCAAATATCATGACATGTGTAATACGTAAACACTGGCTTCCAAATGCATTTGTACCAATTTCAGAGTGGAATGTGGATGATCTCAAGTGTGGTCCATCATAGTATGTCAAAATACTATCAGCGGCTCCCCTTGCGTTCGCGGGATGTGGGGCCACTGCACAACCTCGCACACATGATTAAGTGTGTTAGACAATCAGATCAATCAATTAATTCAGATAAATCAGTCATGCATATCATAAACATTAGCATGATCAATCATGATTTTAAGCTCTTAGCATGAATTTTTTTTGTAAAAAATATTATATTAAGTATGTTTACATTATGATAAAGTTCTTGCTAATTCATCGCCTCAATTTAGTTTCTTTTATGTTTTTAAATCACATCAGGTTAGAATATTTATGAAGGTAGAGTTGTATGACTGGACTTAGTCCAGGGAGGCGTGAAAGTAACTTAAATCGATCATGTATAGAGATTTTAAGTTATGATTTTTATGACACAGATTTTAAGAAATTTTAATAAATACTTCCGTGCACTTTTATTTATGATTTCAGTATTTTAATTCAAAACGACTTTATTTATTATAGGGAATATTTGTATTTGGCGCTTTTCAGAATAAAAGGAAATACTTTTAAGTCATGTTCAGTAATAGTACTTTGGCTTCTCCGAGAATTTTTAAAAATAATTTTATTCTTAAACCTAGGGAGCGGGGTGTTACAATGATGGTAAAAGGGATGATAAATAGCATTACTCATATTATTTTATTTTAAAATTGTGTATGAGTTGTGAATGGGTTGTTCTCCTGTCACTACTCATGAAAAAATTATTAATTATTAAAATATTATTTATAACTTATTATGCAAACCCAAATGATTATCTGTTGTTTATTTATGTTTTAATTTCTCATACAATAATTTAGATTTTTTATTTTTGAAAAAATACTTATAATTTCAAAATTTTCAGCTATATAAGTCCGGCTTGTGGGCTTCATAAAATAATTTCGAAATTTACTATTAATCAATAATTTTCATAATTGTTTTCTCTATATTTTAGATGAATCTCTTATCTTTCTCGTCTAGATTATCTGTTGAAACTAGCCACTATAATTAATTTAAATTCTGTCTAGCATCACTTATATGATCATAAAGTTATAAATGTTTCATACTCTTAAAATTTATTTATTTTTTTTATATTTATTAATATAGTTTTCAGATTCTTTTTAAACTTAAACAGCTTCAGATTATTTAATACAAGATTGGATGACGTGACTTTGCTAAGTTATATATAGATCACTTTATCCTTTAATGAACTTAGTTTTGACGAAAAATCCATATAATTTATCTTCTGTTTTTTTTTTTTGTATTAGATTGTGGTAATTAATGAAGTTTCAACGAAAATGAGCCAACGCCTTTATAAAATAATGGCTAAATTAATTTGCAAAAGAAATGATAGTTCCGCAAAGCAATTTTATACCCAGAAGACATAAAGAAACAAATATCAAAGGTGACAACACCGGAATGGAATTCAGAGGCATCCACCTCTATTCAGATTATTGCAGAGCGTCCCATCTTTTTATCACGAAGAATAAACTCGAAAACTATATAAGCTAAACTTTTTTTTTTTAACTGTAGAGTGTTGGGACTAATCCTTAACTGGAGAGAACATATCCCAAGCCCAAGACAACCGATCTTAGTTCTCATTTGTTTTTATAGATGAGATAAAATGAGTAGAGATAAAAATTAAAAATTGAATAAAATATTATTAAAATATATTTTTTTAATATTACTTTTGTTTTAAAATTTAAAAAAATTGAATTATTTATTTTATTTTGTGTGAAAATTTTAAAAAATTATAATGATTAGATGAAATGAAATAAAAATTTTTGTAAAAGTGAACGAAGAAAAATTATTTTGAAAATGGTCAATTTATAACCAATTCTCTTTTTTATTAATCAAATAAGTTGAAGAAAATTCTACTTTTTCGTTGCTAAGAAAGCAAGCATTATAGCAATAATAATATGAAAGGGGAGTAGAGAGTGCTCAAGAGAGATCCGAATTTCCACCGTCAATGTGAATAATAAAACGAGGAAGAGACTGATCTAGGGGAATGCAACCAAGCTTGAGAACGATGGATTTTCTGAACATGCCATTCTTCACTATTGGTGAGATTTGCCATTCTTCAGAATCTACTAGTTCTCCTTGATTTGAAGGATGCTTTAGCAAATAATCACCATTTTCTATAGCAAGGGCTATTTGAGAACTGAACTGCAAAATTCACACGCTCATGGCAAATTAAATTCATCAGAATGATCCAGTAACTGCACTTCAAGGCATAAGGATGTCAAAACAAACTAATTAGCTTTTCTGGCATCTTTTGGTTCGGGTTTAGAGGATCACTTGACATCAACAAGCTAAACCTGCGGAAACAAGCTGATAAAAAAAGAAAGGAAAAAAACACAAACAAACATACCATCCTTCGGAATCAAGAATGGAAATAGTATTAGCGTGTCTTTTTTTCTTCTTTTTCTCCTCGTAAACAAGTGGGTTCTAAAATTCGTATTTATCAGCACATTCAAGCATCTAGCCAGTTAACACAACAGCCTAAATCAAACGCTGAAATCATCCCAAACTGATGGCAATCGATCTCATGTCTTCTAGTACTTATGGACAATCCACAAACAATTCCAGACGGCAAGGACTGCTCGACCTGAGGTACATATATTGAGATTGAATACATGATCTAGAATCGACACTAGGCATATGTCAATAGTGGTCAAGGCAACCGAAATATGCCAATTTGCATCGAGCTCATTTGCGCCGTCTGTTTGTGACCAAGTCTGGATTACCTTTCCTCATCATGGTTACGAACTCATCATAATTAATTCTTCCATCCTGAGAAAGAATTTGGGAGTCGTGAACAATCAGTCACCAAGAAATAAGGACATCCATGCTTTGTTGGGACGGAATAAAAAATCAAAGAGTGCTGATATATGCTGTGCTGTTTAGGAAATGAAGTGGGTCTAAAGAGTTGCAAAATTTTGTTTTTGACAAAGAAGTCTTCTTGTGCTTCGAAGTTTCAAAATCTCCCATTATGCATTACTTTTGAAAGGAATAACTCAGTTAGTATAGCAAATCGTGTGTAAGGAAGAAGGAAGAAACATACATTGTCTGTGTCAACTTCTGCAATGATCTCCTTAATCGTTTTTTCATCTCCCATATTATACTGCTTAAGGGCATTCTCCAGCTCCTCCATTGTGATGTAACTAATATGAGATGCAAGACACGAAACCAAGATAAAATACCATATGATTAGACAGCTGTGACAAGGACATTATTAATAACAAATAAAAAAAGAAAGATCAAAGGGTGAGTACCCGCTCTTGTCCTTGTCAAAATATTCAAAAGCTGTGTATAAGTGGTCTTCTCTGTCCATTCTGTTCATGTGCATAGTAGCTGTTATAAACTCAATGTAATCAATAGTCCCATTTCCATCAACGTCGGCCTGAGAAAGCAATAAAGTACATTATATTAGAAGAACTAGAACCAGTAACACATTCATCAAAATGATGAGGTTTGCAATGCATTTATTTTTTTTGACAAGTAAGAAAACTATATTGCTCAAAGAATAGGCCTAGCCCAGTATATACAATAGGGAGCCCTGGCTAAGAGGGCGCAAGAGAGACAAGAAAATCAAGATTTGCAATGCATTTATTACAAATAATGCAAGCAAAGAAACAACTCTGAAATGGGATATAAATCAATAGCTGTTTCCATTTCCTGTCTTAGGTTCACATATGCATACAGTTGGGGATACATGAAACGAACATATTTTCAGCACTGTAATGTGATACAATATGCCAGTGAATCAAGAATCATGCCCTTGAATGAGCATAACTACAGTTATGATAAAAGGGTCAATGCGTTTTAAAGGCAAGAATACAATGAATGGAAGGTATGTTTTGTTTGTGAAAAGAATACAACCCTCACTAATGATTGGTCATAAACAAAAACAAAATCAGTAAAGTACGTGATTCATTTCAACTTGAAGGTGCTGCATGAATAGGGAGCAATGACAGATGGTTATGGGTCCAAGCCCAAGCTATAGGAAACGCATAGAATAACCTCTGATTTAGCAAAACAAATGGACACGGATTGCATAAATTTAATACTGTAGAAGGCCCAAATATTTGGTCAAGACCTTGTTAAGTTAATTGTGATCTATGCTTATGCAAGGCAAAATTTGAATCAATGGTCATCAATAAATGATTTCATTCAACAAAATACAATTCTCCATTTTGGAAAATTAGTTCTTAATTCTACCGGCATCTAGTATCTGTGCAAATATCAGCAGCTAGGAGCCAAGCATGCTATCCACATCAGTGGAACAAAAGTTAAAAGAGTTTGGACTTCATATTCGATCAGTTCTAAGAGGAAGCAATCTTCTGCCATAAAAACATTCTCGTTAATTCTGTTGGGACTATTAACAAATAAGACCCCCAATAAATCAATAGATATTTATAAAACAATTCTGTTGGGATAAAGTAAAATAATTCAGAAGCACCAAGAAGTTCAAGTAGAGTAAAAGAGACAAAAAGACTACAGACCGCTTCCATTAACTGCCTCACTTCAGACTCAGAAAGCTTGGTGCCCAGTTTAGGAAGGCCAGCCTTCAACTCCTCCAAAGTGATTGTTCCACTGTTATCTGTGTCCATAGATTTGAACATTTCCTTCAAGCCAATGATTTCTTCTTCCGAAAGATTTTCTGCAATTACCTGAAGAAAACAGAGAAATTGTGGCATAATGAAAGACTGGAACCACGCAGATTGGCTGGAAGTAAATGTTCATGCCCCAGGGTAGGTTTCTTCATAAACTTTATCGGCTCACTTGGGTGGTAAGAAAAACTGGAATTTTCTTTAGGGATGCTTTTGAAAAGAGCCTTGTTCTTTATAAATCCATGAATTTTTATTAATAAAGTTGCTAGATTATTAACTTTCTTGGAAAAAAAAAAAAAAAAGATGTAACAGATGCTTGTGATAATCGTAAAAGAAGATATACTCACCTTTAGAGCAACTTTTTTGAGCTTGTTCATTGCTCTGAATTGTTTCATTCTAGTTAAAACGGCAATATCAAGAGGCTTATCAGATATATCCCCATCTTCTCTCATCCATGGATGATCTGCATTGCATTTTCAGTGTTTGAACATCATTTCAAATATAAATAAGCCGACAAACTCAGTTCATCTTTTAAGAATGATGGACATAAAGAGTGAGAAGGCAGGGGAGACATGCATGAGAAGACACAATAGCCTTCCTCAACTTAAACTTAATGTGCGTGTGGTCATTCGTCATTACTGAAACTTACCTAGGACTTCAAGAGATGACAGCCGTTTTTTACGATCTTCTTGTAGCATCTTCTTTACAAGATCTTTTGCACTACTGGATATGGACGGCCAAGGATCAGATGAGAAATCAATATGTCCTCGAAGAATAGCATCAAATATAGACTGTTCATTCTCTACATATGAAAGAGAAGCAAGTGAGGATACACTGGTAACTTGCCACCAGGCACCATTCAAATTGATATCTGAAAATGGGTAACGAATCTGAAATCTGCCATTATGATGTACTCTCCCAAAGGCACACAAAACCTGGAGCATAAAAACTATCATTGATTGGGGGCTTTCTTACTCATTTAGGACAAGAGCCATACCTCCCCAGAAAGGTGGGACCCCACTAAGTAGAATATATAGAATCACCCCAATACTCCAAATATCAGCTTCAGCTCCATAATTTCGACGCAACACTTCCGGAGCTACATAATACGCACTTCCAACAAGATCTTTAAATGCATCTCCTGCACTAACACACACATAAGGAGTAAAGCTTCAAATCTCACAACAAAAGCCCTCAAAATAATCTTGAAAAAGGTAAATGCTTCGATGTCCAGACTTCAAAAGCACATGCTTTCAGAGAATGAAAGTGGATACTATCATACTAAAACCGCAAAAGTAACACGATCATTACAAACGGCTGCATTCGTTCTCGCGGATCATATTTTAAGCGTGCCCACAGATAAAAGAGCCAACCAAATCTTTAGGATCTAAATGCATCAAGCTTGATCTGGTCATCAACGATCCACTGTCATCATCGATCCTTAACGTTTCTGTTGTACCCAATTATTGGAAAACTAACTACTCACATTATTCACAAATTCAGGGATGAGAGATCACTAATGCAGTTATTGCTTAACTTCTCAGTTCAAAAAACGCAAAACTTAAATTTTCTACCACATTCACCCACATTTTCCCAAAAACCACACCCACTCACCTGGCTTGTAAAACACAGAGAGCCCGAAATCAGTGGCCTTGAGCGGCGAATCCTCATCTTTGCTCAAGAACAAGAAGTTCTCCGGCTTCAAGTCCCTGTGCATCACCCCCATGGAATGGCAGTTGTGCACGACCGTGACCATCTGGCGGAAAAGTCCAGCGGCGGCGCGCTCGGAGTAATGGCCCTTGGCAATGATTCGATCGAAGAGCTCGCCGCCGGCGCAGAGCTCCATGACAAGGTTAACGGAGTGGCGGTCCTCATATGCGCCCTTGAGCTCGACGATGTTGCGGTGGCCGGTGAGGTGGTGCATGATTTGCACCTCGCGGCGGACATCATCGACGTCATCCCGGTTAATGAGCTTGCGCGTGGCGATGGACTTGCAGGCGAACTTTTCGCCGGTCTGCTTGTGGATGACGAGGTAGGTGACACCGAACTGGCCGCGGCCGAGCTCGCGGCCGAAGGTGTAGGTGGACCTTACGTCCTCGATTGGCCGGCCCAAGACGCGGCCCAGGGGAGTCTGACCTCGACTTCGAGAGGACGCGGTTACTGAGGGTTTGGGCTCCGAAGGGATGATTCTGATGCCGTTTTCGGCAGGGCGGCCGGGCGGGGTTGTTGAGGGGGAGGAGGAGGAGCCGCTGCTACAGTTGTTTCCCATTTGGTTTGGTGCGGTGGTGTTTTAGTCAATGCAAGTCAGAGCCAAGAATATCCAATCTATATATGTATCTACGCGTGCCTCTGTGTAAATGGTCCGAGTCATAAAGCGCCTGTCTTTTTAATTTTTTTTATTCAGGATCTAGTCTTTCACATTATAATTTGATCTGTATTACTGTGCCGCAGCTGTGACTTGTTTTTTTTTTTTTTAATTTAATTGTCTTATTTATATTTTTTTATTATTTTTAAATATTTTTAAAAATATAAAAAATAAAATAATACATTAAAAATTATTTACTTAATCATTTAGTTGATATAAATTTAATTTTAAGACAACTATTTAATGAACATGTTGAAAGACTTTTTTAACTTAAGGTAAATGATTTATACAGTTTAATATTCAAATTTTATACTTTTTTTTTTTTCAAAAAATATGTAAATATATGATCTACATAAAAATATTAATTTTTTAATTATAAAATTTATATTTCAAAGATACTGTATAAAACTTATACGAATTAAAACTATATCTAATATTACTCTTAACGTAAATTAAAAGGATAGAGGTTTAACAAAAATTTAGATTTTTTTTTTCACAAAATTTTGAAATATTAGAGAGCTTCTAGTTCTAGATACAAAAATGCTAGAATCACCGAATGTTGAGATTCGGTTGAGTCTTAATATTTTATTATTATTTTTACTTAATAATTAAAGAAATAATTTTTTGTATTATTTTTACTTAATAATTAAAGAAATAATTTTTTTTGGTGATGTTGTGATTTTTATATATGGCTTTCTTGGGAATGTGTGAAAGATTGTGATATCGATAGAAAATATAGATAAATATTGAATCCAATATAGATACAGTAATTTGAGACAAAGTACTAAAGTAGTATGTATTGACATGATGATAAAATTAGAGTTTCTGAATCTCCTTTACTTCCCCAATTCTTTCTTGCCTCAAAGTAAAGGATTAACTATAAAAAAGAGGAAAATGCGTTTGCCGGGAGTCGAACCCGGGTCTATTGCTTGGAAGGCAATTATCCTAACCGTTGGACTACAAACGCTGCTGGTCAATAGGACATCTAAATAAAATTATAAATCTTACATTATTCATTCATTTTCCTTTTTTCAAACAAGAACTGATTTTGTTATTCATTCAATAACCTCAAAATCATTACAAATCTTTTCGCTCATCACATAGTTCTCTGACTCTGCTTGTGCAGGTACTTCCTCAATCCAAACTCTTATATCCTCGTGAAAAGAGGGCTAACTTTGCTAGCATATTTACCTGCAGTACTTGGACATGGAACAACGCACCTTAATTAATTTGCCTTAATTATGAGAATAATATTAAATACAGTTTTGGAATGCATAAGCGCAACACAATTTTTTTTGAAAAAAAGTGGGGTCCAATATTAACAAATTATTTTTCTCATATAGATCTCATATTTATTCATTTTTTTTAAAAGGATTTTGCGATTTTTGCATACTCCACGATTGTAAATATCATTTCTCAAATTTTTTTTTTTTTTTTGGCGAAACCTCTGAGTGCTATATTGCCAACCTCACTTGTGGCAGAGGAAAATCGTAATACAAAACACGAAAGACGACAACAAAAAAACTATAGGTCTATTCCTATCTACACCATTCCAGTGAAGTATGTAAACCTGCCATAGCTATACAAAAAACTAATCATCTACTTCTAAAGTAGGCTGTGTTCAGTATGTCCAATCTCACTAACCCTCTAGTTACCAAAGGCAGCTGAGACCATTCTAAGTATATATTGGATTCCCTTATGCTCCCCTTCTTGCCAACGAATCTGCCACAAGATTTCCTTTTCTATAGTGATGAGCTATAGTAAAATCGATCTCCCGGACTATCAACTGAATTTGATCCCAATATTTCCAAAGGTGCCATGTCGTGCAGTTATTTGAGGAGAACCACTTTACTACAACGGATGAATCACACTCTATGTCTATAGCAGTGTAGCTGAATTGCCTGCATAGTTTGACACATTCTAAGACCCCTTTTAGCTAAGCTTCTGTGCTAGAACAGATCCCAAAAAATTTTGAGAACCTGAATACCATGTGACCCCTATCATCCCGTAAGACTCCCCCACCACCAGCGGGACCTGGGTTGCCAAGATTGCTTCTGTCCAAGTTTAGCTTCAAACGGCCTGGCTTTGGCTTCTTCTATCTAATCACTTTCACTTTTGTTTTCTTTGCAATCACAGTTCTAATCCCTATATTCCTCATCAGGTCTGCTTCCCAGTTAGAAAGATTATGGACTTTATTAATTCTTGTGGCAATAGAACCAACCCAGAATTTAATAGAGCCCCATACCTCCACTGCATTTTCGTTTCTCCCCTCCATCCTAGCTGCACACCTCCTTCTCCATAATTTTCAGATTACAATGCTTGGGATTAAATCCAATAGAAAACCCAGCTAGGACTTTCTGGATGCTCTGTTAAACTAGAGTTGTACTCTCTCCTTCCAGCTCTGTTGAGAGAAAAAAGGAACCCCCACCTCTGCCGATACCTTCCTGCACACACTTTCTACCAGTTCACCTTTGCCAAACAGATGTTCTAAGTTTTCACTTTGTCTTTCCTTGCAACAATTGCAGCCCGAGACCAATGGAATACCAATTTTTCGGATCTACTCATCTACGCTTAGACAGTTGAAAGTCGCCTTCCACATGCAAATTGCAATCTTCCTTGGAAGGAGCTTGTGCCATACCCATTTAGCCCATCCAAACTCCGGCCCTTTCTTTCTCACCACCTCCCATGCCGATTTAGTGGAGAACCTTCGACTCTTCTCAGGTAACCAAACTAGGATATCCTTTGAATTTTTTAGGTTTCCTTTCAACTCAATTACTTCACTAGCTACCTGTCTTCCCATCAAGTTCATAATCCGATTGTCCTCCCATCTGTCGTTAGCAACCATTTCATGCAATCTGGTGTTTGGTTCAACCACCTCTATACCCGATTCTAACAAAGGACCAATGCTAAGGAAATTACCAAACCATAACGAGATATTACCTTCTTTCACCTTCCATTTTGAGTTTTGTAGTATTTTTTTAAGACCCTTTACTACTTTATTCTAGAACCTCGACCCCCCTCTTTTGTCAAGGCATTTTACGATGTGCCCATTTTTTACATACTTGGCTCGGAAGGAATCTGCCCACATGGATTTTTGGGTAAGAATGTTCCATCCGAATTTCATAAATAAAGAAATCTGCACTTCCGAGATATCCCTCACCCCTATACCTCCTTCCTCCACTGGGACGCAAAGTTTTCTCCATGCTCTCCACTTTCTTTTTGATTTACCTCCCTGTTCACCCCAGAAAAAGTTTGCAAAAAGACTGGATTTTCCGAATCACACATTTAGGCATATGCAATGTTGAAAGCAAGTAAAGAGGCATGCTAGAGAGTACATGTCTCACTAGGGTGAGTCGACCTCCTTGTGATAGGAGCCTACTTTTCCACCCTGCAAGTTTCTTTTCAATGTTCATAATCAGTGAGTTGAAGTTTCTAGCCTTCAGTTTTCCCTCCACTATTAGAACTCCCAAATAAACAAATGGAAAATGACCCTCCTTGAATCTAGTTTCAGCTAGAATCTCTCCCCTCCTCCTTTGGTTCAATTGCTTAGAGAAATAGATTGCATATTTTTCATGACTCACCCTTTGCCCAGACCATCTTTCGTATGTATTGAACACCTCCATTAGATCCCGAGTTGACCCCTTGCTGGCATTAGCAAAAGCCATTATATCATCGGCATATAATAAGTGTGAGATGAGAGGAGTCCCACTCAGTTGTGAAAAAGGTGTTATCCTCTTCTCCATCGTCTTCCTCTTGATCAGTCTTGAGAGTACCTCTTCCATGATAATAAATAAGTATGGTGATAACGGATCCCCCTCTCGGAGACCCCTTTTTGCGTTGAAGAAGCCTTTGTATGTGCCATGCATCATAACTGAGAACCAAGGCAATGTTACGCAATTTTTTATCAAGTTGCGAAAGAACTCCGGGAAGCTGAAAGTTCTTAAAGTATGGTCCAAAAATCTCCAATCCACCCTGTCGTAAGCCTTACTCATGTCTATTTTTACCATTACATTTCCTCATCTATTCTTCCACTGTAAACACTTTACCATCTTCTGCGTAAGAGTAATGTTTTCCAGTATATTTCTTCCTTTAACAAAAGCACCTTGTTCCAGTGAGATTAAGTTACCGAGGACCAATGACACCTTGTTCACTAAAAGTTTTGATAGGATTTTGTATATCACATTGCACAAGCTAATAAGACGGAATTTGTCAAAACTCTGTGGGTTTTTTATTTTCGGAATAAGCACTAAGAATGAAGAGGTATAAAATCTAGGAAGAGCCTGACCTGAGTAGAACTCCTTTACTGCCTCTTTAACATCTTCCTTGATAATGCTCCAGCACGCCACATAAAAAGCTGATATGAATCCATCCAGACCTGGGCTACTGTCCACTCTTATTGACAAAACAGCCTCATAGATCTCCTTCTCTGTTAGCTCTTCCCTCATTTTACACTTCATGCTTTCCGACACAGCTGGTTGTAACAAATCGTCCAAGCTGGGAAGCTTTCCTACTTCTTCATGTGATAGGAACTCTTCAAAATACTGAACCGCCCCTTCGTGAACCTGTTCCATGGACCCCAAAACCAATCCATCTGGAAGATTCATACACTTTACACTTGCGTTTCTTTTACGTTGTGAGATAACCTCGTGAAAGAACTTAGTGTTCTGGTCTCCCTCTTCTAACCAGGATTTTTTTGCTTGTTGGGCTAGCCTTGTTTCTTCCCTCTTGTACCAAATCTCCAATTCTGCCTTGGTGATTAGATATTCCTCCTCTATATCCTCCAAGTAAGCCTCCTGAATTGCCTTCTCATACTGTTCCAGCCTTTCTTCTAGCTCCTTGATCACTCCATTAACCTTGCCAAAAACCTCTTTATTCCACTGCTCCATCTTCAACTTTAGTCTTTTTAGTTTACCAGCCAATTTGCATAGCCCCTGTTCCCAGCCCATCGGTTCATCCCATGATTCCTTCACCATTTCTAGGAACCCTTGATGAGAAATCCACATATTTTGGAATCTGAAAGGACCTGGCCCGTTCCTCTCATTTTTCGAATCTAGCTTCAATAGAATTGGTGAATGGTCCGACGTTCTTCTGCTAAAAAGCCGTGATGTGGCCTGGCCATGCTTCCAACCGAATTTTGAGTTAATTAAAATCCTATCGAGTTTCACCCAACTTCTAGCCAAGCCTTGCTGCCCATTACACCATGAATATTGTCTACCTTCCATTGGTAAATCCATTAAACCACAACTGTTGATACACTCATTAAATTCTTCAATTGCTGAATGAGGTCTAGGCCTACCCCCCACTCTTTCCTCATCTGATCGTATGATATTAAAGTCCCCCATGACCACCCATGCCTCTGCAGTACTCGAAATCCCTTTCAAATGTTCCCAAAGTTCCTTGCGTTCAGCTTGCGTACACTTTGCATAGACAAAAGTTGCCAGTAATGGGCCTCTAGAATCGGTTAATACAGCCGTCAATGACTGCTTATTCATTTCTACAACTTCCATTTTAATATCCTCCTTCCAACAAACCCATAATTTCCCACCTACCTCTACGTTAGAGTAGAAATTGGGGAACTACAGACTAGTCGCCCATTTATGTAGTTTAGAAAGCTCTTGGAAAGGTTCCGAAACAACCAGGACAGAGATCTCATACTTCCTCACCAACTTCCGTATCCTTCTTCTTGACGTACCCAACCCCCTTATATTCCACACCATAATTTTCTCAGTCATAGATTTAGTTTTTTTTGTTGGGCTTTTGCCCTTCTAGACTTTCTTACAAGCACATCATCATAATTCTGTAATCCCGGATTACTTTGTGGCATTGTCCCTAGGTCCGAGTAGTAATCCTTTTGTGTTTCCATTACTATTTCAGTTTCCTCTTCCGACAAGATAGCAAAACTGTTTTTGCATAAAACCGTCCCCTCTTCCTTGTCGCTCTCGTACTCCTCCACTTCACAAAAATTCAGTTTTCCCCCAGAATTGTTGCTCTCCTTTCGGATCCCCCCTTCTTCTACTTGTTCGACCAACTTCATGTAAATTTTCAATGAGTTTTCCTCTTCCACCTCCTCTTCTATTCTAATTGTTTTGTCGGTACCCTGCTCAAGATCCGTTTCTTGATGTATGATTTCGAGTGCTTCTCCACTGTCACCACCCTGTACCATATTGTCTCTTTTTTCCCCTGTCGCAGGCTGCTCGCACCCCTTCCCTGTCTTAGGCTGTTTGCACCCCTCCCCTGCTCGTTCCCCTCCCCGTCCCCTGTTTCTTTATTCTGTTTCCTTCCCACTTCTTTCCACACTTTATCCTCTTCCTCCCTATCAATCACTTTCTTCCCATCTTTTCTGCTATATTGGTTTTTCGTACTATCCCCAGCTCTACAGACTACCTCAGTGTGTCCCTGTCTAAAAATTTTTTTGCAATAGAAGCCTTTTTTCTCATACACTACACGCTGCCATAACTATTTTTTGCCTGTTACCAGAGGAAATCCAGCCACTGGTTCTTCTTTTAAGTCCACTTCTACGCACATTCTTACCCCCGTCGCCCTCATCCTATATAATGTTGCATTATCGGATCCCAAAAACCTTCCAAACCGAGATGCTAGTATTTGCAAGCAATCCATTCTGTATAGGTGCAGAGGAAGGCCCGAGAGAAATATCCACTGAGGAGCAATGGATGGTTCTTTGTTTATATCGAAATCTGTTGACCAGTTGAACAGTCGGAATTGACATCCCGCCATGAATCTTCCCTCTCTGGCCCAAGCATGTAGATAATCTTTTTCGTTTGCCAAGAGTAGTAGCACATGGAACTCATCCATGAAGCTTACTATCAGTACTTCACCGAAACCCCATGTTTTAATAATCTGTAATCTCAGAACATCTATAGAAGATCTTTTCGAAAAAAGTTTTAACACCAAAGCGAACTTCAACTCCTCGGCCGCCCTAGCCATTTCCACTTTCGAGAACATAAAGCCCAAATCTCCATTAATCAACTCTGGTTTTCTCAGCGGTAGCTTAAACTTCACCTTTGGGATCGGTCTTTGCAGGGCTTGGGCAAAAGAGCGTCCGCCCCTTCCCAAACTCAGCCCTGAACAATCCCCTTCCTCAGTGGCCCCAATCGACAAGGCCAAGGCTTCCTTCTGCAGATCATAAGCGACCCCTCCCCCACTCCCAGAGGCCACCGTATGGCCAGCTAACGTGGCCATCGGCAGCAAGGCCTTGCCTCGCGACCCAAACCCTAGCAAATGGTTTTATCGCCTATCGGAGAGAGAGAGAGAGAGAGAGCAAGTTTTGAAAAAAAACATTCACTGACCTTCATTTCTCAAATTATAATAACTCAAATATTGGGCAATTTCAAGCTTTTTATGGTTCTTGAACAATAGACCTTCCTTCCTTCAATGGAGAAATATATATATATATATATAATCAAGTCCCATTTGGAACTTGAATTGAACTCTAATTTTAAGTCGAGTCTAACATCCAAATACTTAATTCTCAAATTATTAAACTCATATCAACTTAAAACATTTTTGCACGTAGGACCCACAACTTTTTTCAACTTAACACATCTTTACACGCGAGACCTACATCCTTATTCAACTTCCCATAAATACATCTAAACTCATTTTAACATTCAAACACATCTAAAATTATCTTAGGTGGGTCTCACAAAACTCATTTCACCATCTCAATTTACTACTATTCATAAATAATTCAATTCATTTCAACTCAACTCAATATCGAAACAAGGCCTTAAGGATCGAGGGGTCGGGGAGCAACCGATACTATATGATTTTTTGCAAAGTGCAAGTTATCCATGCAGTAGTACTATTACTTCATCTACAAGCTTGTTCAATATCTCTGCAGGAAGGAAAATGCTAGTATGCAACCTAGCTTTGCCCCCTCAGTTTTACTGCTCATGTATTTATTTTTTTAAAAAAGTATTTTGTACTTAATGATTAAGAAAGTCACTTTTAGTGTATTGGTATATTTTTTTAGTTTTTAAAAATATTTAAAAAATATAAAATATAAAATTTGTACTAGCTAGTAGCACGGCCAGTGGTCAAAGTTAAGCAACATACTAGCATCACTTATGTGTATATATATATATATATATATATATATTTATATATATACGGCCTGCTACAAGCTGCATCACGTGTCAAGTAGAATTATTAAGGTCACTTCTAAGTGTTTCCACGAACACATCTGTGGCTGAAACAGACTACTCATGCATGTTGTACTGGAGTAGTGGGAGGTGGACCATTTGCATGCATCTCCATTCTCCACAAGTTGATATGCGGTTGTTGGGACTACATAATAGATTTAGCTCGAGCATTCACATTGGTTTATGCATATATATATATACAAAGTTATATTTATATAATATGATCTTAAAATCATCTATATTGATTTATGCATATGCATATATATAACTAGTTATGAACAGTTCTTATCTAAATTTGGATAGCAACTATTCACTCTAGAAAATATATTTTAATCATTATTTCTCTCTCCTTCGACTCTCTCTCTCTCATAATCTTTTCATCTTCTCCCTCGCTCAACAATCACTACAAGAAATTTGATTTTTATGGACGAAATTAGTTAGGGACGAACTAAATTTCATCTCTAAAAGTCATTTTTGGAGATGAATTTTTCATTTCATCTCCAAAACTGCCTCAGATACAAATTTCGTTCGAACGGAAAAATATCCATTCGAACGAAATATTTTGTGATGAAAAAAATCTTCTCAAAAAGAAAAACCGTTCGAACGGGGGAAAAAGTATTCGAACAACCAATTAATTCTGTTCGAATAGTATATGATCTGTTCAAACATTAATAATATTGGTGGGAAATTAAATTTGTTTTCCCGGGAAAAGTTAATAACCATATGAACTTAAATTTATTATTTCGAAAGGAACTTTTTTTCATTAATTTGTTTATCATTATTAATTTGTACATATATTTTTAATTTTGTTTTTCCGATAAACATGATTTATTTTCTGTTAAATTATATAAATATAACTTTAAAGATAATATTATTTTTTATATTATCATGAACGGCAAGTAAAATGAAAAAAATAAATAAATTAGCAAACACGAGAAATAAAAACTATACATTAATTACATCTCAACTATATAATGTTCAATACAATATAAAAAAATAAAATAATAACTAAAAAGACTATTTGGTGTTGAGCAGATCAACATCCTCTTGTAACATTTTCACGCGTCCATCCAGATCTCTAAACTTCTCCATGATGGGCTCAACAAACTCAACAAATAGAGCTCGTACCTGATCCAGAGTAGCCCCAGGAGACTGTCTCTCAACAGCGACAGTAGTACTAGTAGAAGTTGGATCGGTGGGCTGGGCACTAGGCTGTCCTGGTACAGTCTTCCGCAAGTGCTCCTCGCTCTTGCTGAATGTGATCTTGTTGAGGGGCCCCATCTGTGGCGACCTCCGCTCAGTCGCTAACACTATAACCCCTGATCGGAGTAGAAAGTTAGATATCAGTAGTGCAAATGGTAGACTACCTCCACTTACATAGCGTGACTCCGATCGGATGCGGTAAAAGAAATATAAGGCCAGATCAATGGGATCCCCTCGCCCAATCCTCAACAAAAATCTGGCTCGATCGATCCTGAAATCAGTCTTGTGTTTTTTCGGGTCGATGTTATAGCCGACAATCAAGTTAAGCATTCTGAAAAATACTATACAGTCGGCCTGTCGAATCACCTTGCTCCCATCATATGGAGGAGCCGAAGGGTCTCGCACTAGATGACGCACCTAATCATCTGTGAAACCATCATCAGTTAAATCCACATCCTCACTACCATCCTCACTATCATCCAGCTCTACATTCGGGACTGGTGTGGAGGATGCGGCATGTGTGTCAGAATCAGATGGTGCAGCCGCTGGTCCCGAAGTAGCCGGTCCAGGATATGCGTCCACCTCGCGCCGGATGTCGAGGAACTCAGCAATAATACAGGGAGAGAAATTAATACTAACTCCCCGAACTGATAGAGTGTAGAAAAGAGAATCAGCACTCTCCCCTCCCAAGGCACGATAAAACTCACCGACCATATCTGGGTATGCAGTCCCTTGCTGCTGAAAGATCGGTACCCATCTCCGCTCAGTGAAGATGGACTGTATGCTCCGTCCCTCCCACGAAAGATCGGAGAAGTCAGACAAAATGATCTGACGCTCGACGAGTACAGATCTCGACGCCTGAGTAGGAGCTGGTCCAGTACTACTTTCACTGACTTGGTCTCTTACACGTTTTCGTCCAATAGATGCCATTAATATATTGTTTAACCACAAGAAAATTAAGAATATAATTATAAATATTATATTTAAAATATATTATTTAAGAATTACACTTAGATTGAACTGTATTGAAATAATCCGTTCGAACTAAGAATCTTCCATTCGAACTAGTATAGTTGTTCGAATGGAAGATTCTGTCCATTCGAACAGGCAATTAATATTCGTTCGGACGGTAAGTATTTGTTCGAACAGAACTAAATCTGTTTGGCATCATCGCGTTCGAATGGAATAGAACCCGTTCGAACGAGATCGAACCCAAACAGCCATGGCTGAGTCGACTCAGCCATGGCCGAAACTCTAATCTCCACCAAAATAGCTCGATTAAATCGGTATAAATGATTAAGAAGTGAATCTAGATCACTTCTACCGATTAAAATCCATACATTTGATCAACTACACCAAAACAAAGTAACAATAGAGGCCCATACCTCTTAGAAGAGAAAAATGCGTTGTTCCTTCGGCAGTTGAGCGGCGAAGATAAGGGGCGAGTCGGAGGTAATCGGTGGCTTAGGGTTCGAATGCTTTGTGTGGGTTTGATGGGAATCGAACTGGGTGTATAAAGATCATGACACCTCGTTCGAACGGAATAAAAACTCGTTCGAACAATATTAAAATCCGTTTGAATTTGTCAATATCCCGTTCGAACGGTTATTACACTAATATATTTCTAATTATATTACTATACTAATGTATAATAATACTGATATTACAAAGTACAAAAGTATAAAAATAATACTAATAATAGTATTATAATACTTTAAAATACAAGTTAATATTTTAATATAACTATATTATATCATAGTTACTGTATAGTTATAACTATTGAATGAGTTATGATAACTATATAAGTTAATATGATTATAGTTATACAATAAGTAATATATTACATCCTAGTTACTATACTATATATTAATGGAAAGATACTATATAGTTATAACTATTGAATGAGTTATGATAAGTATAAAATATTTAAGATAATTAATATACTTATAGTATATTAGTTATAAGTAGCCTAGTACAATAAGTACTATATTATATCCTAGTTATTATATAATTATAACTATTGAATGAGTAATGATAACTATACAATTAGTTAATATGATTAATATATATAATACTTATTAGTTATATAGCTAGTACAATAAGTAATATATTATATCCTAGTTACTATACTATATATTAATAGAAAGATACTATATAGTTATAACTATTGAATGATAACTATACAAGTTACTTTGATTATTGTACAATATAGTTATAACTATTGAATTAGTTATGATAACTATACAAGTTAATATGATTAATATATATATATTTTACTTATATACTATTAATAAGTACTATAACTAAGATACTATAAGTACTATATTAGTCAGCATATATAATGCTTGTAAAATCCAAATTGGGGAACGAATTTTATTTTTTGTTCACCTTTTTTTGGCCAAATTGGAGCACGAATTTTATTTTTTATTTATTTAAAAAAATTTAAAATGTTAAATATTTGATATAAAAAGAAAATCTAAAAAAGGACTTATTAGTATATAAAATATCAAAAAGTTGGACTTTAGTTCGAACTCAATAAAGTACCGTTCGAACGATTTTATTTTGTGAAATGTGTTTGGTGGGAAACTTCGCGCCAAATACTTTGAATGTCAGTTCGTTTGAACTTAAAAAGTACTCATTCGAACGAAAAAAGTTTTGAATCTTCTGGACCTTAGTAGAATATGCCAAGGAATATTCTATTTGTTTGTTCGAACTAGTAAATTTCTCGTTCGAACAAACATTACATCGCGGCAAAAGTTGGCGCAATTTGAAATTTTCGTGTTCGAATGAGTAAATGGTCCGTTCGAACATGACTTCACAGATTCAAATACCACAAACCTTCGGTTCATTTTCATTTTGTCCAAAATTTTGAAAGTTGTGGAGGTAGAGGAACATTCTTGGCCTTAAAGAGAAGGAATTATTGAGAGAAGATTGAGAAGTATAAAAGGTAAGTAATATATTTTTGAATTATTTTTTGTGTTTCGAATTTCATAGCAAGTTGATTTATTGTTGGGTGTCTTAAAGTTATGCTATAATGTGTTTTATATCATTGTGTTTCTACAATACCATTTACAATAGAAGGAAACTAAACTAATGTGGATGATCCTGGATATTTAATGTCGTGAATTTGATATTTTCTGGATAAAAAATTTAGTCTCTGTTTCGTGTTTGGATTCTGGGAAAATACCGTTCGAACGCTATAGTATCCGTTCGAATAGAATGAATTAAATAGGAAATGGAATTATATATATAGTTATATATATATATATATATATATTTAACTATAGTTATAATATATTTAGTTGATGCATATTCACAAACAAACCAAAACTCAATCAAATTTAGAAAGATATAATACAGACTTAGAAAGATATAAAGTCATAGAAAGATATAATACATAATTAATCAAACTTATAAACATTAATTAAAAATATTAATTAAAATACTGCATCTTCCATCTTCCATGTCCACCACCTTAGCATTGATACCACTACTATTCTCTAGGAATATATCCAACCGCAACTAACTCTTCAAATAAAGCATTAATTCTTGCATTTTCCTCAGGGTTGAGTAAACTTCCGGAGTTCCCAAAAGAACTCTCTGACTGAAACCCACTTTGGACATCTTGTGGGTTTGCATTGACAGAAGTATTGACAAAATTTTGCTCTTTCTCCTTCATTAGAGTTGCTAGTTCAGTTTGTAGATTTAGAACCTGCAGAAAACATAGTAGAATGCCATTTATTAGAAGACAGAGCATATAATGATTTCAACCATTATATATGATAATGAGAACCTGCTGCTGAAGAGCATAAATGTGTGAAAAAATGCCATTTATAGAATCTTGAAGCCTAGCTTGCGCTTCATATATAAGTGTGGTAGCCGCTTCATAACGATTATTGACCGGGATGTGAGCAAGAAGCCTCGATGCATTACCTGCACCGAAAACTTTATGAACGGCGGCAAATTGGACAAATGGCGTACCTGAGTGATTGAAATAAGGAGAAAAAATGCATCCGGTTCGACATTTCTTTCTAAAGAATTTGCATGCTTCGCAAGGAGAAGCTCGCATCTTCATTGGTGGTGAGAGAACTAATGTGAGGGGGGTTTAAAATGCATAAAGAGAGGAGGAAATTATTGTTGATTAACGAATCTCGATTTGTGGAAAGCACACCATAAAATCCGGAATTGCTTCGAGCCCCACCAAAAAGCACACCATCCGTTTGAGACAAATTAAGTAAGGATAGACAACATCCTTAAATTCTGGGAATGAATTAATTGAAATCACATCCGTAAACTCACATTGATGCATTTGCACTGCATTTCTCACAAAGATTCACAAACTCACATTTCTGCATTTGCTCTACATTTCACACACGAATCACGTACTCACATTTCTGCTTTTGCTCTGCATTTCACACACGAATCAGAAACTCACATTTCTGCATTTGCTCTGCATTTCACACACGAATCACGTACTCACATTTCTGCTTTTGCTCTGCATTTCACACACGAATCAGAAACTCACATTTCTGCATTTCTCACAAACGCATTACAAATGACCAGCAACCAGTCTTCTAATATTGTTCCTGATTTGAATCGGGAACCATATTTGCCTCAAATGTTAATCTTCACTTCAGATGCTATCAATGCCATGATAGCGACAGATAATTATTTCTCAAGCAAGAGCGATACGGAGGTTGTGGATGGAGGGAGAATACTGACATCACAATATGTAGCTGTTGTTACTATCATGACCCGAAGGTTACAGTTATGGGTAAGTGAGATAGAGATGCTTAATAAACAAGTAAGTAAATTGAAAAATAAACTTGCAAATAAACGGAAAAAGAATCAAATACTAAAAAGAGAAAATAAGGAGTTGAAGATGTCTGTGGATTTGTATGCAAAAAATTTAGAACCAAAAGTGTTGGAGCTGGAGCAAAAGCGAAAAAAAATAGATGAACTCGTGCTCAACCCAGGAAATGAATTGAAGACACATGAGGAAAGTGCCCCAAATGCGATCAAGACTGAGGAAAATGCTTAAGGATGTCTTGGCTACATATGTTTTATTTCAGCCCTAAGGATGTGTTGTTGCAAACTTGTGTTTGATTTATGTTTTGATATATGTATGGACTCTATGTTTTGATATATGTATGAATTATATATCCATTTTATATATGTTTTGATATATGTATGAACTCTATATCCATTTTATATATGTTTTGATATATGTATGGATTATATCTTAGTTTGATATATATATGCTTCATTGTATGGACTGTTTGCAGTAGGATATTACATAGATGATAGGATATTACATAAATGGAATACGTTATATATACTTTTGATGGTGTTTATTCCATGAATTGAGTTTTTTGATAGACATTCTACAAATAACGGATTTGCGCAATGGATAAGAGTTGGATGTTGTTGGGAGATAGACTTGGGCGAGACTATAAGGAGTATACACAAGGGGTGAAGTTTTTTCTAAAATTTGCTCGCATGAGTGTTGATAGTCGAGGATATATAAGATGTCTGTGCAAGAAGTACAAGAATCTTAGTTCTTATAATTTTGTAGTAGTGGAGGATCATTTATTTGTAAATGGAATCGATTCTAAATACTCACTTTGGGTCTTACATGGCGAACCATTTCTCAAATGAGTTAAATTTAGCAGTCAGACCAATCAAGTAGATGAGGGTAACGACACCGAAATAGAGGACATTAATATGGATGATCTTGATAACAGTGACGATAATGGAGAGGATATGACTGAGATGTTAGGTGATCTGGGTGCAGGAATGTTTGGGATGAGATATGGAGAAGGAACATCTGCATAATCATTTGAGAGAAATGATAACTTTGGAAGATTGTGGAATGATGCACAAAGAGAGTTGTATGAGGGGTGCACTCGTCATAGCAAGTTGTTTTTACGGTGAGGTTGCTTAATATTAAGTCTATTTGTCGTATTTCTGCCAAAACTATCGACATGTTACTTGAATTTGTTAAAGAGGCTCTTTCTCAGGATAATGTAGTACTCCGTAATTTTTATGAAGCGAAGCAATTGAAGCGAGGGCTAGGATTTGATTATGATATCATCTACGCTTGTAAAAATAATTGTATTCTTTACTGGCAACAATATGCAGAATTTGACTCATGCCCAGTGTGTCATGAGTCAAGATGGACATCTGATAAACGTAGTGTACCCCACAAAGTTTTAAGACATTTTTCATTGATTCCTCGACTTCAAAAACTGTTTACATCAAGAATAATTGCGAAAGATATGTCGTGGCATCACATAAAAAGAGTCCAAAATGAAAACTTTCTCTCGCATCCAGCAGATTCTTTACAATGGAAGAAATTTGACAAAGAGTATCCATGGTTTGCCAAAGAATCTCACAATGTACGTCTTGGTTTAGCAACGGATGGTTTTAATCTATTTGGCAACATGAGCACTTCTCATAGTACTTGGCCTGTCATATTAATGCCTTATAATTTGCCACATTGAAAGTGTATGAAGGATCCTTATTTTATGATGACTCTATTGATACCAGGACCAAGGTCACCAGGGAATGAATTAGATGTATATCTGCAACCACTGATTGCAGAGTTGAAAGAGTTGTGGGATCAGGGTGTCAATACATATGATGCAGTTTCGTTGCGGGAGTTCAAGATGCATGCCGCAGTAATGTGGACAATAAATAATTTTCCAGCATATGAAAATTTGTTTGGGTGGAGCACAAAAGGTAAAATGGCTTGTCCTGTTTGTAATAAAGATACACATTCTCAGTGGTTGAGTCATGGTAGGAAATTATGTTTTATGGGACATTGTCGTTATTTACCACATGATCATAGATGGCGTTCAAATAGAGTTATGTTTTATGGAAGGGTTGAGCGTAGGTTAACGCCACCAGAGTTATATGGACATGATATTATCGTGTAGTTGAGGGATGTTTTAGAAAACAGATTTGGGAAACATACCAGGGTTCGAAAGAGAAAACGACAAGCAGTGGAGTTGAATTGGACAAAAAAAGTATTTTTTTTGAGTTACCATACTGGTCTACATTGACACTGCGCCACAATCTAGATGTTATGCACATTAAAAAGAATATATGTGAGAATATATTGGGTACTCTGATGTCAATAGAAGGGAAGATAAAAGATACAGCTAATTCTCGTAAAGACTTGAAAGAGTTGGGGATAAGACCGGAGTTGCATTTGCAAGATAATGGGTCATCAGAATATATGCCTATTGGAATGTATACACTCTCAAATGATGAGAGAAAGAAATTTTGTGATTGGTTTTTGACAATCAAATTACCCGATGGCTATGCTTCAAACATGTCAAGATGTGTTCGAACACATGATTGGAAGATAACTGGTCTTAAAAGTCATGACTGTCATGTATTTCTGCAGCGTTTGTTGCAGGTTTGTGTGCGTGGAAAGCTCACTCAAGATGGTCGTATAGCTCTCATAGAATTAGGAGGATTTTTCAGAGACATTTGTAGGAGAACATTGAAAGTTGATACATTGTTAAAAATGGAAGCTGATATTGCAGTAATATTGTGCAAATTGGAGAGTTTGCACCCGCTTTCATTCTTTGATGTAATGGTTTAATATTTATTGATGTAGGTTGTATCAAAATATGGTAAAAATTCAGAAGAAATTTCACCAGAACTATATGCTCTGGCATGTGGTCCGTCTAAGTGGGCCATCCAGTACTCAGGATGTTTGGTGTGTGGATATAGATTTCACACAGCTGACAGAGAAAGATATAGGAAAACTCAAAATTGTGGGGTTGGAGTCGAAGGAAGTCATGGGAATGATAACATTAACTTTCATGGAATTGTGAAAGATATTATAGTGTTGAAATACGTGGGAGGATATATGGTCTGGTTGTTTAAATGTAATTGGTGGGATTTCTCAAATCCTAGGTTGGGAGTGCGTAACGATAACTACTTTGTGAGTGTCAATACATCTCGCACATGGTATGAGGATGATCCTTTCGTTCTCGCTTGCCAAGCAAATCAAGTTTTTTATTTAAATGATCCAGAATACGAAAACCCATGGCGGGTAGTGGAGAAGTTTGCACCAAGAAATGTATATGATACTATTCCAGAGACAGAAGAACCTTCAGAAGAAGTTGATACTCCAGCAAATGAAGAAGCATATCAAGAAAACGAAGTAGGCATCAATCTATTTGTTGATCTCAGCCAATATGATATGGTCCCATTGTATAGAGAAGATGTTCAACCTGAAGTAATTGAGGGTGAAATATCAGAAGACGATGAATAAACTGAAATGTCTAGCTAGAATGAGGGTGATTGGTCTAGCAAAACCGATAGTGAATGAATTTCAAATATCAATTTTTGTAAGTATTATTTTTATAAATATATCCATAATGTTTGTTTGAATAATAATTTGTTACAATTTCAAATAGATATGCCTCCTAAACGTAAAGCAACACGTGTGCCATCCCCATCCATTACTGATTCCCCGTGTGGTTCACCTGTCATGAATAGTGAGCCAACACTATCAGACTCAGAACAAAATATTTTATCAAATTAAATACTACAATTTATGCTCAATTTAGGTAATATATCTATAAAATAAAAGTATTTAATTCAAATACTTGTTTTAATTACTGTATATAGCTGTTGTAAGCCAGCGCCGAGGTAGAGGCACTACGAGGGGTGTCTGCATAGAAAAAGTAAGGAAAGTCGGTAAAATTAAAGTTGATATTCTTGATTATCACACTGATGGCTCTGGAGATTCAGCAGCATGGCTTGCTTCTTTTGTTGGTACGCTTACTCGCACGTATGCACCTATTGCTACATCCTCTTGGTCTAAAGTTCCCCAAGAAGTGAAAGATCACATCAAAAATTGTTGTTTGGTAATAACCTACATGTCAAGTAACTAAGTATTATTCATGTTAATTTTTGAATATTTCGTATTTATACTAATTATTTATAATTATTGGAAGGATGAGTTTGAGCTTGATTTTGGCCGATGAGAGGATCGATTAACAGTTGAGGAGTTGATGTCGAATGCATTTCGGAGGTACGAAGGTCGATGTCATGCACATTATAAGAAGTTCAGTACTACAATATAGGCACGCCAAAATCTATTCCAAGCAATGCCACCAAATGAATGGGAGAAGGTTTGTGATATGTTTGAAGATCTTGCTTATCAGGTAATTTCGCTGCTATATTTTTTTAATAGTATATTATGATAGATGTATTAAACATATAGATATATTTTTTTTATTTTTTTAGCAATCGAGTGCTGTGAACAAAGCAAATAGATCAAACTTGAAGATACACCATCATACGGGTTCTCGATCTTTTCATCGTTTGTCTAACAAAATGGTAAGTTATTCTACTCCCTATTAAATATTAACATATAATACACTTTTTTGATTTAAGTTCTAATATATATATATTTTTTTTTTGCAAAAAGAAAAAAATCCTGCTGACTATGATCTGACCCAATTGTATGCAAAATCACATAAAAATCGTGATAGTGTTTGGACCAGTCCCGAAGCAAAGGCAAATTATGTAAGTTTAAGTTTCTTTAATTCCATTGTGACTATAGTTTTGTTACTTATACTAACTAGTATGTTTTTGTTTTGTGTAGGACAAGATAATATCTCTCAAGGAAGTTAATGCGGATCCATCTGATGCATCATCTGTCAACGATGTTCAGATCCTTTCTTAAGTTCTTGGATCACGTTCTGGATATTTGAGGGGTTTAGGACGTTGCGTTAAACCATCTTCAACATCATCATCCTCTTCTCAAGCTAGATCGAATGACGACAAAACTAAAAAATTGGAGGAAGCAGCACTTGAGGTCCAAGGAAAAAGAGTTGTTGATCAGATTAGATCAAGCAGCAGATCTTGAGACAAGATTAGAAGAGAACATGCAGAAGAGATTGGAGATGGAGGTACAAAAAGTTATGCTTCAGTTGCAGTTAGTTATGTCACAAAACTCTACACCACCACCATAATTGTAAAAGTTAATTTTTTCTTTAGGGTTAATACATTATAAAGTTTCAAAACATTTGAACAATTGACATTTGAATTGTATTTTGTGTAATACTAATATGGTAGTTTTAATTAATTTGGTTCTGTTCTGTATGATTCATACCGTTCGAACGGTAAATAACCAGTTCGAACGGTAAAGTACCATTTCTAAATCCATTCGAATAAACAAATACACATTCGAATAAAAAATAACCCATTCGAACGAATAACACAGAATACAGTTCGAACGGACGTAATTTGCATTCGAACAAAATTTATTGGTTCGAACAGTATCAAACATTGTTATTTGTTCGATTCAAAATTTTATTTCGTTCGAATGGACGGGTAGGTTCGAACGGAAAATATTCCATTCGAACACTCATTTCGTTCAAACAGTATCAAATATGGTCATTTGTTCAATTCAAAATTTTATTCCGTTCGAATGAACGGGTCGGTTCAAACTGAAAAATATTCCATTCGAATAAGATATTGAGAAGAAATTAGTTCGTCTCAAAAAAAATTATCCATTCGAAAGGTTTCGACTGGTTCCAAAAAATTTTGTCCCTAAAAGTGATTTTTTGAGACGAAATTCAAAAACATTTTGAGACAAAATTTCGTCTCTAAAATTTCGTCTCAAATTTCATCTCCAAAAACATTTTGAGACAGCCTTTTAGAGACAAATTAGAAATAAAAATTTTTCATCTCCAATTCTTTTTGGGGACGAAATTGTGATTTTTTGAGACAAAATTTTTTGTCTCAAAAAACCATTTCTCTTGTAGTGAATACAACAAACCTTCAGCTACATATTCATTTTATTATTATAATACATTATATATTTTTTTCGTTTTATTATATTTTTAATATAATATATAAAAAATTATATTTTTTATTATTACATTTGTATTATTAATGTCAAATATATGTAGTGGATGCTAATTGCACAATATATATATAATTGATTTTAGAAAAAAATTAAAGAATAATAATAAAATAATATTTTATTATTATTTTGTCTCAAATATGTATAAGCCAATATGAAAGTTTTGCTTGAACGACAAAATAGATATGTAAAAGAGGTGATTTTAAATATGCATATGCATAAACCAATGCTAATACTATGTCACTTCGTTTCCAATTCAACAATGTGTAAATTATGCTACTTTTACTACCAGCTGATCATGGATGATGCACAGTATTATCTTCATCATCGTTTTTGTTTTTAAGATCTCAGAAAAATTAGACTCCATCAATTCATCAATTCAAGTGACGTCTGGTACTGAGGATTACGAATACAAATTAGGCATGTTTCTAAATTTTAAAAATGCAAGTGACTGAAAGCCATCATGTATATACGTAGCTAGTCGATCGTAAGGAATCATGCATGCACACGCAAGATCACTAATTTGCAGCTAGCATTAATCCCCCTTTTCAGCATTGCTACTGCATGCATGCACTGAATCCTTATTCACTCTCACAATTAATGTTCTTTTTCTCAGTTGCCAAAGCAGGAAAAATAAAAGGTGTTTTCATGTATCATGCATCCTTTCTTATCATCAATACAATAATATCAACCATGCACAATTAATATTGGTGCTCTCTCTTTATATATATATATATATATATATAAAAGTATCAACCATGCACGTTGCAAGTCGAGTGAACGCTAAGTCAACACATATATATATATAAAAGAAAACAGGTATTTGTGACGAATTATTTATGATAATAACAAATAAAAATAGATTCATTTTAATAGAAAATAATTATTTTTATTAAAAATAATTTATCACAAATAAACAATTTTCTTACATGCACATGATCTTCAACTGCTAATTAAGAACAAATTTCAATCATTGGATCAGGATTATCGCTTTCAAAAGGAATCATGCAATGAACGAGAAGTCCCATACAAGTATATGTAGAGTAATTACCATGTATTGGTTGGTTAAGATCATGTATCCAGAAAGTTGTAAGAACATATTCTATAATATCAGATCATCGACGGTAATTTTTCTGCAGTAAAGCTGGCCCCAGCTGGCATGCATGCAGAATCAGTTCTTATTTTCTCCTTAAAAGTTATAATTTCCCACGATTTCTTAATTAATGCTCGATCTTTTGCATGATTGTTCGTACGTATATACATTCGAAATTTAAAAATGCTAGTACTCCTAGCTAGAAGTAAGAATTACCAGGACCATAGGAAAGAGGTTCCCAGATCGAATCAACCTGACAAAATATATGCATGAATTTTATAGCTGCACCATAGATCTAGAGATTATAACACTTTTGTCAGCACCCCTGAAACTGAAATTTATCAAGACACGTTACGTACGAGTGATCCACAGGAAGCCAGCTGATCAAATTACTAAAAATAGCATTTAGATAGATACGCAAACATCATGTACAACTGGTGATCAAGAGAATTAATTTGTCACTTCTGTTATGCAGATCCCCATCTATATATGGTTATATATATTCATTGTCTCATGGAAACACTACATATATGCAGATATCGTCGCTTTAATAATATCCTTCGAATAAATTCTTCACCCTGATCTCATAATATCCCCAAATAAATTTTCTAATTTTCTTGAGAATTAAACTAACAATTTGTTTTCTTTTTATTCTTTCGGCTCAACCTGGCCAAGAGCTTATGCAAAAATAGAAAAATAAGGTTGAAGCCAGCTAAGGGAAATAATTAATGGCCATAAATTTTCTGCAAAGTGCAAAGCATCTGATTGATGTTTCCAACTTTCACTCAATACATGAAGAGAATATGAAAGAGCGCAGTCTATCAATCGTTAATTTATACTGAGTGGGAAAATTCTGGGCATTTATTCGATCGTCTTCGGATGAACACGCGGTACGCGTAGAACTTAAATAATTGCAGTAAAGAAATATATTATAACAACGCGCGTAGTACACTAGCTAGGAATATAACCAAAAAATAGGAATTAATGGTGCGTAAGTAAAGCAGGAAAACTTCTGGGCTGAATTTAAGGATCGATAAATGAGTCATTAAAAGCATGCATGCATGATATGCTATAGCGACAAGTGGGATACATAAGGATTTTGTATCAGAGGAAGAGAGGGCATGGTATGCTGAAATTATTATATATAAATGGGTGAGAATATATAGAAAGGAGCTGAACGGAAAAAAGGGAGCGCTAGCTGAAGATGACAGAGGGAGAAGAATTCTTTGATTGTTTAATTTGAACAACTTGTTTATTCTCTTCACTCAAGCAACAAGTGATGCAGAGCAGTCTTTGTCGAAGAAAATATTCTAAATGAAGAAATGAAGACGCTTTCCACCTCTTTTTTGCAAATTCTTGTTCCAATTAGTATTTTTTTTTTCGATCTTCTACTATTTTTGGTTTTCAAGGAAATCTCCACTAAAAAAGTAGTACTGGATCGAATTAATTGCAGCAAAATCACTACAACCCGCTGATTAGCTAGCTAGATAATTAGGTGCATGCAGATCACGCGCGTGAATATATGCCACACGTACGGTGAATAATTGAAGTTTTTAAATAAAATATAAATAAATGCAATTAAATTAATATACCTTAATATTAGCAATTTAATCTTCAAATTAATATGGTTAAGCATTTTAGCTCTCTTCCCTTCTAACTTTAATCTTCATCCTGATCATGTCAGGTAATTAAGCGTATATGTCAATGTTATTGAATCATCAACTTAATTAGCTCGTAAATTCTAAAATATATTTGAGCTACTTTAGTGACATGCATGTTTAACTAGTACTTTTTGCTCTTATATATCGTGATATTTTTGTTATTACCCACATGCATATATGAATTTTGAAACTGCAAACCGTACGTACGTGTGTGGCTGATTGCATGGCTAATGCAAGTCAGATTCTGATTCTCCATCCCAGTATTATTGAGGTTAAGCATCTTCTTATCTTCCGTGTTTAGCTCCATCTTCTCTTCTATTATTGTCGTATTATTCTTTTTTTTTTTTGCTAAATCTGATATCCTGACCTGACATACTTTTCTTCTCCTACTTGCACCAAGAAGTTAGTTCCACTCTCCCCTTTAAATCAGTGATTCAGTCTCTCCTTCTCAGACCATTCCCACCACCAAATCAGCCATTATTCTTCAGCTCGATCGATCATCACACAGTGATCTTGCTCCGGCCTGTCACATGCAGCTGAACCCTCCCCTGTTTCACTAGATTTAGTAGTACTTATTTTTGTACCTTTAGTCTAAGTGCCATAAGTATATATTAAGAACATAAACTGTACGGATCTGTTGAAGCTAGCTAGCTAGGGGCCTTCAGAAGAATTTGAAACTCGTATTTCTTCGTTGGAGAATGAATGTCAAAAAGGATAGCATTGAGATCAATATCTCTTCGGCTACGAAAGCCAAACTGCCTGCAGCCGGCAAGAAGTCCGGCGGGATTGGCTTCTCATGCAAAGCCTGGATTTGGAATGTATGGGAATTTTGCAAAGAAGATGTCAATAGGGTAGCATTCGCGTTCAAAGTGGGCCTAGCTGTTCTTCTTGTGTCTTTCCTTATTCTATTCCAAGCACCTTATGAAGTATTTGGCGCCAACATGATCATCTGGTCCATCCTCACTGTTGCCATCATGTTCGAATATACAGTCGGTATGTATATATGCATGCCCATGTAAAAAAAAAACGATTATCTGAATTCATTAACAAAACTAAGTTCTTTAAAAGCCTAAGCTACATGCACCCACGTACGCATGCCTCTAAATTTACATCCTTGGAAAATGGTAGACTCACGAGTCACATCGAATTAAAACTATATATGTATATATTTCTGTTTGGGATATAATTCATAAAAACAAAAATAATCATAATCCTATATGTAGGCATAAGGAAATGAGCTCATCTTCCTAGCAATCATAATGTATGACTAAATTTCTTCAGGTGCAACATTTAATCGAGGATTCAACCGAGCACTTGGAAGCTTGCTTGCTGGAATCTTGGCTATTGCTGTTGGTCAGTTAGCTCTCTGCACTGGCCCAGTTGCTGAGCCTATTATAATTGGAATTAGCATCTTTCTGATTGGTAAACATATTCTCTAAATTTCTCAAAATCTACCAAAACGAATATGACTTTAGACTTAGCTCGTTGATAAATATTCAGATGAAACTTTATTTCATTCAGGGGCTGTTACATCATTCATGAAATTATGGCCATCACTTGTGCCATATGAATATGGGTTCAGGGTCATACTTTTCACCTTTTGCCTCGTCATCGTATCTGGTTACCGGATGGGAAACCCGATCACTTGGACTGCCATGCATCGACTGTACTCAATAGCCATTGGAGGGCTTGTTGCTGTCCTAGTCAATGTGCTTATTTTTCCTATTTGGGCAGGGGAGCAGTTACACAAGGAGCTTGTTGACAGTTTCAATGCAGTGGCTGACTCACTTGAAGGTAACCTAATTTAAGAATTCTTGGAAATGCAAAACAGAAACCTTGCACCACTCGTTGAAAGCACGGATGAATATAATTAATGCCTGCAAGATTAACCAAAATATTAATGGGTGGATTTGGCTTCCCAATCCATTCCCCTGCCAAACTCGTTATCTAACTCTGGATTAATTCTTATTCATATCCGTACATTCATATTAATTTGAATAAATTACAACGTCTAGTCTCATAAGCTGGTTAAAAGGATCGACCACCCCTCCCATGCATGTGGGTCCGGACTATGATATCATCGTAAATTAACATCTATATATATAACCAAGAAATATATGAAGTGGGAATTATTATTTAGTCATATCTTTAACGCCAATATACATATTGCCATCTATCTATAGAATGTGTGAAGAAATATTTGGAAGATGAAGGGTTGGAACATCCGGAATTCTCAAAGACTGTCATGGATGAATTTGCAGACGAGCCTGCATACAGGAAATGTCGAAGCACTTTGAACTCATCGGCAAAACTAGAGTCCTTGGTACTTATTTTTCAAATTTGTACAGAACTTCTTACCCTTTTCAGAATACAAGCTAGCTCTTAATTATTCCATGTATTAATAATTGCCGGTATTAATTAATAATTGTCAGTGTTATTCCATGTACCGATCACTAGGCTACTGCAGCGAAATGGGAGCCACCACATGGGAGGTTCCGACACTTCTTCTATCCCTGGTCGGAGTACGTCAAAGTTGGAGCAGTTTTACGATATTGTGCTTACGAGGTTATGGCACTTCACGGTGTTCTACACTCTGAAATTCAGGTGTTTCCTCTAATCTTACTATTCTTATGAAAGCATCATGGGTATATCCAAAAACAACGTAAATTTTGATACTATATATGTATGCCAGTATTATATAGTCTGATCTGTCAAAAGGTTTGAAGCGCAAAATATTACTAATTAAAGAATATCCATAGACCTCCAACAGAATCAGAACCGATGCACGACTTTGTTGCATATAAATGCTAGCTAGAAACGTTTCTATATATTTGAAATAGAAAGGGAGAAGGGTGAGGTCAAGGAATCAGACAGTTAGGCCTTACATGGTGTGTTCGTGATCTACTTGGTGTCCATTTAAGATATCATTCGATATATATATGCAATGAGTGGCTGGGTGAGTAGGTGCTAAAGACAACATTAATCGATTCGTTTATTCATTTTAGGAACCATATTATGATAATATTCTATATCCTCGTTGGTATATGTTCTTTGTTCTCAATCCCAGTAGCAACTAGATATTGCCATATTGATGATCATGGCATGCATATGGGAGACGCTGTGATAGGTAATTGGTTCATGCATGTGGCAAGATTCTTTACGAATAATAAAGAGATTAATTTATCAGATAACAGCAGGGAGCTCCACATGAGTCATTCTCTGATATTGGCTTAATTTTGAAAGGATGCAGAGCTCCATTCTAACTCAAAATTTTCATAGTCCAAGGCATGCACATGAGTACGTGGTTGTAAAACATTCTGGTGATGAGTTGGATAATATATAAACACCTAGCTAGCAGAGTAAGAAATTATTCCTTGAGCTGGTTGAACTAATATCGGACTAATTATATATTAATTACATCTTTTGAAGATCATCGTGTATATTTTTCTATATGTAGATTAAAACAAAAAAAAAATTATATATGACAAGAAAATGACATTGGAATATTATGAAAAAGTTAATCAACTTTGGGATATATGTGCGCACAAAATAAATATATATAACATTTTCACCTCTTCAATTGAAAATTACTGAGTACATTGAAAATATATATATATATTTCCCTTTAAAGTTGCGGTTGTTGAGAAGATCAGAAAGAAACAAGAACAAGGAGGGGGTTAAAAGTGGACTCGAGGAATAATGATGAAAAAAAATCAGCAATTCATGAGAAAAATTTTCAGGCTGGTTTTTTAGTGTTACCAGAAACGGAAATAAATTTATGGAATTCCTGGCCCAACCCCTAGTGAAACACAGGTGTAAAGGGAATCGGAGCAAGGAAAGGGGTTGAACCAAAATTTATTAAAATTATTTTTTTAATTAAGAGAGGCCAAGACCCGGCCTCTGGTTGGATAAGACATATCTGCATTTTGGCCATTGAATGAAATAAAGCTTCAAAATCCACGAGAAGTTGCCATTTTTAGGGAGTGCATGCAGATGATCTATATCTCCTGATTTACAGTATCAGTGAGAGAAGTTCAATCAATGGGGAAAAAAATAACTGCATGAGTACTGTCTGATGATCTGAGGTACGCATTGACCAATATCTCTTGTCGATGCATTCTTCTGCACAGCCAGTCTTAACTAAATTGAATAAAATGGATGGAGTACTATAAGAATTTAGGAATAAAAAAAGTTCATTTAAAGTCATATGTAAGCAGTCCTTATATCTGTAAATAGTGGAGTCTTAATACTATGTGAACTGAATAGAACAGAAGACCGGCCAGAAGTACTGCCGGCAGTAGTCACTCATAAAACTAAATCATATATACTGAGCTTTCAAGTTTCAAGTTGTCCATTATATATATATATAAAATAAATTTTAACACACTTTCTACCTTTTGGGGGCTTTATACAGGCACCATACAACCTCAGAATCACATTCAAGTCAGAAATCCAAGAAGCAGCAAACCAGGGTGCAGAACTGGTGAGGGTTTTGGGCGAAGATATCAGCAGCATGAAGAAAAGCCTGAAAGCCTCTTTACTGAAAAGGCTTCACAGCTCAACTGAGAGACTCCAAAGAGCCATAGACGTGTTTTCTTATCTCCTTACATCCAACAGAGATCCCCCAGATAACTCTTCCAGGCCATTAGCAAAGCTCCCTTGTGCCCTTTCATCCACCCCATCCGACTTCTCAAACCAATTGGCCGATCTTGATGAAAACAACAGCCTCGAAAAAACTGCAAACCCACCCTCAGGGACCGTCCCACTGGCACGGACAGAGTCTTATCATGAGACAATGAGGAAGCAATCCAGAAGGCTGCATTCTTGGCCATCTAGAGAGGTAGATGCTTTTGAAGAAGATGGAGGTCTGAATACAGAAATCTTGCCTCGGATGAGCGCATTGGAGAGCACTGCAGCATTGTCACTGGCCACCTTTACTTCCTTGCTTATCGAGTTTGTGGTCAGGCTTGATCACTTGGTTGAAGCAGTTGATGAACTTTCCAAGATGGCCAAGTTCAAGCAACAAGGGCTCTAGCTGGAACTTGAAAGAGGTTTACTGATCTACAGATTTTGATATGGTAATAAGGGAACAACTAGGATTGGAAAAGAACAGAAAATCACCCTACAGATCAGGGATAAGAGAGGGTTCTGGAAAACACTTTCTTCAGCCGTAAATAAATTTCTGCTTAAAAAGAAAGAGAGAATATTGTATGATATTATTCCTTCAATGCTGTATGATCTTTAGCTAAATCTGTAACGAACGTACCAGATGCAGCACTTAGCTAAAGTGATGAAACATAATGTACATCACTTAAACAGAAACGTGGTTCAGAACTGTAACATTTTTGTACCCTAATCTGTTTATAAGTTGATATATCATCAATGACATGATGCTGGTATATTAATCATATTGTTTTGGGACCAGGAACCCATGTTTAAAAAGAGCTCAGGATTGGCACGGTGATACCTCTTAGGTTATCCGAGGATTTGGAGTGTGTTAACGTTGTGTTTCACACACTTTTGGGCCAAACTTCAATAACTCAGGTCTTCAAAAGCGAGCCTTGCACAAGGCATCAAATTACGGTTTTAAGAGGACAGCCTAAGGGCCGGGTAACCTCCGATGTCAAAGTTAGTAAATATTCTTGGAGGGTAGCAAATAAGTAAGAGAGTTTAGGGATCAAAGAGATATTCTCATACTTGGGATCCACTATTTATACTACTGGTCTAAGAAGCAGATCGTGCTTGCTTTCATGAAGTCGGTGTTTCCAGTATTGTTCATTTTTTCAGAGTCTTTAAATGCAGTGTAACTCTGCGACGGCGTCATTAATGTGGCGTGTTGTCTGGGTGGCAGAACCATTAATGCGGCGTAGTTCTCGAACTCCTCCTCTCAGTCTACCTTCCCTCTGGTCCGTTCATGTCTTCTTTGTCAATAGATCAACAATTCTCCATATATCACGCCTGCTGTGCGGACTAGCACTCTAGGACTAGACACTACTGGAGAGGTCCTCAGATCAACGAGTCTCATCTCCTGCAGCATCATCCCTCCTACAAGTCATGTTCAAAGAAGTCTCCTAGTGGGCTAGGTTCATGGCTTTCTACTCCGAGCCAAGTTTGGTAGTGCCTCTTGGGCCTTGTGGGGAAAATCCCCTTACAGAGTGAATTAGAGAATTCTCCAATTATTTGGGAAGATTTGGATCGAGTACTATTAAATTTCTTTACAATACTACGTAAATTGATTTTTAATATTGAAATTTTAAAAATTATTTTTTAATCAAATTATGTTACATAAATGTGTTTGGTGTAACAACTTTCAAATAGAATTATTTAATATTTTTCAGTACATTCTTTTTATAAAACTTTTAACTAAGAGTAATGTTACTCATCATCGCTTTTTTCATCATCCTCTCATCATCACATGATATGGTAGTAGATGATTGAAATATTTATTATATTTTACTTGTTAATCTATCATCTAATATTATATCATAAAATAATGAAAAAATAAAAGATGAATAGATTTTTCTTTTTCCAATAATTGCTACAAATAGTGAACTTTTATTTTGGGGGCCATAGGTGCTCTTGGATGGGCTGGGTCATTCCATCAAATCTTTAAGAAGGGCCCAATCTCGTATTTGATGGGGTGGGCAATAATGGCAAGGAGATGGTCAGACATATTGAGTACACCCATAAATGTATCATAGATCTTGTTCTCCTTTTTTTTTCTCAACTGAAAATCTAAATTGGGATGAAAAGATGATCAGTGAACCTAGATTTGCTGTAAAATAATATACATACAATTATTTTATAATCTTAATAAATGATTTATTTTTTAATACAAATCTATCAAAGTTATATATAATAAAAAATAATAATCCTTCACTAAAGAGTTGCCTAAATATTATAAAGTATTTACACGTATATAATTTGGTTCGGATTCAGCTGAAATTAGATTGATTGGCAACATACAGCAATCCGAGGAGGCAACCCTACTTAACATCTTTATTTAATGAGTAATATTAGATACAATTTTGTGGTATGTAAATCTCGTACACTTTTAAAAAAAAAAAAAAATTCATAATTAAAAAATTATTTTTTTATATAAATTTCATATTTACTATTTTTTTTTTTTAAATGCGAGACTTGGATTACCTCTATATATATATAGATATAGTAATGCTTAATGCTGTGTATAATGTACAAGCTTTAAATAGAGAAATTTTGCATAGGCCCTTTATAAAAAGGTGGGTCCTATTAAAGAAAAATATTTTTTATTTTTTAATATGAGGTTTACTTTTATATAGTAATTTTAATAATTTTGATAAAAATTTATCTATTTAGAACATGTATAAATTATTTTTAATATGTATAAATTATTTCTGGCATATATATATATATTTATATATATATAGACACACTGATAGGGGTGTAAATTTAAACCGGAAAACCGATCCGGACCGGACCGGATTTACCGGTTTTGAACTGGTCCGGTCCGGAACCGGTTTCTAAAATCCGTAAACCGGCCGGAACCGGTCCGGTTCCGGTTTTCAGATTTTCTGGACCGGTTTATAAATATATATATAAATTAATATTTTATATATAAGTTTTATTAAAAATTAAAATTATAAAAAATATTGTTTATATATTAATATATATAAATTTTATATATAATGTATAATTAATAAATTATATTATTATTAATATAATTATATATAAGATAATATTATTAAAAAGTAAAAGTTTAATCTTAAAAATGAAAATTTAATCAATTATAACATAAAATATTAATCTTAATTCTTAAATATCAACATTTGTAATATACTAGACTATATAAATTTATAATAGGTACTAGGCAACAAATTTCCATAAATTTATTAATTTATAGAAAGTAGAAACTATTATATCTGGTTGTTGCATGCACATTGACATGGGCCATGGCAATATATATATATTGATCAGGATCTCTATGTTATGCGTGGTGGCAAAGTCGTATACTTTTTCCTATTTATATACTCACCACGTGTCCTAATTTTTAAGAAAAAAAAAATGTAATGTGTATCCTTGATAAGAAAAAAAATTTGAATGAAATTGTTCAAAATTTTTAATTTGAGAAATGCTTTAGTGATAAATAAATTCTATAAATTAATTAATTTAACAAACTGACGTAACTTACTATGTTATATTAGATTATAAAAATATTTTTATTATAAAATATATCTAACATAATATCATATAAAATATTCATGTCAATATATTATATAGTTATACTAATATATAGTTTATAATTAATACTAATATATAGCTATACTAATATATATAGCTATACTAATAGTCTAATATTAATACTATTATATAGTCTAATAATTTATATAGCTATACTAATATATAAGTCTATAACTATTTAACTAATACTAATAGTTTAATATAGAGTCTAGACTATAGTTATACTTATACTAACATAGTTACACTTACACTAAATCACTATAATTAATACTAATATATAGTTATACTAATAGTCTAATATTAATATTATTATATAGTCTAATAATTTATATAGCTATACTAATATATAAGTCTATAACTATTTAACTAATACTAATAGTTTAATATAGAGTCTAGACTATAGTTATACTTATACTAACATAGTTCCACTTACACTAAATCACTATAATTAATACTAATATATAGCTATACTAATAGTCTAATATTAATACTATTATATAGTCTAATAATTTATATAGCTATACTAATATATAAGTCTATAACTATTTAACTAATACTAATAGTTTAATATAGACTATAGTTATACTAAATCACTATAACTAATACTAATATATAAGTATATAACTATACTAATATTATATTAAATGTATTACAAATTTAAAAAAATTTAACTATCATTTATACTATTACTATTATTATACTAATGTATAATATAACTATACTAATATTATTATATTATATTAATTTCCTATAACTAAACCCAAACGGCGCTGTTTTCCTAAATTACTAAAAGTCTACCCTAAATCAGTGAATCATGATTCACGGATTCACTCTCTCGTTCTGTCGTCCAGTCGTCCTCAAGCTCAACTCTGTCTCTCCCTGCCCCGTCTGCGTCTCAGCTCTCTCGGTTCTCACTCTGCTCTTAACTCTCCCGTCTCTCACGTCTCGGTCTCTCACTCAGTCCTCAACTCTCAATATTTTTTAGTAAAGTAGTTTTTAGTAAAGATGAAACAGATTTTTTTTAATAAAGTAGATTTTGTAATAAAAGTATAACAGATTTTTGTAAAGCAGTTTTTTTTTTTTTTATAAACAGATTTTTAATGACAACATATTAAATTTATATTTTAAAAAAATCAGACCGGACCGGACCGGAAACCGGAAGTACCGATTTATAAGGTTAATCGAGACGTAATCGATTTTGAAAAATACAAAATCGATTATACCGATTCGGTCTAAAATTTTACTAAAAATCAGACCAAACCGGACCGATTACACTCCTTAACACACACATGATCTATAGGTGTGGGCTAGTCTGGCCCCTGTACAAATGAAGCACCAAGCACCAAAAGAACGTGGCAAACACAACATCATGGGCCACAACAGTCCGATGCAAATATTTGAGGTCAACATAGCAATCTGTGCAAAAGCAAAAATGTGTACCTTCCAACGTTGAATAAAGTCTTACAGCTATTGAGTGGCTGAGTGCTGACAGAGAGTTTTGTCAGAAGCCAAGGAACTCATCTTTCACGCACCGCCTCTTTTTTGCGAAGAAAAATGCTACCGACAAATTTGTTTGAATTATTTTAATGATATTGTGAATTTTTTTTAATTTTAAAGATATAAAAAAATAAATATAAAAAAAAATTATCCTTATCGGTCCCGTCTCGTGCTACCCACATTACTGCTCTTTTGCGAAGAAAAATTTTATTCCTAAGCCTCATATATCACACACTATTATTTTTGTGATTTTTTAAAATTTTTTTTTTATTAAATATGTGTTATATGGATGAAGAATAGAAAATTTTAATTGTTTTAAGAAAAATAAAACAAAAAAAAATAAAAATAAAAATTTGGTGTATAGTGTATAGGCCTATGAATAGCAATACTCTTTTACGAATCCATATAAAAAATATCTATCAATTGTATAAAAAAGAAAATTATAATTTATTATAATTTATAAAAAAAATCTTATAGTTTTGATGTATAATATTAATTTATATAAAAAAAATTATATTCTTAAATTGATATATAGAAATTAGAATACATCTAATAAAATACTTAAATAACATAATTTCCTTATTTTCTTTTGATATATTATTCTGCAACAGTAATTGTCCAACCAGGTGTTCAATTCCACTGATCGAGCTATCCTGCGATATTCACAATTGACGACGTATAAAACTTTTCAAATTTTAAAAGAATTACTGGTGGCTTTACCAAAAACCTGAAATCGTGTTTGATTAATAAAAAATGCTTTGATCGTATAAAAATTTTACAACAATAAATGTAATAAATTAAAATCAAAAAAATATAAATTTATTTTTACAAATTCTATTTATAGCTGTAACACTTTTTTATTAGCTACGTCCTCGACCAAGCTAAAAAAGAGTCTCAATAAACTTTTCATGCTAAATAAAAGCTTGAATTAGATTGCACAAGTCGTCGTTATAGTTAGAAAACTGATTCTTGATCTAAATGCATCGATCAAAATGCCTTCGTTAAAATAGAAAGACAACCGTATTTCAACTGACCACTAAATTAATTAAAGACAGAGTAAGGTACAACCAGGAAACGATGAAACATAATATGACCCAATAAAGGCTTTCTTACAACCACAATTGTCTGATCAACAGACCAAATTACAGGTGGTATCCTGTATTCACAATAACCCACTGCACAGACACAACAACTATTAATATTTACAGGAAAGAACGCCCAAGACCTGACTCAAAACGCCAACTTTCTCCTAACTAGGTTTCCCCAACTGTTAAATATGTGTCCAAGCATTTAAGGGTTCTCTCCATTTGAACCAAGGAATGAGAACTACGAGTAATTATCAAGCCACTGAACAAACTAAGCAGATGACACAAACGAGCTGAGCAACTCCGCCAACCGCCAGGACCATATCAAGAACAATGGAGAGCAATAGCCATACATCCAGCCACGACGCATCATGCAAGATTTCATTGGCTTGGATGAAACAACAGCTACGCCTTAACCACTGCTTGAGCCAAGACCAGAACTGGATGTCAGCAATGCTATCAGACTCCCCCCATGCACCCTACCTTCTGGAAGATATACCGGCACCGATGAGAGGTTCCCTTCCCTGACTGAGCTTTGAGCAATTGGGACTCCAAATTGCTTCAAATCAGAATAAGCTCTGCTCACCAAAGCTCCCATATTGTTCCCTATGTTCGGAACATCAACATTCATATCCCGAGTGATGACCTCTCTCTCTTGCTGGTTAAGATTGGGATCCTGAACCATAGGTCCCAGGGTAGCACCACCATGAACCCTCTTATCCTGCACCAGGCCACTATGGAGAGTACAGAGACCTGATTTGCCCCTGGCAAAGGAGTTACAAGAACCACTGGAATGGATGCCATATTCTGATCCAAGATGGCCCCAAGAACACCTTTTTCCTCCACCATGTGCCTTGCAAAAATCAGTGCTGCCTTGTGCACTTTTGCCACACCCTCCAAACTTGCATCTCTTGCCCCCACCATGACGGACACAATAATCTGTCCTCCCCCTTGCACTCTTTGTGCATTCTGGCACAGCGCACCTCTTACCACCCCCATGTGCTACACAGAAGTTGGTTCCTCCATGCACACTCTTTGTACAAAACCCACCACCTTGGAATGCACATCTTTTCCCTCCACCATGGCCCTTGCAAAAAGGTGTGCTCCCCTCAGCACCCTTGGTGCAACCTGGGGCCGTACAGCGTTTACCCCCACCATGGGCCTTGCAAAACATTGTGCTCCCTTGTGCACCTTTAGTGCATCCGGTAGCTTGGCATCGTCGGCCACCTCCATGTGAGATGCAAAGACCTGAGAGGCCTTCTGCACTCTTTGTGCAATTTTCTTTTTGACATCTCTTGCCACCACCATGCCGGATACACAATCCTGATTTTCCCCTGGCAGCTCGAGTGCAACCCTCTTGACTGCATCTCCGTCCACCACCATGAGCAATACAGAAATCTGTGCGACCTTCTGCACTCTTTGTGCAACCAAGGTAGTCACATCGCCGACCACCCCCATGGGCCTTGCAGTAGACAGTCCTACCCTCAGCTCCCTTGGGGCAACCAGGTCTCTGGCATCTCCGACCACCACCATGAGAAATACAACGGCCTGAAGCACCTCTGGCTCCCTTTCCACATCCCTCAACTTGGCATGTCTTAGAACTACTGCTACGATGTTGTGATTGTTGCTGCTGTGTTATCCCGGAAGTACAGGTGACTGAGCTTTTTGGCGGTGTTAATATAGTTGATGAGAGGTCTGGATAAATAGGAGTTGGATCATTGAAAAGGACGCTAGGCCGTGTGTCAATTGGAGTCTGTAGAGGAAAAACAATTCCTGGTTTCCAACGGCATGAGGTTGATCCTTCATCGGCATTTTGGGCCCCGCCAACAATTTGTGGCATCTCCATGCCCAATCGAAGCGGAGTAGAACCAGGATGGACACTAGTGATGTCAGATTCAGTGGGTCCAGTAGAGAGACTTAACTCCAAGTCAACCTTGGACAGCGATTCCAGTGGTTTCAAATTTGAACTGGGGGGTTCCTTTGGACTGGGTACTTTATCACCACCAATATGGAGCGAGAAGTCCAATTCAAGATCCATTGATGATTCCTCATCAGTTTCTTTGGCTGAAGACATTGTAGTGCAAGCAGTTGCTGAACTTCCCTTGCTGTCGGAGGAACTGGATGAACGTCCTAGCCCAAGGGACAATGAAGAGCCAACTTGCTGGCCAGTAGAACCATTCATAAAACACCACTTCCTTTTGATTCCCTTTGAGGTAGGCACGCAAGGTACAGAAGAACCAGGGGAATCGAGCCGTAAAACAGTATCCATGTCATATTCAGCTCCAGCTCCACCAACTTGAACCGAATTTCCCAAAATCTTGAATGCATTAGAAGAATGATTTGCATTAAACTCCAAGTACCAGGTCCTCGTGTCCATGAAATAAAAGCTTGATAGTTACAATGCTACCGAACCTAATCTCAATTGCAACAGAACAGTCTGCCCAACTTCCGAGGAGGAGAAAATTAGCTACAAAACTAGGGTTAGATGTCTCTAAAAGAGTCCATCCCACCCCCACTAACAAATCCAGAAGTGTCACAACGATCCATTTCCTAAAGTAGAAATTTAACCAAGCTTCAACTGATCAGTTGGAACAAGCGTAGACGAATTCCCTTAGACTTGATTTCTTGACAAAAACAAGATGGCAGATAATCATCCTGTCCCATAGGTCATGTCGTTAGATCAAGGAATTGTTGCAAATAATCACAATACCATTTTGAGATACTAAGACATCAGCAAATTAAGACTGCTTCCCTCATGTTCATGTCCTCAAATTCTCAAGGCAGTTCCAAATTTCACATATATTTACATGTCAAAATTTTTTTCCAAAATATATGCATGGTATCCTAGAAATTCAGGTATATATTTAAGAACTAACAGACAATCAAACGACATAATCCTAATAGGCAATGAAAATAAAATAAACTATGAACTCAACAAATTGTTTTTTCCTTGTTAGCAGATATCCTGTTCCTAAGGTGGATTGTTGCACCCACAGATTGGATTAAAGGTACCAGAATATCATGGGCAGGGCAAGTGAGGTCTTTTTTCTAAGAATATTTTAAGCATATAAAATATTTTGTATCTTGTTGTCTTTTACATCTCTGGAAACCACAGAACTGATGACTTTTGGAAGTTAAAGTCTAAATGGAGAAATGAAACAATATTGCTTCCCTTTTTCCTCTAAGAATGCAGAATTACTGGAAATGGATCTTCAAAAAAGATGATACCGAAAGAGACCTTCCAAAGTACACATCAAACATATGAAAGCACCACTCCCAGGATACAAGCTTTGGGGGGGGGGGGGGGGGGGGGGGGCTCAAATTTGTCAACAATAACTCACATAATGTGATTACAAACTATGAATTGGCTAAGTCTAAGCTATATAGTAACAGAAGGTTTAGCATGTGCCACAAAATTTCGTATTTGTTCATCAGAACAAACTGATCTGTAATCTTCAGCCGATCTAGCATGGAAAATTTCAAGTGAGTTTCCTTTCTTCAATAAAAGAGACTTCCAATAATTTCCAACAAAATCACAAGCAAACAACTCTAAACAAATTATTCACTAAACTCTAAACAATATTTTTTTTATATAAGAAAATTTTATTCATTGAATGAAATAGGTGAAGCCCATGTACAAAGGAAGTATATGAACTCTAAACAATATTAAAGATATTTAAGTATTCGGGATGATTCGAGTAGAAAGACTCGCAAATTTTTTTGATATTATAAACATATAGAGAACGTCCGTACAAAATAGTACCTTAGATTACAAGTTCCAAAATGGAAAAGCAGAACTCAGAAGAAATTGAGCAAGCCACTTTTCTTATGCAGGAGAAAGCAAGAGCTGATCATAGCCTGCAGCAAAAGCACCTACAGCCCCAGATACCTAGGAGGGACAAATCAGATAATCAGAAAAGAGAAAACCCCAAGACGAAATAAATAATTATAAAATGAATGTGCAGAGTATTTGTAGCGTTGGACAATAAATATAATGGCAGACAGAGAATGAAAAGATAATTATTGCTACAGCACATATTGATATATGTAGCAGTATTAGAGCTCAGAGATGGAAAGTATGTGAAATAACAGAAAGAACAAGACTAAACGTATGCCCCTCAACCAGTGAAAGCTGTACGGAATAAGCAAACTCGGCGAGATTATTAGGCAAGTCGGAATAAAGTTGACTAATATATTTAAATTTTAATGAGGAACTGCACTAACTGAAGGTTAACTAAGAAGCAAAAAATTCCAAGGTTCCATTTTCCTGCGAGGTTTAGGGTTAACCAAGCGCATTAAAAGAAACAGATAATGTAAAAATAAAGCAGGAATTCTAATAAGCTATATTTATCGTCTTATATGGTTATTCAGAAAAAGAAACGATTGAACTCGAATTGTGCTTATAATTATTTAATTATATTAAGTTCAGATCTTTCCCAATCTTAAAAACCTAAATGACCAGAACGCAAGCCTTAACAATGACCTTTGATCTTTTCCTCGACCCGCCCTAAAAACATTGGGTTCAACAGGAATCTCTACAAATCTGGGGAGAACCCAAAAAAAAGAACAGCCCAATAACAACTCTAAATTAATATACTCATAAAACCCCAAAAATACTATACTTTTTCATCATACGAACATCATTACTGACTTAAAACATTATTTTCTCCATCTCAGCATGTACAATTTGCTTATGAGCGAAGTTGAGTCCGAAAGCACATGCCCAAAAAAATCCACCAAAGATTAACCAAAGCAGGTGAAATCACCTAAGATTTTACGAACTAAAAAATTGAACGTGTGTTTCCGAGTGGAAATAATAAGAATTCAATCAGGAATTAAAAAAAAAATCTCAATCGCCGAAGGACACAAACCACGAATAAGTAAGCCGTTGTTCAAATGAATCCACGAATCGATTTATCTAAGATTAAAAGGAAAAAAGTGATTTTTTGCGAGTTTATTAAACGTAACTCGTACGTGCACCTAATCTTTAAGCACACAAAGGATTTCGAAAAAGAAACCATATGTGTGTGTGGAGCACGCAAAGTTCTGATCAGTTGCCGCGGACTTCCGAGAAAACAAAATAAAAGAAAGGAAGCCGGAATTCGCAACTATTTGTTAAGCTGTTTCAGCTCGACCAAAAAAATAAACGAGAAATAACAACAAAACATAGTGCTTTGTAATCGTTTCTTCGCCTGGAGTTCCTCAGCAAACCGAACAGAGGGAGAAAAATTGAATCAGAAATCAAGAGCACCCCGAAGACAGAGACCGATTTCTTAAACGACATAGTTTAGGAACCCAAAATCGTGGAGGGATCTCAGATTATATAGTCGAACTGACTAAGAAACCTTACCGTGAAATTTCTGTTCGATTTTACGATTGCTGTGTGGCGGCGATCAATAGGAGAGGGCTAGGGCATGGAGCCGCCGGCAAGAGAGAGAGAGAGAGAGGACGAGGCGACGAGAGACAGGGAGTGTGTTGGAAATGACGAAATGAGATAGTACGACTAGTCGACTAGGAATTAAGATACGCGTGTTAAGAAAGTGCAACTTTGCAAGACCGGACCATGGGTTTACTCTTTACGATAAATTTATAAATATCTTAACCACGGTTTGTACTTTCTCGACAAATAAAATTTATAAATTAACATTAACTAATATACTACATTAAATCAATTTTATAACGTATTATCATTTTCAAATTTTATAATTGCAATAAAAAATAGTTAGGACAAGCGAAAAAGTAAATAAATAAATACTACCAAATATTATGGTTAAACGCAATATTTGTAATTCGATTGGAAATTTCTTTGCTTGTAACGTCCATATTCTCGCGCTAGACAGTGGAGATTGTTTTTTATTATTTTGTTCTGTTTAAAGTGTCGGATAAATACAAACATTGTGGCAGTTCACACGTTTGTGAAACAATATAAATGTTGCCGAGTTGAACTAAATATATATTTAAATTAGTCGGTATAATTGAAAATTAAAAACTTTAAAAATGAAAACTTTACTCTCTATTTACAAAAACCCATAGAGTTTATAGGATTTTTTTTATTGTACAATCTACTTAACAAAATCCAGAAGTTTAAAAATTAATGGCATGTCATGACATTTGAATTATCTTATAATTTTGTGAATAATAGTGAAATAATTTTTGTGAAAATATTTTATTGGATTTTTGAAAATAAGAGATAAAATTTTGAAAACAATATTATAAACGAAAAAAGTTGTTTGAACAACATAATTTTTTAATATTATTTTTATTTTGAAGTTAGTAAAAGTTGTGTTTTATTTTGTATTTTGTTTTAAGTTTATAAAACTTGTATTGGTTTTTGCATTTAGATAATGATTAGGTAATTATTAGAATAAAATATTTTATGTTTAAATGATGTTTAAAAATAATATTTTGAAAATTTTGTGTGTATCCAAGCAAACCTTAAATCTCCTACAAATGAAAACTTGTTAGTAAGTAGTATGGAGGATATATCCTTTATACTGACTTATAAATAGAATAATTTTGAATTTATTAAATAATTGATTTGGATTTAAAAATATTCTCAACATGTGATCGAAGTTTGTTTCAAAGTGTGATTCAATTTAAGGATTGGGAAAATAACGGATTACATGTTAGAAATATATAGATCTGTATTTTCAACTTTTGAGAAAAATAAATTACAAAAATAGCGACTGTTATGGAGCGTGAGAGCCACGTGCCACCCTAGAGGTATGACATCGGTTAGGTCTAAAGTAACCGATGGTCTTGGTTCCAGAAAAGCCGCATGTGGTGGTACAAGGGTGCCCTTAGCAGTGACGCGTGGATTTCATGCGTACTTTTTGGACCGCGCTTGTGACTCACGCACCACTCTGTTCGCAAAATTCTTCACCCTTCTGAAGGATCGGCGCCTTAGGAAGCCTGTGGTAAGGTCTCGTGGTGGTCACCAAACGCGAGAGAGCAACAGATTGGTGTTCCTCTATACTTAGCCTTGAAAAAACAACAACAAATGAAAAAGAAAATGAGAAAACTAGATAGGAGAGGGAGGAGAGATGAGAAAGGGAGGAGGGAGAAGCCCTCCCCTTGCGCCGTTTCTGATCTGGGTGGTTTATAGAGAGAATGATCTCTCTCTAAAAACTAGGGGCGGCCAATAACCTCTCCTCTTTCACTTCGTCATGTCTTTTGTTTTAGAAAAAAAAAAACATAGTCTCTAGAACATTCGTTTGTAGAGTGTGTCATCTACTCCGTATAGAATATGAGGTTTGGTTAACTTTGTCTAGGACAAAATTGAGTTGTCTTTCAAACTTTAGGTCTGTAGAGATTTGCAGCTTAAACTAGACCATATTAGTCACGGTGTACTGGGGAGTTATTAATGTTTAGTTGGCTTGTAATGTATATTTTAGGTCAAGTTTGTAATCTTCGTTTTTAATGAATGCAATATGATTTTCTATAAAAAAAAAAAGATTGTATGGTAGATGCAAACTCAAGTACTAGTACTTATAACCAATGTTTTAAATACTGTACCGGATGTCGTACAGGTTAAGGTACTGGAATGAAATATTTCAGTATCGGTATCGTTTCAAAATAGTCGATATATGAATAAATTATATATATAAATATATACATATAAATTATATTTTAAAATAATAGTCTATATATGAATAAATTATATATAAATATATAGATATATAAATTATAAATAGTCTAGTTTAAATTAGAAGTTAAAAAATGAACTTATAATTTAAAAAAAAATTAAAGATCAAAATATCGGTCGGTATAAACTGAAATACAAGCTAATATAGATCAAAATATTAGTTAATACAACTAATATTTTGATTAAATAAAATATATATAATATCTGTACCGAACTATTAATCAATATGAAAAATACCGATCGTACCCTATTTAAAACACTGCTGGTAACCGTGCGACTCTTTCCTACAGCTAAACTACAACACGATATTTATAAAGTTGGCAACGTCTTGTCATTGCTCTCAGTGCTTCCAAAAGCATAAAAATTGCGAAAATAAAAAGAAATCTGTAAGGCTTAAGTCATTTTCCAGAGTTAATGTTCATAGATGGAGAAAAAAAAAAAAAAAAAGGGCTACAAAAGAATGGTGCGCATGGGAGATCAATCGCATCATTGATTTTCAACATTTTGAAAAGTCAAAGATCTTTAAAAGGGCTGAAAAAAAGTTACGTAATTGATTCCCTTATTTTTTTCATATTCTAACCATTAACGACTTATTTTTTATTTTTTTATAGATGAGAGGAAATAATATAAAAATTAAAAATAAAATAAAATATTATTAAAATATATTTATTAATGTTATTTTTATTTTATGATTTGAAAAAATTAAATTATTTATTATATTTTATATGAAAATATATAAAAATTAGATGAATTAAAATAAAATGAGATGAGAATAACTATAAAAACAAACAAATCCTAAATCTCATGACTAGCCCGTTTGGATGTTGAGATGGTCTCAATTTATCTCATCTCAATATCTAAATATCACTTAAATATAAATATTTTTTTTTATTTTAAATTTTTAAATTTTCAACTTTTTAATATAATCATTATAACTTTTATAAACTTATAAAAAAAAATAAAAAATAATTCAATATTTTCAAATATCAAAATAAAAATAATATTATAATAATATTTTTATTCAATTTTTTTTATCTCTCTTACAATTCTATAAAACATCTTAACTCAAACCATTTTATTATTATTCATAAACTATTTTATTACTATTTATAAATTTCACATCTCAAATTATCTCAACATCCAAACGAGAAAGGTGGAATCTCTGAGCGTCTGATTTTTTTTATAATCAATTGCTTTTTCATCAAAGGGTTAAAAAGTGTTTAATTATTGTTATTTTTCTAAAAACTCTAATATAGAAAAAAAAATGAACACATAAATAAGCCTTACAAATAATAAACAATTTGTTTAAGAGACTCACAACATCATTTCGTAGTAAATTCTAATTATTTCTCTTACTATATTTAGAAAAGGGTAGTTTTTTCTGTTAATATGCCTTGTAATAATTTGGTAATTATATTATATTCCTATATTTAATTGATTTCGTTTGGGGTGGGGGGCTTCTTCCCTAGTTCCTAAGATAGACTTTTGAAAGCAAGGAATATGCCACTTAATATTCGGTTCCATGGTTCCGCCTGTTATGTTTCACGAACAAATCATTCGCCTGACAACCAATCCCTAAAAGATAACGGCATCAACACTATTATTATTATCATATATTTATGGTACGATTACATGGTTGTCTGTGTCGTGTTTGGACACTCCCCGTTCAGCTCCACCACGTGACCTCTGGCTCACCAAATCCGATCTTTTGCCTACCTCGTTTCTCCTAGAATATTTATTTCTCCATTTTTTCGTGGACTCGGGAATATGGTATTTAATGACATTGCCAACCATTTATGTTACCGTAATCTTTTTATGCAGTTTGTTTTTTTTCCCCTCTTGGCGTATTCTTTTTTATATTGCCTGTGGTGTTAATTTCAGCTAAAAAGTACCAAGTACTTAAAGAAGATGAGAAATTATTCAAAAACGAAAATAAATAATATAATAATAAACTAATATTTTAATGAGTAATGTTAGGCATAATTTTAAGATGTACAATTCTACCACACTCTTTTCTAAAAATATAAAATCTACTTTTAATAAAATAATTTATTAATATGAATTCCATATATACTCTTTTTTTTTAAAGAGAATATGTGAGATTTGTATAATTTAAAACTGTAAATATTATTTTTCTATTTTAATACTATTCTCGTGTCTAAACTAATCTCATCTCAAGAAACAAGATTAAGAACATAATAAATAATTGAGACAAGATTAAATAGTAAGTCAAGACTCAAGATTTAAATCTTGATAACTAATCTAGTATCTAAAAACAAAAATTAAACTAATAAAAGGTCTCGTTTGATTACATAATTCATATGAAATGATTTATTAAAAGTTAAATAAAATATTATTATAATATAATTTTATTTTGAGATTTGAAAAAATTAAATTACTTATTATATTTTATATAAAAATTTAAAAAAATTATAATAATTATATGAGATAAAATAATTTAATTTTTTATAACCATACAAACTCTTCAGCTCTTAATAATATCAAAGAGAAAACCAAATTCAAGGTAGAGCTAGTTGTCACCTTCGGGATTCCGACGGCATCTTTGAAAATTAATGGAATAATAATTCGTTCTTTAAATTCATTTGTGGTTATCCCTTGAAATTCCCTCAATAGCGACTCATAGCATATCGAATTATTGATTTTTGAGTAATGCTGATCTGCAAGTCTGACCACTTATTTAAAAAGAAAAATGTAGTCTATTTTTAAAAATATAATTTTTTATGTAGTGCTAGATTTACCTAATTTTTTAAAAATACATATATAAAATTTACACATTCTAATACTGAACTCAATTTTTTATAAAAAAATATTTTAGGCACGAAGAGATCTTAAAAAAATAAATTTACATGACTTGACGTAATATGTTAAATTATAAAATTATTTTTATAATAAAATAAATATAATATGTAATATAAAATTATACTAATTTATAAAATTATTTTTATATAATCTATTTATAATTATATTATTTTCTTTTCTTTTATAAAATCTCAGGAAAACGTGGAGTAGTGGACAAGTAAGCTTGTACGAAGGCAAAGCGAGAAAGCGAAAAAAAAAAAAAAAAAGAAAGTTCGGAGGAGATAGAGTGGGATTTGTCTGCCTCCTTTTAGGACTTTTTGATTCTCTGTAAAAGGTCTCACGGATGGGGGAGGGAGTGCCACGTCGGCTAAAGTCTTGCCACATCTTTGTGTATTTCTAAGATATCTTCTGATTGCACTCTTCCCCACACCATACAAATGGGAAGAACAATACAAAGTCCTTTCTGCAAGACCTGCATCGACATCAAAACAAAAAACGAAAAAAAAAAAAATAAAATAGAAATCCTACTACATGAAATGAAAATGGGGGCAGCACTGAATCATTTTGGTCCTGGGCCTGTATTTTACCCTAAAAATACAATGTATGCAATGACCTGCAATGTATGTAACGACCTGCAAGTGGGAACAGAGGACTCTGTTAATTTCCTTATTGCATACGAAGAAAAGCACTTCCTCAGTGTATAAATAATTTCTAAAACAAGTATAATGCTTCCACCATTAAGATATAGTAGTTGCAGTTAAAGGAAGCAGTGGGGTCCAAACTATAGAAAATGTTTCATGCATGTTAGCGAGATGCAACTAGGAAAGTCTCCGGGGGGAAAGAACATGTCTGATTGTACAAGCATATTGTTCCACCATGATATGGGTCTCTTTAAGGCACGCACATGTACACGTGATATAGTTGACTCATTTGTGGCTGATACATAAAATTTGATAGTTGCATCGTTGGACTACACGCCTCTCAACAAAAGAAGAATTCCGATGCCTGATTCCTTAGGGTAATCGTTGGGCGGTTTTCTAATAAAGAAGTGATCTACTGGCTAGATTCTGTACGATGGTCTTGATGTGTTTCCAACAGAATAAATTCTGGATATAAGCATGAGGATAGTTTTGTAAAAGTTATTTGGATTTCTTGATGATTTCTTACTTCCGTATACCAGTAATCTCAAGGTCAAGAGCTATGAAGAAATTTATAAACCTAACTCATATCATAAAATCGATTTTATAGGAGATGATTATTCATTACTTATAAACATACTCAAGAATTTGTTCACAGGCAATGTGAGATTATTCCTCAACACCTTCCCTCACGTGCAAAATCAGTATTTTTCCTGGTCCTTGTCATGGGATAAGTAGTGTGAGCCCTCATTTGTCTTGTAACAGACTCTGATACTATGAAGAAATTAATGGGTCTAACTCACCTTATAAAACCGGTTCTATAAGAGAAGATTGCTCATTCCTTATAAACATACCAAAAACCTTATTTACAGGTAATGTGAGATTATTCATCAAAAGGCTCGTGAATAAAACTTGGTGTCTATGCTTCTCCGAACAATATCACGGGGAGTTTGTAAGAGATAATGAAGATTGAAAGCTGAAAACTAAACTTTTCTCTGACAAAAATATTCCGAGAATAGAACCACCAAAAACTGCAAGCTGCATGAGATAGGAATTTGTCAAATGCAATAGGCCCACATATATCAACAGGTGCAAAAGAAAGGGGGAAGAGCTGATCTAATCTAGAAAAGGACAGAAATTGGATACAATCGAAGCTGTCCATTAATTCCAGACAGCTGATATGCAAATTCTTGCATTTACCGCCCATGGAGACGGGCTTTTATGTCATATACATTGTAAAATGGCTATTAATAAGAATATTCCATATTCCATACAGAATACAATTTGAAGTTCAATAGGCATTGCAAAGTTATAGCTAACTTCTAATTTGTAATTAACTTGCACTACTACTGAGTGCCAAATCATGATTATGCCTCCGAAGCTTTGTATTCATATAAAGAAATAGAAAATTACCGAAGCGGCAACGCCATGACCAGCTAGTGCTCCCCCAATGACTCCAAGAGGGGAAGATGCTGCAGCGAGTGCTGCGTAAGACAAGAAAAACCAAGCTACAGAAAATATAAACATTGTTAAAGTTGCATTTTCTACTTAATCAAATTTCAAACGTTTTATTATGTATTTCATCCTATTTTGATCAAGTTCACTGAATATTATGGCCAAGGAAAATGGTCTCCACTAACCTATTGTAGAAAAGAATGATTTGTAACCCCATTCAGCAATGAAAACCAAGAAGAAAGTGCTAATAATAGTGCTAGCAGCAAGATAATATCCCAGCACCATTTTCCGAAAACTTTGAAACTGCTAACTCTGCCTAGTTCAAATGCAACAATGACATTTATTAGAATACATCCTGTCCAGGAATAAATATAGGTTGAGTCTCTTTCTTTTTAGGAGTTTGAGTTCCTTTCCTTTTAAGAGTTTGAGTCAACTTGTCCTATCTCTTCATGGCTTTATCTCTAAACTTGATTTTCGGCCTCATCTCGAGACTTAATTATAGGCTGCTGATATGACCCCTACACATCCTGTGCAGGAATAAATATCACAAAGCATTGCAATGCATTTGAAAAGGAAGAGAGTGAAAATGAACCAAAATTAGTGTTTACTATTATTTACCTCCTGTTCATCTTCTGTTTCTGGACTGCCACTTAAGGTGACATCAAGCAAGGTTGAAACCCCAAAATACACCTATATCAATGACAAGAAGCACACCGGCACAGCTTACTTCATCTACCAATATATTTTATAGAATTCTAATGGTTGCTAAATTGCCAATGTGATATCGATGCTCGTCTATGAACATGTCGCACAATTCTTTCTTTCCAGCTAAACATAAAAGGAGGAAAAAAAGGAAACTTACCCAGAGGAAAACCGCACCCCCCCCCCCCCCCCCCCCAAAAAAAACAAAAAAAAGGCATTATGCTATGGATCATACTTTCCAACCAATTCCCAGACACAAATCATTAGTTCCACCAAGCAAAACAATCCCGGCTGTTTCAAATCTTCCAAATTATTAAAAGCTACATTTCTAGCTTAGAAAGCTATTTTCAGGATGACTGCCTGCATTTTATACACATATTTACTGAAAATGGTCGCCCAAGAACAACAGATATAATGGTCATTGCTCTGCAACAAAATTGGATGAAAATTTCAAGGAAAGTCCTGAATAGTAAGATTTCATCAACATAGTGGAAAGTTCGTCCAAGAACAACAGATATGATGGTCATTGCCCTGCCCAAGTAGACAGAAATCTCTATGATTTTGAAGCAAGAAAATGTACAATAACCAGTCCTTGATGGTGCGACAATTTGTCAATTTGATAAGATATCACGAAGATACAAATTTAAGATGACTCTTTTTTTTTTTTTTTAATATCATCAAAAGATAACACTGCTTCATTCGATGAGATTAGGATTGTTGTGCATCTCTACAAATCATAAATGAATTATTTAGCCATTTCAAAAACTAATTCAAACTCAATGCTTCACCCTCCACCCTATTCTTCCCTATTCTTATGGTGGGAGAAACTATTGGTGTGGGAAAAATCGCACGACAGGTCGGAATGAGAGAAATAGTCATTTCCGGCCCACTGGTCGACTTGGGTCTTGATCGGTGTTGTTTAGAGCCATTGACAATGTTCCAGTGCAATTGTATGGTGTCGATGCGTACGTCCATGACGGTGAATGGAAAACAAGTGTAGAGAAAATAAGAAAAAGGAACACAATTGCCTATGTCCATGGGTGTTTGGGGGGGGGGGGGAATCTACTATAATATATTTGTTTACAGTCTCTCATGACCTCTCATTTCTCACTGTATAAAGAAAGTTGGAGATCTTCTTGCTAGAGAAGATGTCTCCCTGGAGCTCTCCTTCGAGAGGTTGAAGAAGAAGAGGGCGCGGTTGGTCATTTGGTCCCTTAATTTTATCTCACCACCCATTGCCCGTGCCTACCTCCTATGATGTGATTGGTCCCTTTCCGTGTCTATCAGCAGAGGTGAGGTCTGACTCTTGGTGTGTCTGAGCAACACTTCCTTTTCTCACTTCCTTCATACCCCCTCCTCTTGTACCTCCTGCACCTACAGTCACTTCTTGTATCTTATTCCATTCCTCTCCATTTTGTTCTCTAATGTGGCTAGGTGGGCTGGGTCTAGCCTTCAACAGACCAGATATTTTATCCTCCACAAGAAGTGCCATTTGAGAAATAACTCATTGGCACAAACAAGAAACAGAAAAAAGTTTTTTTAGTCTTTGAAAGTAAGAAAGAGCAAAAAGCTAACATTGCAAAGGGCACCTAAATCACCATGAATAAACAGAATAACATACGAAAGTGCACCAAAAGTCCCAAAAAAAACAACAGCAGCAGAGTTCCTAGCTGCTAGAAGTGCCTGCACAGAACATTAAAATTATAAATTATAAATTACGAGGGACAATAATGATTTTGTAGGGCTAGAAAATATACAAACGATAAAGGGAAACAAAAGGGAGAAAAGAGAATTTCTTATGCATATTTTGATTAGCTTTATTGTCCCTTGTTTATTTCAAGTAAACTGAGATTTAGGTGTTTAATGCACAATTGGTCAACCGATCAACTTGTTTCATTTCTTGTGAGGCAGTATCTCAATTTATCAACTGTGCTCAATGCTATTAAATAGTTGTTAGTAGTAAGTTAAAACTGCATACATTCCGGAAAACAAACAACAAGCGACGCAGATAGAATGCACATATACAAAGAGTTAACCCTGCTTAGTGCTTATATATTTGTATATATATATATATATATATATATAATAAAATAAAAGCTTGGTGATTGGAATTTTCCGTGTCAAACTATTGATCAATTCCCTCTTACCGCAATAAAAAAGGTCTCGTCTCCCAGTTCCGAAAGAAAGATCAGCAAGAATGCCTGCAATGGAAATGCATTGATAGTGTAATTGTGGGAGCCTGGGAGGTGCACCATTCCCTTGTATTAAATCAATTTTGGTAACATTCAAAGAAAGACCTAAAGATTTTACATGCAACCACCAAGATAGATCTTTGAATTGCAGAAAACAATAGATTACGATTTCACTTATAATAAGAAAACCAGTTTGCATAAGTTACAGGGAGATTTTCCTAACTGAAGCAAAACCTGTGCTAATATCACCAAGGTCCCCTAAAGAAGGGATTGGCTGCAAGCCACTGGCAATATCTGAAAGAGCAACTGCTGGTTGAGAGCCGTGAAGAGTGAGAAACCCAAATATCAGTAGATACTTCATAATACAAACGTACGGGTGAATGATTGGAAGCAAGGATATCTGTAGATATTTGACATTCCCGTCTGGAATTATTCTTTGCAAGTGATTTGTATGAAGCACAGCAACAGTCCATCACAGGCGTTGATTCTATATTCAGTTTGCAGGTCATGTAGTCAAGACACCTTAAATTCTGTTTCAAAATAAAAAATCTCCAGTCAGTCAACAGACATAACAAGAAACCAAACCTGACAATCACGATCAATGCAGCAAAATAAGAAGAACAAGGCGCACACGTCAATGTGATGTGTACATGTAAATGTTGTACTATTTGCGGGTGTGTGAATGGTTTAGTACAGTTTGGATATTGAGACGATCTTAGATGATCTATAAATAGTAATGTTTTATGAGTCCTATTGAGATATGCTTGAATATAAATAGATCGAGATATATATTTAAATATATAAAATAATTTGAGATGAGTTTAACTATTTTTAAAAAAATTAAAAATTAATGGATCCCATCAATAATTGAACATTTGAAATAAATTGAAATAAATTGAGTTGAGTTGGTTTTAACAATCAAACAAACCGAGACCACGAGAGACAGAAATCACAGAAGTGGCATGGGTTGAAGGTATAAATTTGTCCGGCCTCAACTTGTTCCCTCAAGCTTTCGGATCTAATGTCCCAACATTAATGTATATGATCAGAGAGGGGCATGCAGGACTGAGCAAATCTATTACGTATCAATCAATTAGCCAGTCTAAACAATAATGAAGACTAAAAACTGTGGGAAAAGTGGCTTACTTCCTATGTCAAGAGAAAGTCATTTTTTTCTTTGTATGCATTCAATGCAATCATAAAGAGAGACCTATGGCTTCTAGCTAGGTGCAAGACTTGATTTATTAACCTAACTTAAAAGTTTGTCATGTTTTGTCTAGACTCTATCCTCACCTCCAAAAATGTGCAACTCTCGTGTATAAGAGCATGCATCTTAAAGTTGAGAATGGAGAGAAAAGTGAGAAGAGAGCTCAAGATCAGACATACGTTAGTCAATTGAGTATTTTCTCTCTTGTGAAATTGTGAGGCTTGGGTGTATTGAGGCTTTGGTTTGAATAATTTGTTATCGCTTTTTTGCACTATATCTTTTGATTAGTGAATTTTTTTGATATCGTCTCTGTTGGTGGATGTAGCCTGTAGGCTATTCTTCAAGCCGAATATTTTAAATCTTGATGTCTTGTATGAGTGCTAAAATTTATTTATTATCTTTTCTACTTCTTGACCATCCTAAAATCTCCAATTGTCACAACAAGCTGGTATCAAAGCGTTTGTGGAGGTTCTTTTCTTTTGAGGGATGGTTACTTCAAATTTTGAAGTATTAAAGTTTGATAGTCAAAATAATTTTAGTCTACGGCGCATCAAGATGTGTGCTTTGTTATAATAACAAAGTTTGGCGAAGATTTTAGATAACAAGATGATAGAGGAGTTTTCTACATTAACAAAGGATGATCTTGCAAAACTTGAAGAGAAGACACGTAGTGCGATTTTATTATCTCTTTCATATGGAGGTTTGCGAGAAGTTGCAAATGAAGATACAACCATTCGACTGTGGAAAACTGTACATGAAGAAGTCACTCGCCAACTATTTATATTTAAAGCAACGATTGTATACTCAAAATGAAAGAAGGTACACCTATATTTGAGCATCTTGATAAATTTAATAAAATTATTAAATTATGTTGATATAAAGCTTGACGGAAAGGATCAAGCTTTAATTATGTTGAAAAATGCTACTTTCACACTTAAATTTGACACTTCTTTTATTTTAATTTTTTAAATTTTTTTTTACTTAATAGTTAAAAAAGTAACTATTAATGATTTTTTTTATATTTTTTAAAAATATTTTAAAATGATAAAAAAACATAAATTAAAAAATTAGAAAAAGATAAAAAAATTTAATTTAACCTATAGGTGGTGCTACTCACTGCTCAATTATGTTGTGTTCGTGCCTAAGACTCTCTCTCTCTTCATTCCTCCTCCGCACGCATCTCTACGTCTGTTCAGTTCGGGCATCTGGTTGGTGTCCTTTGAAATGAATCAAATGATAGCGTTGGAACTTTTTTTTATGCATTTTAAATTTTGAAACCGTCTTGCTATTTTAGTATAGCATAAAAGCACGTAATTTATTGTGAGATTTATTATAATAAGAAAAAGTCTTAGAATATTAATGGTTTTTATTCTAATTGACTTGTAAGGTTTTTAGTTAATTGTGAATTGGAGGTGTCCATAAGCGAAATTATAAATAGATTTTTTGAACAAAAAATTAAGAGGTTTTGATTCAATTTGAATTACATGTGTTAGCTAGCGGGAAAATGGTAATGTTACGTTTGGATAGTGAGGTGATCTTAGATGATCTGTGAATAGTAGTGAAAATATGATAAAAATGTAATAATAAAATATTGAATAGTAATAAATAGTAATAAAAATTAATAAAAAATATATGATAAATAATGATAAAATATTAAATAATAATAAAATAATCTTAATAGAGTGCTATGACATGATCAGATTTCTCCACTACCCAAACACAAGACTTAACTTTTGGAGACAGTCTAATTCCTCAATCCTAGGTTTTTGTAATGCATGATTTTGTTAGTAGCCCATGCTTTCTAAGTCCGGGCATGGCCCAATTATTACGAGTTTAAGGTTTGCGAAGTTTAGGGCCGTAAAAAATTAACAAAATTTGTATGGATCGTAATGAAGGCTCAATCTTTTGTATTACCAAATGTTGTTCTCAAAGTGATGGAACATTAATATAATATATTAATAGAAGGGACAAGACTGAAGAGTCTTTAGAACATCAATAAAAAAACATAAAAAAACCATAAGAATATCACACATCAATTGTCGTTCTCAAGACTACTCATGAAAGTACTGATGGAACAACATAGATAAATACAAGGGAATAAAACTGAAACTGTCTTTGGGATAACTTGATCAAGCAAAAAATTGAGACGTTATTCAATATTGATGATAATTGATAACTACTATTTCATGATACAAAAAGATTATAAGGAAATCATGAAAGAGTTAATTAACCCAAATTGGATAGAAATATTTCGGATGAAACTGATGATCTTCTTGATGAAATGGAAGTCCTAGAGAATGATTAATGCAGAGAACGAAGAGGCCACATGCATGCATGCATTATGCAAGGCTCGCAATCAAATCATGTTGTCACCAACACTCGTACAACTTAATATCAACACGAAGCCGGAAATAAACTTCTCCCTCAAAGGCATCAGTCATCAAAGTGGCTATCCCTCTAGACATGAAAAAATCACCAGTGCCACCAACCACTGAAATATCCCTAGTCTTGTTCATTATCGGATCTGCTCCAGCAAAGTTTATGCTCCCCTTATGCTGTGTAGAGTTGAAAACAAATGAGAACCCAAGCCATGATGTGAAAATATCCTTTTGGTCGTAAAGATAAAACCCTTGGGCACGACCAACTGGGGTTGAGTGCAGATTGTTGTCCAAGGTAATCGGGTCGTCGAACACAACCAAGTCACCAAAATGGTTCTGTCCTGCCATTATTGTCGTGTTGGCCCAAGCTGGTGCTCCTACAATAGCTGAAGTTGCATTCTTCGAGTTTCTGCCATTGAAAAGGATGTCATGGAAATAGAAAACCAACCTTTTACAAGGCAGTCGAGCCTTGATTTTCCCGGCGGGTGCAGCGGTTGTACTGGATACAACGAATAGAAAGATCACGAGGAAGAGAGCTAAAAATGGAATATTTTTAGACTCCATTACTGTTATTAGCTAGTTCAATGGATAATGGGCTAGAAAGAACATGCAAGAAAGTAGATCATGCTTCGAAGGGATTGAGGGACTAACATTATATATATATAGGATCAAGTAGTTACTATCGATTTCAAAGAGGCGTTATGAATCTTTGGTGAAAAAGAGATCATTAATTTGACAGAAAGAGATCAGTTGAGTTAACTATCCTGATCTGAGCTATTATTTCTCTGTTGCTTCATTTCTACGACAATCGTAAAGCGAATTATGATGACCATAATGGAAAGTTGCTGTTGATGTTTGGTTGACTGTCGAAGCTCCATGTATTATGAATAATCATAAAGTGATAATGAAGAAAATTAGGTCGGATATTCCCATCAACGTGATTGGTTTGTCTTACCCTACTAGTTTTAGAATTAATATTCCTTTCTTTTCAATCCTCTTAACTACTTCCATCAATAACTCTACTCAAAAGCCGTTATACCCACTACAAGGGATAGAACTTTTTGCGGAAAAGTCCTGAAATAGACTCTATTGGTTTTTTTTAGTGATTTATAAATTGTTACATGTTGGCCAATATTATCGCTCCACTTCTCATCTATTCTAACAAAAATTAAAAATTACTGTTAAATATTATTTTTCTGGCAATTTTTTTTTTCCTGCAAATTTCAAATAAAACGTTGTAAATATCTACTGCATGAATGATTTGATTCGTAATATTTAAATTTTAAAATTTAAATATTACAAATCAAATTATGTCATATATATGATGTGTAGTATAAAGACATTAAATAACATTTTTCAATTATTTTTTATTAATATTGCTTTTTTTTTATTATTAATAAAAAATACTAAAAAATACCTCACTTCAACTGGAACCTCCAGCCTTAGGTTAAGGGTACGTTTGGTTACACAACCAAACTCATCTCATCTCACTCATCATTACAATTTTTTCAAATTTTAATACAAAATATAATAAACAATTCAACTTTTTTAAATTCTAAAACAATAATAATATTAAAAAATAATATTCTAACAATATTTTATTATCTAAACTCAACTCATCCCAACTCAATTTAACATCCAAACGCATCCTAAAAAGTCCAAGTAGTCTTTGAAGCTGAATTATTAATTTAATAGAGCCATGCAATAGGGCGGCCATTGGTACCGTACGTAAGAACTATCAATCCGGCCAACTTCAAAAAAGTGAAAATTATTGCTGCACTTTCTAGTTGGAATCATGCTTTGGGTCGTTTGAGATCCCCTTAATTAATTTCGTCCACCACCACCGGCAGAATTAATATACGGGTAAAATTTAAATTTTCTTAAAAAAAGAAAAAACAGTTTAAGCATATATAACTTTTAAAATAAATAAAAAATACCATTTAAAAATAACCCACTCCTTCTCCAGTCCTCCGGTATTTTTAAAAATGGTATTTTTAAAAATACCATTTAAAAAATACGTGTTGTTCATGACTGTCATAATCCAGTCCTCCGGCCACCTTAGTGAGCTCGACCTCGCCGCCATCTGTGCGCATAGAGCCTCCGATCCGCCGTCATCATAATTGATATTTGTTTCAATTTCTTGCGTTTCTAGCCATTTCCCGGCTTTCAGTGGGGCGGGTCGTTGGAATTTGGTGTGGTCATCTTTATAAGCCGGGCCCAAATTTATTGGTGAGCCCGATTGAACTTTGAGCCGAGCACAACTAATTGTTGTGAAAAGAGAAATATCTTACTTACAAAGAAATTTTATAAAAATAATTTTATAAAAAGATTTATAAATAGATTTTTACATTTAGCTACTCCCAACACGTTAAATGTAAGATTGAATATTGATTTGGTCGTCTTAATAAATAAATAAATTTAGACGTGGTAAACGGTCCAACTACTGATTTTTAATAGTGAATTATACCAATACCTGTGACATTAGTGAATGCTATATAAATATTATATTTAGAATAAATTTATTTGCAAACTTGAAAATTGACACACTAACCTACTATTAGTGATGTGAAGGCTTGTCACATCCATTTATATAAAAATTATTAATATTTAACTCTATTTATAGACATGATAAGCTCGTACAATAAATGACACGTTAATATGTCAGATTTGCAAATAACGTAAGTCTTACATTTTATATCTATAGGTAGCAAGACTTAATCAAGGTAGGGATCTAGCCTAGTGGAAATCTGTTGTCTGTCTTATTGCTTGAAGAACAGAAAAGAAAAAGAGGAAGAAGATTTACATGCTCAATTATATTCAGGTCATCGGGTGATAGAAAAATATGTAGAACGTTCAAGACAAGTAATCACTTTTGAAAGCAAGGCAATGAATCAAAGTTTCAATCTTAATCTATACATATATAGATCCATATGATCACGTACGGCCTACTTGGAATGTCACTTGTCGGCCACCGCTCTTACTACACCAAATTCGATTTTCTATGCAGACTCTAGCTTTTGATAAAAAAAAATAATTTTTTTTTTTCACGGGAATAAAATTGTAGGTCCTAAATTTGTAAAAACAATTTTTTTAATATAGATATATACATCATACAACATGCTTTGCATGGAGATTAATATGATAATGGGTAATTAATGGGATCCATGTCGAAAATTAGCCTTCCAAAGACAGTTAAGTTGGCCGGCCGCTTGGGGTGCTGCTAGCAGCATTAATCTTTGTCATTGTAAATATTGTCACAGAAGCATAAGGTTAAGTACTGCGTGCATGATGATGCTAGTGTTTCTTGCCTGCAATGAACGCCGAAGATTATAGAGCTAACATCACGAGGGAATGAAAAACAATGGTGCCCTATTAGTTATTCTTTCTTAAAAGAAAGCCCCCCGTGGGCGCAAAGGCCAGGCTTAACTTACCTAGATTAGAAGCTAGGGGATAAGAGGAGATAAGAAAAGTCAGGAGTCATAGGGGTGTGGGGTTGTCAATAGGTAACGTGGGTGCAAGGAGGTCAGGAGGTAATAAGGGTGTGCGGCTATCAGGAGGTAACGTGAGTGCAAGGGGAGCCAGAGGTACTGTGGGTGCAGGGTTTTGCTATTCATCCTCTCTACATTCCACACTCCATACTTTTTAATATTTTTTAATATTTAAAAAATTTTTTTTTTGAATTTTTTTTTTTAAACTATTTATAATTTTTTATTCACTATTCATATAAAAATATATTTGATAAAAAAAATTAAAAAAAAATTAAAAAAAAGATGGAGTGTGGAGTGTGATGTGAATAGTAGGAGGTTGAGTAGATTTTTTCATCAAATAAATAGGACTAGGAGGGTTTGGACGACTTCCGATGGAGGTGTCTTTTTTTTTTTCATTTCTTCTTCTTCAGTTTTCTTCCTTTTCGATTTCTCCTTCAAACTCAGAACAAGGAGCTCTAGCGACTGATTTTTCTTCAGTAAATGTATCCGAAGCCACCATTGTACAGTGATGAATGAGAGACTATGAGAGATTGTAAATAAGAATATTATAATGGATTTCTCCTCCCTAAATGCCCCGTAGACGTAAGCATTATGCAGAACCACGTAAGCCCATGTGTTCATTCAATTTATTTCTTTACACTTATATTTTCCATTCACCGCCATAGACGTACGCATCGCCACCGTACAACAGCACTGAAACACTGCCGGGTGTTTCAAACAACACCAAACGAGGCCCAAGTTGCCCCAGTGGGCTGGGAATGATTCTTTCTCTCCATTTGTCCTGTTGTGTATTTTTACAGCATCAACAGTGGCGCCATCTGTGGGATTTGATTTCCTCTCTTCGTCAGAGGTGGGAGAAGTACGATTTCTCGGCACATTTAATAAATTATCGGACGAATGGACAACACCCTCCTAGGGCTCGGGAGTTTTGGTGGCACAGCCTCTCCTCCACAATCGAGCCCTCCTCCATGACCTAACGCCACTTAGTAGCTCCTTAACGAAATGGAACTCAGCAGCTCCTCAATGGAATGGAACTCGGCAGCTCCTCCTCTGCCACTCAGTTCATCCTCTCCTTTGCAGGACTCGGACCAGTGGTGCCACATGGCTTGGGAGTTTGGAGACCGGGCCCCTCATTTGCAATAGAGCCCTCCTTCATGACTTAATACCACTAGACTGCTCGTTGACGGAATGAACTCTTCCATTTGAACACTCACCTCGGCGCAGTCCTTACAGCTCGGTAAGCACCACGAGCATGGACTCATCACAGCTTGGTAACCACTACATGCATGGACTCACCAACGCTCGAAAGCAAACATGCCACAGGAACCATGGCTCGGGTAGACAACCTGCTCATCTCGGGAAGCCGTGCTCGGACACAACCTCACTGCTCGGGAAACCCCAGCTCGGGACAGGCCCTCACCTTGTTCAGGAGCAACCTGCTTGGTAACTAATCTACTCGCCACCTCAACTGCGACTTACTAAGTTTGGGAAGCACGACTTAGGAAACATTGCTTAGGAAGGCCATGACGCAAGACTCGCAACTCGGGAAACATTGCTTTGCTTGGAACACATCTGTCAGTACTCACTTCCTGTGCTCGGACTCGCCTCACCTGCTCGGCACCTCGTCCTAGGTAGACAACTTGACCAGCTTGGGACAGCACCTAATGCAGCATGAGAGTTACCTACATAGCACCAAATGATCTACTTGGCACGTCCTCTACCCCGAATTCACTCAGCTCAGGAAGTACATAGCATGACACACCTCATTAGCTCATGAGGCCTCCTCTACTTGGGAAAGTCACTGCCCAACTCGAGAAAATAGTTGCTAAGCTCAAGATTTATTTGCTCGGCATGAGATTCATTGCTCGGGATTCGTTTGCTAGGTCCCACCTAGTCAGAGCTCACCTGCATGGAAATCAGAACCAACAACAGACAATTTTTTAGTCAAAGCAAAAAGATTGACCACAACAACTAAAAACTTTCCGGTATTGTCTCTCAGAATTTGTGTGAATTTATTTCTACTAATAAAATTACTCCTTGTAGTGTGGAAACACCGGTCATGTGGCCCCGCGCTCCAGCAGAGCGATTTGGCACAGATGAGCACCTCCATTCAATGAAGTCGGGTTGCATGACTCGCTGCGGGGTAAGGCCAAGTCCCTTGACTTGACGCCGACCTCCTGTCCATCAAAGCCAAGTCCCTACACTCATAAGAAGACGGGTCCTTTGACTCGCTGCGGAGTAAATCCAAGTCTCCTAACTTGGTACCAACCCCCCGTCCAACAAAATCGAGTCCCTACACTAGTAAGAATACGGGTCCCTTGACTCACTGCTGGGTTAGGCCAAGTTCTCAGACTTGACACAGACCTCCAGTCCAACAAAGCCGAGTCCCTACACTCGCAAGAAGATGGGTCCCTTGACTCCCTGCTGGGTAAGGCCAAGTCCTTGGACTTGTCGCTAACCCCCCGTCCAGCAAAATCGAGTCTTTACACTTGCAATAAGACGTGTCTCTTGACTTGCTGCAGGGTAAGGTCAAGTCTCTAGACTTTCCGACCCCCCGTCCAAGACAATTCAAGTCCCTAGACTCTAGCCGAGTGTCATGCTCGGGCCATAACCACGACTAGTGGGTTACTTTTGGGAATAAGCTGACGGGCTTACAACTACCTAAGATGGACCCAGGGGGTCGACGGGCCCTTTGACCACTTTGCATGGGTTACTTCACATAAACTCCAATACTAATAACGAAACAAAGACATCAAACGAACATACACTTTACAAATAACAACAAACATCCAAGCTCCGCGCTCGCCCCATACGCGATCGAGCTTGCATCTCGCCTCATTCGAGCTTTGCGCTCATACCTTATGCTTTCGAGCCAACCTCCCGCCACATCCGAGCTTCGCGCTCATACGCAATCGAATACACCCCTACCTAAATTCACTTCTGGGGACACTTATTACTTAACACAAGCAGATTATTTTATTTTCTTGTTGACGACTCTATGTTGCATATTTTACTTTAAAGATTCTCAGGGGCCTTGTTGGACAAGTTACCCTTAAGAATCGTGGGGGGCTGTAGGGGGTAAAATACTAGGACCCAAAGGCAAGGCCTAGCCCACCTGGATTAGAGGCTAAGGGACAAAAGGGAGATAAGAAGAGTCAGGAGTCATGGGGGTGTGGGACTATCAGGAGGTAATGGGGGTGTGAGGCTGTCAGGAGGTAACATGATTGCAAGGGGGTTAGGAGGTAATGTGGGTGTAGGGGCCTGTCAGGGGGGTGCGGTCAAACACACGAAACGGGCTTGGCCTCATCATTGCATGGACACACGCGGGAAAAGCAATCAAATAAATAGGAGGGTCTGGATGACTTTCAAGGGAGGTTCTTCTTCTTCTTCTTCTCCTTCTTCAGTTTTCTTCTTCTTCGACTTCTCCTTCAAGCTCAGAACAGGGAGCTCCAGCGACCGATTTTTCTCCAGTAAATGTATCTGAAGCCACCATTGTACAGTGAGGAATGAAAGACCATGAGAGATTGTAAGCAATAATATTATAGTGGATTTCTCCTCCCTAAACGCCCGTGGATGTAGGTATTATGCCGAACAACGTAAACTCATGTGTTCTTCTCTTTTATTTCTCTGCATTTATGTTTCCCATTTACCATCATGGACGTACGCATCGCCATCGTACAGCTGTACCGAAATGCTGTCGGGGGCTCAAAACAACACCAAACGAGGCATGAGTCACCCTAGTGGGTCAAGAATGACTTTTTCTCTTCTTCTGGCCTAGTGTGCGATTTTTACAGCATCAACAGAAAAGAAGGGAAGATAGCATTTCTAATTGAGAGATACTTCAACTACAAAATGATTTCATAAAAATAAATTTACAAAATGACGTTGGTTGATACAGTACGTTAGATTGTAAAGTTACTAATTTTATCGTAATGTAGATCTAACAGATTGTATAAAGTCATGTCATTTTGTAAGTTTACTTTACGTAATTTTTTGTGTCTGTAATACTTCTCTTTCTAATTCAGGTATGCGTATATAGATATATGAATGAGGATATATAGGACATTCTAGCGATATTATTTTCGTTCGCTCTCTTCTTTGTGTGCTTTTTATGGAAATATATGTCAAACTAAGAACATTAATCATTAACTTCGATTTCTTTTGGTAATTATTACTTAATTAATTCCAAAATATATGATGTTTTGAGCCAAAAAAAAAAAGAGTTGGACATGAGGCCAAAAATTTTGCCTAATTATTGCTTAAGCGATTAATTAAGCTTGAATTAATTAGGCTTGTGAAATTAATTACAACCCGGGTTCTCTCTCTCTCAATGCCAGGGCAACAATTAAATATATAATATATATCCATCGTAAGTTCCAATTAATTAAAGCGTTTTAATTACTTGGCCTCCCTCTCAATGCACTTAGGTATCTAGCATGCATGAGTAGTAGTACTACCTGCACCAAGACAAAGGATAACTCGCCGATCGGCAACAACCTTTTGCGAAGTTGAAGGGCCAGCAGGCAGCAGGGCATCACCGGCCAGCTTCCATATTTATACCCTGCTCTATTCCATCATGTCCATGCATTTTGTCATTTCTTATGTTGTTAACTGATTTATCTATTATTTTCCTTATATATATATATATATATATATGCATGATGAAGAGCTACAACGTGATTAATTATATAACATATATATATATATATATATATATATATAGCCGTGCTAAGTCAAGATAGTAGCTTGGAGCATATTGAGAAAGAATTAGCTAGCTGATGCATGCATGTATATATATATCATGTATACGTGATGAGGATCATGATGTCTAAATTGATAAGAGATATGATATTAATATAATTAGATCGATATATCTTCCTAATTATTTATTATATAACAGGATGATCATCATGTGTTGCAGTTTGTATTAATCATCACATAATTAACGTACTGAATTAGTGATCTTCTTAATTATTGAGAAATATAATCAAAATATTTCTCTGAAATATATATGCATGCATGCCCTTTAATTAATACACCAATTGACCAAAACTGGCATGAGGACAATTGAACAGATCACGACGATGCTGGAATATTACTAATCAGCGCCGGTTCTTGACGATTTTGGAAATTTTTGTTGGAACCAGCTTTTTGTGTGGAGCTTGGTTTTATTTATGACGGTTGATCAGTAGATGACCTGATTCGATAAGGATCTGTTGTAATTTATAATAAATTTTCAATGAAACTTGATCATGGAGCGGAGGCTTGGTCTGGGGGTGATCAATTACCCAGAATATTTTTGACCTATTTTGGATGATCAAGAGCCGGCCGACCCAACCTAATCTTCACTTATATAATTATATTATATTATACCCTTGTACGACCGCTATACTCTTTTGTTATCATTTGAAATAAAATTCTTTATAATTTTGAGAACTTAAATATTTTGTTGAACCATGTAAAAATTGTGTCCTATGTGATTAATGATTCTATTTTTCAATTTTTTTTTTCTCGTATCATTCCTAACAATTTCTTATATATATATATATATATATATATATATATATATATACACACGCAATTGATTATAAAAAAATTATTTGTAAACATGTTTATTTAATTACATACTAACGTCAGCTAATATAATAAGTATTATTATTTTAATTATTTTCAATAATTATAATGAGTCTATAATGGAATAGGAAAACTCTTAACTAAATCGACCTATAAATAACAAAACTTGTTACCAAGGGGCTGTTTACATTCAAAAATCTCCTCAACTCATCTTATTTTCTTCATTATAATTTTTTAAAATTTTTACATAAAATATAATAATAATATTTTTTTTCAAATCTTAAAAGAATCTTTCCAAATTTTCACACTAAAATATAATAAATAATTCAATTTTTTCAAATCCCAAAAGAATCTTTTCAAATTTTCACACAAAATATAATAAACAATTCAACTTTTTTAAATATTAAAATAATAATAATATTAAAAAATATTATTCTAAAAATATTATTTTCTACTATTCACAAACCATCTTAACTCTTATCTCAATCCAAACGATCCCTAAGAGAGAAAAAGAGAGTTCAAGTCAACATAATAGGAACGCTGTGTTGTATTAGTGATGGTTAAATAGTTAAATTCGTTTAAACCCTAATAATTCGGTTAATCTATGTGACAAATGATAATTTATCATATATGGGATGCAAGTTCTAATTAATTTAAATTCGAGGTTTCATCAGATTTTAGAGATAATATCGGCCCTTCATTTAAAATTGAAAGGTCGGAATTCGATCTGCAATATATATATATATATATTGAGGGCAAGCTAGGATTTGTTTTTATCATTGAAGGCACAGTACTAGAAGCATGCAGTAATTGACAAAGCTTCTTGGCTCACATTAATTCCATGTCTATTTAATAACATTCGTATAACTTAATATCCATCTTGAGGCGAAAATAGAAGTCGCCCTCAAAAGTGTCGGTCTGAATCGTCACGATCCCCCGAGTCATGAAAAAGTCTCCTGTCCCACCAACCACTGAGAAATCCCGACTCTTCTCCGCCATCAAATCTGCACCCATTATATTTATGGTGCCTTTGTGCTGGCTCGAGTTGAAGACCAAAGTGTAGGCAAACCATGCATTGTAACCGTCCTTCTTGTTGTAGAAATAGAACCCTTGAGCTCGTGCAACTGGAGGAGACAGAAGATGGTTGTCTGCAGTAACTGGATCATCAAACACAACCAGCATGCCAAAGTGGAAATCGCCAAGCTGATCTGTCTGGTTTGCAACTTTGGCCGATGTTGCGTTTGCAGCATCTGTACCATTGAAGAGAATGTCGTGGTAATAGAGCTGGAGATGCTTGCATGGTTCTCGATGTCTCATTGACTTTCGGAATGCCAAAGCAGATTGGCTAACTGCAAGGATCAGAATAAAGAGAATCATGAAACAATGTTCCTCTACGGTTTGCTTCCTCATTGTTGTTGTTTTTGGGTTATGGATTGTGTTGGAGAGAGCGCCCATCTTAATGAAGTTTATATTGGCCAGCTTCTTGTATTTAGGCAGTAGAATTTGGAGTACATGCATACCGCATCCACACTTAACGATGAACACCGATTTGTGGGTATCTTTCCAATCAGATACCCTCAGTTCTTTTTTCTTTTCTTTTTTTCTTTTTTTTTTTCTTTTTACATTTGAGAGGAGTGAAGGGAAAGAATCCTTTTTTCCCCCCTAAAAACAATGAAGGTTGCAATAAAATTTTAAAACCAAGCTTTGATACATAAGAAAAAACTATACTAATTACAAGCAATTAGGCTTTACGTACCGTATGAAACAATGAAAAAACCTGTCAGCAAGTAGGACAAAAAAGCAATGTTTCTTCAATCAATTTGACTCCATAAAAACTATTCTCAGAAGTTGGTATTTGGCAAAAAAGAAGAAGGGAACTTTAGTAACGCCAATAGAAAAATTCTATATACTATACTACCATTTTATTTTCATCTCATTAAGTATGATGTGTTATATTTATCACCATTAAATGATAATTTATTACATACTTTTTTATCATCTAATAGTAATAAATATACCACATATTACTTAATGAGATAAAATAAAATAATAATGTAGTATATAGCATTATTCTTATCGATAACAATGTAGACGGTCTTAGCCTATCTCGTTCGGTCAAATGGAGTGTGATACTATTGTACTCTAGATATGGATAATGGTTGTTTAAGAGATGGCCTTACTCCAAAAGGGTAGCCCATTCTTTCTTGCCTTATGGACCATCAAAATTGCAGATGGCCTAGATGGCCTTTTCAAAGAAAATGCCGAGTCAAATTTTGTCCAACTTTTATTAAAGGGATTTGTATTGAAGTAGGCAAAATTTCAATACTCCACTTTTAAGCAAAAGTAAAGTCAAGCTATTCTTTAAGTTTGGAGTTCTATTGTTCATCTTTAAAACAATTTTTTTGTCTAAAAATATTCTCCAAGTTCTACTATTCAGTTCCCTTTTACATTTTTTTTTCCTCTTCCTTTAGTTGGAGCGTATTTATTGGATAATTAAGTTGAGAAAAAAAATAGTTAAAAAATAATAATTTTAAGTAAAAATTAAATTATTAATTAATATATGAAGTGTATTTACAAAATATATAAAAAAATTTTAAAAATTATTATTAAAATATATAATATTATATTATTATTTTCACTTTAGGATGGATAATCCAATATGGATTAAAATCTCTAATGGCTTTATCTTTAGTCAAAACCTCAACTTTTAGTCAAATTTTAGATTTGGTAATGGTTAGACCATTGTCAATGCTCTCAGTCCCATGTTTCACACTCCATTTGATGCAGGCCAAAACTCGAAGTTCATGAGCATGGGGTCCTTCCTCTCAATTGTTCTGTACTTTTAGTTAGCTTTACTCAATCTTTTAGCTGGTTTATATACTGACATATAAGCCACCAAAACCCAATAAAAAAATGGAATCACTTCTTATAGACTCATTGAGAATGATTCTGATCTAGTTCATGGCCTATTAGAAGTAGAAGGCACCTTGGTGGGATCCTCATGAACAAAAAAAGATTGCAGTCAGTTTGATAATGATCGCGTGACATTGCATTTTTGGCCCGAACCAAGGAATCCCTTAGATCATATGATGCAAAATGAGTCTTGTTCTATCGTTGATCATAGATTTCTCTATGAACAATACGAATTGGAGTTTGAAGAAGGGGAACGAGAAGGAATCCTCGAACAACAACAGATTGATAAAGGTTGTGAAGATAGCCATCATAACCATGATGCATGGCAAATGATTGATCATTCAATACCTATAAAAAACAACGAGCTAAAGGTATAGGATAATGGAGTACATCATATTCAATTAAAAAGGCTTTGCAATTCTTATCATCAATGGTAAAGTATTAGAAGCCAGAAAACTAATTTTGCCTTTCTGTCTTTGCCAATGTTGAGTACGATGAGTTCCACCAGACCTTTATATGATCATTAGGAACCCCAGAGCCAAAGCCTCCTAAATAGGCAGTGATCTGCAAATATTTAAGGAGGGAGAGTACTCCGACTGAACCCACATTAATCTTCCCAAAACAGGCTGTACAAATGACTAAAACAAGGAGGCCCCATGATTGGAGCCCTTGAATTGTGGCTATATTGGTTTTCAATCCGATTGAGACGAAGTGCAATGGAAGGAAAAGGCCATGCTACAAGATCCCCGACATTTTACACAAGAGTTCCGGCAAATGGGCCTTCCTTTGGGACAAGAACTCCAAGCACAAATGCACCAAATAGTGCATGAATTCCAATGGCATCAGAAGCAAACCCAGCTGCCAAAACTGCAGCTAGAGTATTAGCACATACATTAAATAAAATGTTAGTTTGCCTTCTCATTTTGATTACTTGTGTATTTAATATTTTTAATTTTTTTTACTTAATGATTAAGAGATTTTTAGTATATAGGTGTATTTAAAAAAAAAAAAATATTTAAATATGTTAAAAAAATATGAAAAAAATGAGAAAAAAAATAAAAACTCACATTTGATCTATCGGATAGATTGAACGGGCTATTCTTGGGGTCATTTGGATTCAGAGATGAATTGAGATAGTTTGTAAATAGTAAAAAATAATATTTTTAGAATAATATTTTGTAATATTATTATTGTTTTGAGATTTGAAAAAGTTAAATTGTTTATTATATTTTGAGTGGGAATTTGAGAAAAAAAATTTTGGGATTTGAAAAAAAAAATTATATTTTGTGTGAAAATTTAAAAAAGATATAATGATAAAAATGAGATGAGTTGATGTGGTTTATAAATCCAAACCACCCCTTAAGTACACAGGGCTTCGTTTGGTTATCAAACATATCTTAACTCATCATTATAATTTTTTCAAATTTCAACACAAAATACAATAAACAATTTAACTTTTTCAAATTCTAAAATAATAATATTAAAAAATAATATTTTAACAATATTATATTATTCCAATTCAATTCACTCCAACATCTAAACGCAGTTGAGTAAAACTGATGTTGTTCTCTAGTTAGTATGCTAGATGGGATACTAAGTACTTTATACAGGTTTGGCACATTAGGATATCCCAATATAATAGAGACCACAACCTCTATTAAATACCGTTCTCCTGCTGTATGTTCCGGCACCGGGGTGTAGTCCCGACTCTACATACAAAACCCAGCCCACACAAGAAAACCATAATGAAACCAGGAGAGATCAGTAGTGGTCATGATTGCCAGAGAGAGCAATGGCAAGAGCAAGTAGATCAATCCATGCAACCACATCATTGACTGCTGCCGCAGACACGTCCATTCGGCCAACATCTGTGGTCAATAGCTTGAGTTCAACCAAAATACGTGCCAAGACGTACGGGAAAGACAGTAATAGAAAGGGCCACCACCATGACCAGTCTGCAATACACCAGCGTATAATTTTGTACATGTTTGCAGTCCCCCATGACCATATATAAGATGAATGTTTTAAAACCTTTCGTACGTACGTACTAGTATTCAATTAATAAAGAACGACGATGGATTATTGAGGCAGTCAAGCTGCAGTACTGAGTTCTAGTTGCAAATATTGAAGTCAACTTGCAATATATATAGATATAAAAAGAAAAGTTGAAACAATTGCTTGGTTACGTACGATCGGTTTCTGAATCCTTCTAATCAATAGAAAGGCCAGCACATTGTACTAATTTTCCTCTCCTACTCTTGGTACCTAAAACTGCCACAATTATATATTTGTTGCATCACGAAATCCCACCGAACGAAAAATAAATGTTACACCTAATATTCTCTTCTTGGAAACAACTGTACGTTGTATCCTCTCTCCTTGTTTTCCTACTACTTAGATTATGTTTGGAAGGTAAGATGAGAATTTTGTGTTTTGTTTTAAAGTTTAAAATATTATTTTTTAGTTTTGAGATTTGAAAAAGTTAAATTGAAATTTGAAAAAGTTGTATTGGGATTTGAAAAAGTTGAATTATTTATTATATTTTATATAGGAATTTGAAAAGGTTGTAATGATGAGATGAGATGAGATGAGATGAGAATTTTATTGAAGATGAAACTTCCAAACATAATCTTAGTACTCACCCCAAACGAAAGATAAATATATATATACACTAGCGGTGGCTTAACTTGCAAAGCACGTTTGCCACGTTAAGTAAAATTCTTCACAGTAAATAAAATTGAAAGAAAATTCTTGAAAGTGTGACTCTTTACAGTAAATTTTTGAAACAATAAAAAAAGTGTGACTCTTTACATGTAACACATAATCTTGAATAATTGAATTAGTTATTAGTTCATAATCATAAGATTGAAAGAGTACATAAGATTGATTTGTAAATAGTCTAATGCATAAGAGCATAAAACCTAATATAAGCAAACATTTATGAATTTCCATCTTTCTCTACTTTAGTAAGAAGAGTTTGTTCCAATCGCAGTATCTCCAAACATTTTATTTGGATTAGTATTTTATAAATTAATTTTGATGGTTTATGTATAATATGATATTTATATTTTAATTATCTATCTTAAGTTAGTTTAAATTAGTGTTTAAACTTCCATCATTGGATCCAATCTGGAGACTCAATAAAAATTGTTGGTATTTTATAAATTAAAGTTGATTTTAAATGTATGATATGATATTTATATTTTAATTAGCTATTTTAAGTTAATTTAAATCAGTGTTAGTTTCAGCTCTATAAATTAACCATATTTTACGGTAGAGATCAATGCATGCATGCCATGTTATCTCCAACCATGCAGAAGATCATGTAGTGAGCTCGTATGAAGCAATTCCACCCTCCTTGTTCGTTCTCTCCCTATTTTTTTAGTTAATTAAGAATATTATGAGATTTAAATTATGTTAAAAAATCTAATTATTTATATGGTTTTACTTTCTCAAAAATATTTAGCAAAACTTCATCATTTATTTAATGATGAAAGATTAGTATTTTATAAACTAAAGTTGATTTTAAGTGTATGATATAGTATTTATATTTTAATTATATATTTTAAGTTAATTTAAATCAGTATTAGTTTCAGCTCTAGAAATTAACCATATTTGATGGTAGAGATCAATGCATGCATGTCATGTTATCTCCAACCATGCAGAAGATGTAGTGAGCTTGTATGAAACAAATCCACCCTCTTTGTTCGTGCTCTCCCTCTTTTGTTTTTTAGTTAATTAAAAATATTATGAAATTTAAATTATGTTAAAAACTCTAATTATTTATATGGTTTTACTTTCTTAAAAATATTTAGCAAATTAGTATTTTAAGAAAGTTGATTTTAAGTGTATGATATGGTATTTATATTTTAAATATCTATTTTAAGTTCATTTAAATTAGTGTTTAAACTTTCACAAAAACTCTAATTATTTATATGGTTTTACTTTCTTAAAAATATTTAACAAATTAGTATTTTAATTAGTTTATAAATTAAAGTTGATTTTAAGTGTATGATATGGTATTATTTTAAGTAAATTAAAATCATTGTTTAAACTTTCACAAAAATTCTAATTATTTATATGATTTTACTTTCTTAAAAATACATAACAAATTAGTATTTTAAGTATTTTATAAATTAAAGTTGATTTTAAGTGTATGATATGGTATTTATATTTTAATTATCTATTTTAAGTTAATTTAAATCAGTATTTAAACTTTCACCGTTGAATCAAATCTGAGGATTCAATACGAAGGGCTGGGATTTAAAACCCCAAACCTAACTTTTCCCCACACTTTTCTTTTCTCCCTCTCTCTCTTTCCCCTTCAGTAGCCTCATGTCTTCCCTCTCTCTCTCACCCGATCTCCTCCCTCAAGCAACCCGGAGTCGCCGTGTGCCACCCTATGGCGTCACGGACCACCTTACTGGCTTCCCCTCACACCGGTGACCAAAACCCACCATCGAAGTTCCTTGGTAGCTCCTCCCTCAGTCACACGCGAGCAACCCGAAATGAGTCTTGACGCACAGGTTCTCCACCCTTCTGCCACCGCGGCTCAGCCCCAGCTCCACCAAGCACCACCATCGAGTTCCCTCACGCCGTGGACCACTTCCATGGAACCCATCACCTGTAGCTCCTCTCTAGCCCCATGCACGCAGCCCCTCTACACGCACGGATTTCTCCCCATAGCGCCGCTGGTAGCCATCCCCACACCACCGCACCACCACCACCAGCCTCCTCCTTTGCCGATGACCCCTCCACTTCCTCTAGCTGAAGCCCCAGCTCCTTTCCTCCAGCCGACGTCGCCGTATGCAGGCACAATGCAGCTCCCTTCTCTGTTGTGTGGTGATCTATTGTGTTTGATTTTGTGGTGATTTTGTGATCTGTCGAATTTTGTGATCTGTTGTGAGGAATATAATTGTTGCGTGGATGTATAGAGGGATATAAGTGGGAGAAAAAAAGTGTCAAACAAAAATGACTGTTCATTGTTTATAGACGCTTTTAAGTTTAAGGGTAGATATATATGTTTGATGGCAAAGCATGCATGCATGCAGGTTGATTATTAATGGTACCATATATGATCTCCACCCTCTCACACCAACCCCAATATGGGAAAGAGGAAAAAGATCGATTGAGAACTCGTTGGCAACGAAGTTCAAGGTCACACTACAAGAAAATGGGCCTATTGCGGCGATTCTTGGTCTGCCGGTAATAAAATCGTTGACAATAAGCCATTATTTGCGGCGATTTCTTGGTCGACGCAGCTTCAAACCCGTGCATTTTTTGTTTTATCTTTTGCGGCGATATTTTTCGCTGCAAAATAAATTTTAACTTTTGCAGCGATTTTTATGATAATAGCGGCAAAAAAAATCGCCGCAAAATGTAAAAATCTTATGCCGACTGACAATTTCGCTGCAATTGTGATTTTAATCTAGACGGCGCCAAAACCACATGAGGAAAAAGCAAATTTCCCCCTAAATCCTGAAAACCCATTTGTCCCCAACTTCTTCTTCTTCATTTCTCTCTATCTGCACATTAAACAAAACCGAAGCACACAAATTTTCACAGCGTCCCTTCCACCGATTGAAACCACTAACATCAGCGCCAGCTGCTCCAGCCCAGTGGTTCTCGCATATGAGTAACGAGTTACTCTGCTCCACCCCACCGAAAACCTACTAATCGGCGTCTTCAATCGCAAATGTCGAGGCCATACCAGTGAAAAAAGTTACAGTTTTTCGACATCCTAAGGCTTTGTTCTTCATTATCATCGGCCCATTTCCTGGAGTAGTGGGTCGGAGTCGATTTTTCATCCCTTTGTCTCCTGATCCACTCGGTTGGACTCGATTTTCCAAGGTAAATTACTCTGTTCTATCTCTTTATGGTTCTTAATGAAACCGTTTATGGCAATTAGAAACACTGGTGTTTTGCTATAATATTTTTGCTTAGGTTTTGAGAAGCACACACATTGGACAATCCTGTAAGCGATCGGAAGTGTTTCCCATGAATATTAATTTCTTTGTTGGCTTTCTTCGACTCTGGCAAACTCCAGAATGCTTGGATGATCCATTAATATTGTAAAGAGAAAACTAAATTATCCCTCTGTTATTTGGTTCCTCTAAAAAGACAGTTATAGTTGATCAATCAAATTGGAGAGGTTTTGAGTTACGGGCAGGACAAATTAAACCAAATGATCACTACAACAAATAGTGGCTTTTCCCACGAATTCTTTTTCCACAATATACGATTGTGGCAAATAGTAGGCTAATGACACCAACACGGTTTGTGGAAAAAAATACAAATTTTTTGCCATGGGATCACATTTGCAAGTAAAACTTTGTGGGAACACAATTTCTTGCATGAAATAAAGACAATTTGCGGCGATTAAAAGTTGCTACAAATAAACTTACAAAAAATTTATTCCTTTCGTGGGTTAAAAGTTTTTGCCACCAATTTTTTGCGGTGACATTTGCTCGCCGCAAATTGTCTTAACAGAGTTATTTCTTTCTCGTGGGTTATTAGTTTTTGCAACGAGATTATTATCTTTTTTCGGCGACTTGTTTTCGCCACAAATTGGCCAACTTTTTAATTCTGGGGTTATGATGTTATTTGCGGTTGTGTTATTAGAATTTGCGGCGATGAAAAGCCGCTACAAATAATAATTAATTAAATCCCTCATTCCTTTCTTTCCCCCCTTCCAAAACACTCCTGCGTATCACGATACTCTCCTCTCTCTCTCTCACTCACTCACTCACTCTCTCTCTCGCCATGGCTGTTGAGCTTCTCCTCCCTGCTGTGCGCCACCGCGAACGACTCCCCTTGCCGTCGAGCCACCGTGGTTCTTCCCCCTCAGCCCCTCGCCTTCTTGCCGACTCTCTCTCCCTCTCCCTCTGGGATCCCAGCAGATTTGTGCACCTCCACTATCTCTAGCCATGGCCATCGCCACCCTCAGCTGCCCTACGGTTCCGCCAGTCACCAACCGTCACTCCACTCCAGCTCCGGCATCTCTCTCCCTCGCACGATCTCTCTCGCTGGTCTCCACCGCACCCCCCCCATGGTTTTCTGATTACCATGGCCTTCCCCGCCGCCGTGAGCCACCATCTCCGCCTCCAGCCAAGACGCAACACCACCACGAGCAACCCATAGACGCAAGAGCACCTCCGGCATGCCTCCTTCGCTGGCCAACCCTTAAGCATGGTAAAAATCCTACCTTTGTGTCTCAAGTGCATTATTTTAGTGTATGTAGATGTATGGTGTGGTGTTGAGGGCCTAGGCAGATTTGTATCTATGTAAATTTACCATTTCAAATGTTTTCAACTACTCAATTGCACCTCACAAGGTTTTGAGTCTGCTCTGAAAATGGTTTTGGGCTCAAGTGATAAATGAATTAAAATTCCTTTGACAGATGGTTGCTAAATTATATGTAATTTGATTCTTCTATTTTTGTCCTTGCAGAGTTTCTGTGAATTTGATTGGGAGTTAGATGAGCTTGAGGTACATAATTAATGTTCAATATTTTTATTCTATGAAATTCAGTTGTGAGGTTGTAGTCATGTGGTCTGCCAGTTCAATTGATTGTGCAATGTTATTGTGTCTTAGCTATGCCGTTTCTTAGATTTTTTGTTTTGTTTGAAAATCAAATTTTGACAAAATTTTTCTTTGGTTACATAACTTGCAATTTATTATCACATCATTGGGGTCTAATGTGGAATATTTGGACTGGGGCCGGTTTTCCAAACTCATGGAGGATAAAGTGTCACAATAATTTGACAGATTTATAGATTGAAATTTATATGAGGTCCAAGAATTTGACAGATTTGAATATATTGAGTGTATTATGCATGAACAATGGATTGTGTGATGGATTTAGGTTGGACTCAAGTGATAAATGAATTAAAATTTCTTTGGCCAGCAAGCATGCTGTATGTTTTTGGTTTGTTGGTTGGGTGATAGCCTATTTGGATTGCTATGGAGTGGATGGAGCTAAGAACCAAGGTAAAAACCCTAACTTGACTCCATTTGATTTGGGTATTATTTTGAAGCCTAACCGAATGGTGATGGAGCTGTTTTATTATATGATTTCCTATGTTTCGAATTTGGTATTTTGCTAATGAGCTTGGTTTAACCATAAGTGACTTTAGTATGATTTTGTGTATGTATGTTGGTGCCGTGTGTTCTGTTTTGAGTATGTATGTTGGTGACTTTAGTCATTGTATGTAGAATATTCTAACATTGGTAGCAATATTTTTTGAAAATGAGAAAAACAAATGAATTAATGGATATTGTCGTGTAAACTTATGGATATTGTTGTGTAATGGGTTTGTGTTGAACTCAAGTGCTAGATGGATGAAGTAAGTGTAATTTTGCTAGATTAAATTACATGGGCAACAAGCATGCTGTATGTTTTATTAGTTGAATTATGTATATGGAAGTGTGTAGAGGAATTTGTGAATTTGGTGCCAAGTAACCAAGTGTGTTATGTATTGATGGAATGGAGTGGCTTCACTCACTGCATTACATAAAACATGTATTTACTTGTTTCAATAAAACTTTATATTACTTTAAAAAAAAGCTGAACTATGTAGTAGTTGTTAAGTATAAAGGGGGTCTAATAATTGAAGGAATTGTTTCTGTTTTGCTTTTGTGAAGGATCTGTTTCTGTTTTGCTTTAGTTAAGCTCTCATAGTGGCATAAATTTTATTCTCTCAGTGCAGTGTGATCAAGCTCTTGATATTTTGAATACGTTTAGGCTCTTCTTTGTTTCCTGCAATCTCAATAAACTATCAACAAAATTTTGCTGCTTTGTCTATCTAATCCTAGTTTTTTTTTTTTGGTTTCCTTTTCCATTAAATCAATGTTAATGAGTATGTAGGAAACATAACTGTTTTCAGGGAAGTGATAGTTCCTTGGATGACTGCATCTACCATCTTGTCTGCTGATTCTCATAACTTGTCTCTCTATTTTTTTTTTTCATTTTTGTAAGCTAGATTAGAAAAAAAAATACAGCATGTTCTAACGAGAGCAATTTAAGTTGTTGGCGATTAGTAGATGGAGAAGCTTCTAGAAATCCTTTAAGTTTTTATTTTTCAGTAGTTTTTTATAGGTAAGAAACTGATATATGTGTCCATTTTATTTTGTGATATAGGCCCTTTTTTATAGGTAAAAACCTGCTGCAACAGAGTGTCAAAACTTGACAAGAGGTTAGAGACCCGCTGGTACTCAAGAGCCCCCTCAAGGATCAACAGGCGAGGTTTCTCTATTTTTGATGTCATTCGCCGGTGAGCCACATTTTTCTTACAAACAACTCCTTTGACCACCATACTGAACCAAAAGTATTTAATTAGAAAGAACTTTAGAGAATGCAACAAGAATGATATATGAAAGTTTCAAATTGCACTGATAAAGCTAAAACAAAAATTAATGTAGGGACTGGATATGTGACTTCAGTAAGCATAATCCAAGGCATGATTAGTGTCGCTAATATAAAAAATATTTTAGATTTGATAAAGCCGTACACTGAATTTTATTCTTGTTATGTTTCCTCCATGATTAGCAAGATATTTCTAGTCATATATTCATTTGATGTAATCTTAATGGTAAAACCATGTAATTGCTTCTCTCGTGATGTATTTTCCTTCATTGTCATGATCAGGGTGCAGCCTAGTGGTCAAAAGGATGACCTGGGATGAGCTATAGACACATATTCTAGGTATGATATCCCATTATAAGTTCCACTTATGCATTTGTAGTAATTTTTAATGTAGTGTGTTTTGAGAGTAATTGCAATGGAACTTAACTATCTATTTTCCTTTTCCTTTTTTTTGTTGTTGTGTGTATCAGGTGTGGGGCAATCGCTGTGACTATGTATCGAAAAGCTGTGCCAAGCGCTGTGGGTATGTGCTTTTGTATTTCCAATTGCTGTCATTTGCTTTACACTGGCAATGGCAATGATAATATCATCTTTTGATAATTTTTCTAAGTTTGATCTTTTGTTTCATAGAATATTTTTAATTTCAAGCCTATTGTTAGCACCTATGAATCAATTATAGAAGGGATTTCATTAGCATTTTTTACCATCATTTTAACCTGGAAACTAGTTATATAACTGAATCTAAGTGTGAGATTTTCATTTCTAACGGTTTCCCCCAATGTCCATCTAATATGTTTTCAGGTGTGCCATGTAGTCAAGAAACAATTACTCCTAGTATGCTTTTAGATTTTTTTTGTGTTCAATATTGTCACATTTAAATTGTGTGTGAGCATCATTATCACTTTGATTTGAGGCTTAGTTTAGAAAACTTATCCATTTTTTCATTGATTAATTAAATTAAAAATAGTTTAATTATAAACAAATTTTAATTAAATGTAGTTGTTTGGGTTAGTTATAATCTGTTATTGATTCTAAAGTGGATTTTTTTTTGTTTGTTGGTTAGACGATAGTCTATTTGGATTGCAGTGGAGTGGATGGAATGGAGTGGCTTCACTTGTGTTGATGTTTGAGCATGGAATGGAGTTGTGACGAAGATGAATTGTTTTAAAGTGTTGGGATTAAGTGATGGAGTTGTAGTGAGTTTGTAAAGTATGATAATGATGTTGGTTTAATAGACAAATTTGTGTATATTTAATGTATTGGGTATGGATGAACCTTGTAAAATCAAATGAGTGCTTTGAATGGATTGTATGGTTGTGGTTTTGTGGAGTCATAAATTATAACTTATAAAATTTTGTAGTTGTGTGGTGTATGTGTATAAATTGTATGGGCAATTTTCTTTTTTAGATTCTCATTAGAAGGTTTTCTTGTGACTGTTAGCACAATTTTACATTTTTTTAAAAATTATTATAACTATAAATTTGGATCTCTTTGGTTCGGATATAATAACTATAGCCTATATTAGACTATTTATTATGATTATTTTTGGCTCAGTCTCATTTTTTTATTTTTTATTTTTGAAATCTCTTAGCATTTGCCGCGAATGAAACTCGTGGCAAATGATTTTTTTTGCCGGAAATAATTATTTCCCAAATTCCTTCGCAAATAAGTATTTCCGGCAAAATACTTTGTGAAAAATATATATTTCTCAGGAAAGTATTTTATCGAAAATATCAAAGATAACTTTTTTTACGGAGATATATTATGGGTAAACACTTTTTGCCACAATCTCTTTTCATGAAAAATGATATTATTTTCCACCACATTATACCATACCATATGAGACCTTATTTGTCACGAAAAAAAATTTTAATCACCACAAATGTCGTGGGAAAAAGAAAGCTTTTTCCATGAACTTATAGTTTGGTGGAAAAAGACTTTTTCTCCACCAGTTATATGCCATGAGTCTCCTACGAAACAAATTGATAAACATTTTTTTTTCTCACTAAAAATATACTTTTTCCCACGATTGTCTCTCCTGAAAAAAATCTATATTTGTTGTAGTTATATATAATGAGGACAATTAAAGAGACGACGATGCTGGAATATATATTACCAATCAGCACTGGCGTACTTGACGATTTTGGAGTTTTCTTTCGCAAATGGAGTTCATGCCCACACTAGCTAGCTGCTGCTGTACTGCAGTCCGTGTTAATGTAATATATAAATATATATTTATATATATAATATGGTTAAATAGTTAAATTCACACCATGTCTAATTAGTCGACTTTGTGACAAGTCATGATAGAATTATCGTACTACTGGTACTATTGGGAGTACTATATATATATTGTTATGTATCATCATTAATTGTAATGCTCTAATGAGAGACTCAAACTACACAATATATATTTTAAAAGAATTAATTAATGATATAATTAGAGTTCTATTGAAATTTTATAAATTGCAAGAACTTCTCATTCTCTAACAATGTAGAATCTCATAAATCACCTACTATTATTCTTATCATATGAGATATCATATTAGTAGATATAAATTTGAGATTTCAGATGTTAGAAGTCGATCTTGACCCTACATTTAAAATTCAAAGTTCGGAATTTTGCATTCTGCCACCACACAAAAAAAAAATGGAGGAGAAGAAGAACAACAACAAAAATGGGGAAGCAAGGCTTTCTCGTGTTTTTATTTTGAGACAATATTGCTAGCACATCATACGTACAATACCATGCTGAACTTGCTCACTAGCTTGTTATACAAAGCATGCAGTAGTACCCGCATACACTGCATGCATGTCAACATACAATATATATATATATGAAAAAATCTATTCAATATTCCATGTCTAATCAATAACACATATAATTTAATATCCATTTTGAGGCGAAAATAGTAGGCCCTCAAAAGTATCGGTCTGAATCGTAACAATCCCCCGAGTCATGAAAAAGTCTCCTGTCCCACCAACCACTGAGAAATCCCTACTCTCCTCCGCCATCAAATCTGCACCCATAATATTAATGGTGCCCTTGTGCTGGGTCGAGTTGAAGACCAACGTGTAGGCAAACCATGCATTGTAATCGTCCTTCTTGTTGTAGAAATAGAACCCTTGAGCTCGTGCAACTGGAGGAGACAGAAGACGGTTGTCTGCTGTGATAGGATCATCAAACACAACCAGCATGCCAAATTTGAAGTCGCCAAGCGCTGTCTGGTTTGCAACTTTGGCCGATGTTGCGTTTGCCGCATCTGTACCTCGGAAGAGAATGTCGTGGTAATAGAACTGGAGACGCTTGCATGGTTCTTGATGTCTCATTGAATTTCGGGATGCCAAAGCGGATTGGCTGTTTATAACAAGGATGAGAAAGATCAGAATCATGAAACGATATTTCTGTACAGTTAGCTTCATCATTGTTGATGTTTTTGGGTGATGATTGTGTTGGAGAGAGCCATCTTGATCGATGAGGTTTATATAGCATGCATGCAGCTTCCTAGTGTGCTTAATGCCTATATTTAATTTGGATTTAGACAGTAGAATTTGGAGTGTATGCCAAACGTGCGAAAACAGAAACTCCATTATTTTACCTAAAATGATAACATCGAGGCGGAGCTCTAAAGGAGAGAAATTTTTTTAAAAAGGCACATTTGAAGATGAACATGACTGGTTTGTTACCGGGTATCTTTCCAATCAGATACCCTGATCAGTTCCTTTTTTTTCTTTCCTTCTAATTTTATGAGGGCTGAAGGGAAAGAATAATACCTTTAAATAAAATTGAAGGCTTAATAGTACATGATAGACTGCATGCCACGCTGCGCTTGCTCACTAATGAGCTTGTTATTCAAAGCAGTGGTACCCACATACACATGCATGTCAACATACACACACATATATATATATGACTCACATTAATTTCAGGTCTAATGACGCCAGATAGAATAGCCACTACAAGAAAATAAGCTATTTTCAGCGATTTTAAAATCGCCGGTAAAAAAATCGCTGCAAAATATCATTATTTGCGGCGATTTAGAAATCGTCGCTAAATTTCATTGCAAAAAGTGGAAATTGTGAACGAGATTTACTATTCAGTTTTTTGCGGCGACTTTGACATTTATTGCGGCGATTTTTTTCGTCACAAAAAATGTTGAAACTGTAGCAGCTATTTATTACCGTTGAATTTTAGAATCGACGCAATAGATGCTTTTTGCAGCAAATATTAGCGCCGTAAAAGTTATATTTGGCCAATTTCTGCTATTAGCAGCGAATCTAAAACGTCGAAAAAACTAATAAGCCTATCCCTACCCAAATTTAAAAGCCCTGCGTTTTCCCTCTTTCCTTTAATTCCTCCAGCGTCTCCTCCCCCCTCCCGTCTCTCCCCAATCCCTCTTCTCCCCCCTGATCCCCACTCTTCGTGCCTCCACGCAGTAGCCACTATACGCCGCCGTCGACCCACCTGCACTGTCCACCTCCAGCGTCACCGGCTAACCCACCAAGCCCCTCCCTCGCGGCTTATCTCTCTCACGCAAATCTCCCTCTCTCTTCTCCCTCGAATTCCTTTCTCCCTGGGATTCCCAGTGGCACCGTGTCCGCAGCCGCGGAACTACCTCCGGCTTCCGGCGTACCTACACCCCAACAGTCCCTAGCCCTTCCGCCGAAGCTCTCCCTCTCTCTCACCATCAATCTGCTCTCCCCCTCACGGATCTCGCTCAAGCTCCTATACCCACAATGCGCCGCCTTCCTCCACGGCCTTCCTTCACGGCACAGCCCCGCAAAAACGTTAACAACCCATTGTATTTCAGAATCTAGAGATTTCCAAAACAGAGGCTTGTGGTGCCCAAAGCTTCCATCTTTTCCGCAGTTTGATTCTGTCATTAAAAAGGTATTGTCTTTGTTTGGTTTCTGAGAAAATTAAATTTAAAAAATTGGAACTCTTGCAAGATTTTGCTTTTGATTCCTCAAGCAGTGGTTGGTAACGAAAATATGACGATGAAAGACTCGGATTTGGTTTGGATTAAGTGTTGCATATAACTAAGTTGGGTTTAAGTAAGTAAATTTAGTTTTGTTGCTGTTGTTGCGAATTAGAGAATTTTGAAATATGGATTTTACTAGGTTTTGTTCATATATGCCTTTTGTTTCAGAGAAACTAACAGAGAACATCCTGAGGACTCTAATGTGCAAATAGGGCTGGTTTCACAGGCTGTGCATCGTGGTTATGGAAAAGTTCTTGGGTACAATCCTTATCACATAGCTTAAACTTTTTTATTTTGTTTTATTTTGGTTTATAGGATCATCCTGAGGACTCTAATGTGCAAAGAGGTGCATATAATTCCATTTTGGTTTTCTTTTGAACTAGCCAATGGGTTTTTCTTTTTCTTTTTCATGTTAATGGTTTAAAGTTTGGCACTTTCTTACCAGATTTTATACTGGTCAACTGTTTTTATTATTTTTTCCAGGTCACTCCATGTTTTTTATTTTTGACATTAATGGATTGTTTTCATCACTGCCATTAGATCTCTTTGTAAGTTATTTATTTAATAGCTTATTCTTTTACTAAAAACTCGCATCTTCACAAGTCCTTGAACTCATTTTGAACTCATTTAGTACTTGGATATGATGCAAGCTTGGATGTGTTGAGTTTGAGTGATGTATCTTGTAGTTTCTGATCTATTTATCAACTGGCAGGAGTGCCTATATAAGTTCTGTTCCATTTGGTGCATTGGAGACCTAAACGAGTGACTCCCTCAGATATTGAAGGTGACAATCACAAAAGCATAGTTTTAATTGTCCTTTTTTCTCCCAATTTTCATGCTGTTTTTATGGAATATTGATTGGGCTTCTGTGGTTGTAAAGTTCCTGATATTAAATTTCCATATTACTTCTCAAAAATATAATTAATAGATGTATTAGATGATTCATGATTGCAGGTTTTAAACCCAACAAATCCAGTCATATTTATTGATACAGGTCAATAAGCATACAATAATTTATACTCTTGTTGGCATACAAGTATAAACTGATCTGTTCTGGAGGGAGACATTGCAACACTTTCAAATAATAGATAGTCAAACATGATATATTAATCTAAGCACCATTGCTTTAAGAATTTTATATTTTTCTCTTCATGGATTGTCAAAGAACAGTACAAAATTCAAGGTAAAGAATTCCCAAAAGCTGGATGAATAGGTATTTATATGTTTGTTATGGAAAAGTTATAATTTACCTTATATGGCTTGCTATGGTTACCTAGAACAAATGGATGATAGAACTTATATAGGGCAAACAATGTAGTTTGATTGACGTAATTATGATCAGGAATTAGTTGGTATTTAGTCTTAACACAAATCTTCATTTTCAAATTCAGGCCCTATGATATGGCAGCCATCAAATGTAATGGGAGGGAAGGGGAGATAATTGTGGATGTATGAATGAGTATTAAACTAGCTTATTGACTGTGAGGGTGATTAAGTGTTTTATTATATAAGGTAGCCAGTTTGGATGATGGTTGTTAGTTTGGATGATAATTGCAGCATCTTTCCATTTTGTATGATTTTCATTATGAAATTAGATAGCGAGTGTGAGCAAGCCTTTTCTTTGGAAGTGTAACAGAAACATAATAAATAGAAAACCTATATTCATTCCCAAACCACATTTGTTGAAGTTGGGACAGGAGCAATGGCTGTGGGAGTCCATAGTTTAGAGGATCTGTTAGGTTGAGATTGATATCAGTTATCAGCCACAAAATTGAGCCTGTTCCCTCTGGGTTTTCATTGATAGCAAAAGGTGGAAGTGATACAATGGGTCCTCCATCTTGCTAAAAGTGCAAAAATGTTTTTGCATCTCATGGAGTGTGGTGGCATAGAAAGGTTCCTGTTAACAATGTTAGCATATAACTTTGGACTGGATCCTCAGGCTTTCGCTTGATTAGTTTTGCTGAACATGCTGATTGTTGTCATAACTTTTATGGGGACCAGTTAATACCCTACTTTAACAGCTTATCCTTGTCATGACTGTGATTTTGTGTTTTCATTTACTTTCTCGTTAATTATTATTATTTTTATATATTTATCTATCCATTTATTTCTTAATAAAACAGAGATGCACAAAGAGAAGGGGAGTGGGCTAGTTCCTTGGCCACAGAGGCTTACTGCAGCACCCCCTTGCCTGGAAGAAATAGGTGTGAGCAGGGAGGAATTCCAAGAGGACATTGTATGTTTCTAAAATGCTGCATGATGATGTTATATCCCCCCTTTATGTGATGTTTCAGTTTGCTATCTGCATGAAACGTATTCTTCCTTATGTGAATAAGCAACCTATATAATGCAGAGCATTTGGCGTTTTAGAGTTATTGAATACTGGAAGCAGATGAAATCTGCTACACAGAAGGATTCCATCGATTGTATAATGGTGAAGCCTGCAAACTTCGATGTGTATAATATTTGAAATGCTATTCTGTTTTATGTAATTTTTTTTTATTTTATGAAACATCTTTTCCGGCGAATTTAATTCGCCGGAAATAATTTTTTGTCACCGAAATTTATTTTACGGCGATAATAAATCGCCGGAAATACTTTTTCCGGCGAAACGTACCGCTGGAAATGCTCAATAACGACGATAACTAAAAATCGCTGGGAAAATATAGATTCAGTTGCGGCGATTTCATAACTTTTTTCGACGATGTATATCGTCGCAATTGACCTTTTTTCAACGATTTATGGGTAAGCGAAGATGCTTTTTCCGTCGATTTTGGAGCAATTGCGACGGCAAAAAATCGTCGAAAAAGATTGTTTTTTACAGCGATTTTTATCTATCGTTGAAATTGATCAGAAATATCACTTTAATTTCGTCGAATATGCAGCGAATTATAAATCGCCAGAAATGATCAATTGCAGCAATTATTAAGGGTATCTGCGACGATTTTAAGCGCTGAAAAAGACCTGATTTCTTGTAGTGAGCGATTATTCTGCAGGACAGTGGAATTTGGTCTTGAAAATTATGCAGATCGAGCATGACTTGGTGCCCACGACATGCACGACGAAAAAAACTTGTCGAATTGGAGTCATATGCGCGATTTTGATACCCGTAGCAAAGTTATGGCCAAAATATCGAAATGTGCCAAAAACTGTCCCAAACAAGGAAAGATCACGATCTCTTATCCTCTTTGCACTGATCTGCCACCTCAAGATATTTCAATGCAGTCAACGTGTAGTCTGACAACTCAACATCATCTGACTCAGATTCTCCTACATCATCTAATTAATAACATTCGTATAACTTAATATCCATCTTGAGGCAAAAATAGAAGTCGCCCTCAAAAGTCATGTCGGTCTGAATGGTCACAATCCCCTGAGTCATGAAAAAGTCTTATGTCCCAACAACCACTGAGAAATCCCTACTGATCTTCTCCGCCATCCATAATATTTATGGTGCGGTTGTGCTGGCTCGAGTTGAAGACCAAAGTGTAGGCAAACCATGCATTGAAATCGTCCTTCTTCTTGTAGAAAAAGAACCCTTGAGCTCATGCAATTGGAGGAGATAGAAGATGCAGATTGTCGACTAGCCTATTAAAGTGAAAGGGTTTTGTTATATATCAGCTATTATTTATTCTATACCTTACAATTTTATTTTATAAAATGTGAAGTATGAAGTAGTGAATATCGACTGTTGAGAATAATTATTCACGTTAAAATCGCAAAGCTAACCTGTCTTGTTTGCAGCTTTGGCCGATGTTGGGTTTGCAGCATCCGTACCATTGAAGAGATGCTGCGGAAAAAAAGCTGGAGATGCTTGCATGGTTATCAATGTCTAATTGAATTTCGGGATGCCAAAGCAGATTGGCTAATTACAAGGATGAGAAAGAGAATCATTAAACAATGAAAAAGGCGCACTTAGATGCAAACTGACTTGTAACTGGGTATCTTTCCAATTAGATACCCTGACCCAATTCATTTTGTTTCTCTTTAACTTTAAGAGGACTGAAGGGAAAGGATACCTCTAATTAAAAAAAAATAAAAATTGAAGGTTTCAATGAAAATTTTAGAACCAGACTTATATACGTAAGTAAAAATAATACTAATTACAAGCAAGCTATTATATAAAGCTATATATGAAACAGCCTGTGATCAGCATGTAGGACAAGCCAATGCTTTCTTCATAAATCTGATTCCATAAAAACAAAATATTTCGCAAGAAAAAAAAAAAAGAACAAAAAATTGTTAGTGCATGACGCCAAGAATTGAAGCTGCTGGATCAATTATCAAAAATTAAGAATGGCATGTGAAACTAGTACACTTTAGATATGGGCAATGGTTGTAAGAGATGGGCATCTAATTGGAATTTATAATATGAGGTTCCCAAAGGAGAAGATGCCTTCCCCCAAGAATCAGCGTTGAAGATGTACTAAATCAATATTGTGTCAAGTGGAGTACTGTGAAACTAGTCATGTGCTCTAGATATGGGCAATGGTTGTTTCAGAAATGGGCATCTAACAGACCTTAAGGCACGTCGAATTCCAGCTCTGCCATACACGGAGACACAGCCATCTCAAAGCAATGCAGTGTCATCCCAACCAGCCACCTCAACAGAATCTTCTGGAATTACTTCTTAGCAATCATCCGAATTGATTCTTTGTCCTCTGCTCTGAATTGATTCTCTGTATTTTCTGTTTTGTATGGAGGACATTCCTTCGGTTGTAACCAACTTGTACAGCTCTGCAAATACAACAGAGCACCACTCATTTGTAACAATGCCTAAACTGTCCTGGCATTACTTTTCCTATAAATAGCACACTGTACAAAGGAATTGATATACTGATATATATATGAATATCATTTTCTCATACGTTTTACATAGCATCAGAGCTACTCTAAGACCAACGTCCTTCTAATGGCTGAAGAAGCCCCACTGCAAATTTCGACTAACCAAACTCCCTTCCCCCTCCTCTTCTTCCTCACCTTTCTCATCTGGTTACAGTCAAGCTCACCAATGAAAATTTTCTCATTTGGCGAGCTCAACTGGTTCCCTATCTCAAGGGCCAGCAGCTCTTTCATTTTGTCGATGGCTCAGAAATTCCTCCTCCTCGTTTTCACCCAAACTCCTCTACAATCAACCCTAATTTTCTCACCAGGATTCAAACTGACCAATACATCCTAAGTGCTTTAATATCCTCTTCATCTGATAATCTCATTGCTCAGGTAGTTGGAAAAACCACTGCTCGTGAAGTATGGTATGCTATACACACTATTTTTACTTCTCAGTCCCATGCCCGTGTCATTCAACTTCGCTATCAACTAGCTATTGTTTCCAAGTGCTCCTCCTCCATCTCTAATTATTTTTGAAAAGTTAAACATCTCTCAGACACCATGGGTGCCGCTGGCACACCCTTGTCCTCTGTTGAGTTTATTTCTTATTTGCTTGCAAGTCTCAACAATGAATACGATTCTTTCGTTACCTCTGTCACCTCTCGAGTTGAACCACTATCCTCTGAAGAGTTATACAGCCTTCTCCTCACTCATGAAAATCGTATTGCCCATGCCTCTCATCTCCCCTCGTCCACAGATTTTTCTGCCAATCTAACCACTTCTTCTCGTGGTCGTGGTTCCTACCGTGGTAACCAACGTGGTGGTAACCGAGGCTGTGGAAAAGGTCGTTCAAACACCCCTTTTTTCAATCCACCATGACCCTCCTCTTCTGGCTTATTGCCAACTCCACTTCCTCACTCCAAGCCAACCTGTCAAATTTGTGGCAAAGTTGGGCATGTTGCCTTAGACTGCTATAATCGCTTCAACCAAGCTTACCAAAGTAATCCACCAAAATCCTTTACCGCCAACTACACCACCTCTGTATCCTCTCCTGACTCCTCCTGGTACCCCGACACCTCTACCAGCCATCACTTTACCTCTGAGTTTACTAATCTCAACCTTCACTCTTCTCCTTACAATGGTCCTGATAGTATCAAAGTTGGTGATGGCTCTTCTCTCTCGATATCCAATACTGGTAACTCTAATTTTTCTAGCTCTTCTCATTGTTTTCTTCTCAAAAATATTTTGCATGTTCCACAAATAACTAAAAATTTGATTTCAGTTAGACAATTTTGTCATGACAACTCTGTCTTCTTTGAATTTCACAGTTCCTTTTTTCTTGTGAAGGATTCCAAAACGAAGACATTGCTTCTTCATGGTCCCATGCATAACGGCCTCTACTTTTTTCCAGCTTCTTCCTCACCTCAAGCTCTAGTCGGCGAGCGTACCACCTCCTCATAGTGGCAATCGCGTCTTGCGCATCCTTCCCTTCAGCTAGTTCAACGTGTCATCTCCAAATACTCCGTTCCAGTTTCAACTCGTGATGATCCTTCAGTCTGTCCTGCTTGCTGCCAAGCCAAGAGTTCTCAGCTTCCATTTCGTGACTATTATCAACATTCCTCCAAACCTTTACAACTTTATTCTGATGTATGGGGCCCTGCCCCTATTGCTTCACGAGATGGCTTTAAATACTATGTTACTTTTTTAGATGAATTTTCTAGATACATTTGGTGGTTTCCTTTAATCAAAAAATCTGATGTGTATTCAGTCTTTCTTCAATTTCAGAAACATGTTGAGTTACTTTTTAATTCAAAAATTGTTTCATTCCAAAGTGATTGGGGTGGGGAATTTCGTTCCCTTCACACCCTGCTGCAAACACAAGGCATTACACATCGCATCTCCTATCCACACACCCACCAACAAAATGTTGATGTGGAAAAGAAACACCGGCACATTGTTCAAACCGGTTTAGCACTTATGGCTCATGCATCTTTGCCTCAATCTTTTTGGGTAGATGTTTTTCATACTGCTGTCTATTTAATAAATCGTTTACCCACCCCTGTTCTAAAAAATTCATCTCCATATGAAAAAGTTTTTTCCAAGGCACTAGACTACACCTTCCTTAAGGTTTTTGGCACTGCATGTTGGCCTCATCTCAGGCCCTATAACCGTCACAAACTTGACCTTTGTTCAACTCAATGTCTTTTCCTTGGCTATAGTGAATCTCGCAAGGGTTACCGTTGCTTGCATGTTCCTACTGGGTGGGTATACTACTCTCGGGATGTCATTTTTTATGAAAAATTATTTCCCTATGCTACTCAGTCAGACATTGCTCTGCCATCTTCAAAGCCCAGCTCAGCTTTTGTTCCTTTTATTCTAGGTCCAATATCTCGCTCACCTCCCATTTCCTCTCCAACACCTTCCGTTTCTTCAAATAATACATCGCCCAGCTCTAAAACTGCATCCACTCCCTCTCGGCCCAATATTTCTCTCGGCTCATCTACTTCTAGTCCTAGCACATCGTCTTCTTCCTCCCCGTCTCTGTCAATTGCACTTCCTGATCCTCCTTCAACTTCCGAACCAATAATCACCAGATCCAAAACTAACTCCATTCACCCATGCAAATTCCATGACGGCACAATTCTTTGGCCTCCACCTCGTAGCTTTCTTACCACCACATCCACCAACTCATCTATTCCCAAGACACCTACCTCTTACACGGAAGCTTCTAAGTACCAGGAATGGCGTACTGCCATGTCCAATGAATTTCATGCTCTTTTACAGACCAAAACTTGGACTCTAGCTCCCTCCTCTGGAATTAATAATTTGGTTGGATGCAGGTGGGTTTTTCGAACTAAGCATTGTTCTAATGGCTCTGTTGAGCGCCGTAAGGCCCGTTTAGTGGCCAAGGGTTTTCACCAACAGGAATGGGTGGATTACACTGAAACTTTCAGTCCAATTGTCAAGCCTACTACCATCCAAACAATCATTTCCATTGCTGTAACAGAAGGTTGGGGTCTTCGCCAGCTAGATATCACCAACGCTTTCCTTCATGGGGATCTTCAAGAGCAAATTTATATGGCTCAACCCATCGGTTTCATCAACCTAGATTATCCTTCTCATGTGTGCCGCTTGAACAAGGCCATTTATGGCCTCAAACAAGCGCCACAGGCTTGGTTCCATAAGCTAAGTTCCCGACTGCTTGAACTCGGTTTCACTCCTTCCCTTGCTGATCCTTCCTTATTCATCTACAAGAATTCTTCTCTCACCTTATTTTTTCTTGTATATGTTGATGATATCATCCTAACGGGTTCAAGTTCACAAGCCATTAACTCTGTTTTAGCTTTTCTCAATCACTCCTTCCCTGTTAAAGACCTCGGCTCTCCCAGATTTTTCCTTGGTCTCGAAATCACTCCTCTCTCTAGTGGTCTTCATTTATCTCAAACCAAGTATGTTTGTGACTTACTCAAACGTACGAATATGGATTTAGCTAAACCAGTAAAGTCTCCCATGGCTACTTCCACTAAGCTTTCCATGTCTGATGGTCCTACATTTTCAGAACCTACCTTTTATCGCAGCATTGTTGGCAGTCTCCAGTATCTTTCTCTTACAAGACCAGACGTTGCCTTCGTAGTAAACAAAGTCTCTCAATTCATGCATGCCCCAAAGCTTCCTCACTGGCAAGCAGTAAAGAGAATCCTGTGATATCTCAAACACACTACCCATTTTGGCCTCCATATCAGACCGTTCCCTAACTACTCCTTACATGCTTTTTCAGACGCTGACTGGGCTGGCTGCCCAGATGATAGGCATTCTACTGGAGGTTTCTGTGTGTTCTTCAACAACAATATTATTTCATGGGGTTCCAACAAACAACAAACTGTTGCTCGATCGACTACTGAAGCAGAATATAAGTCCTTAGCAAACACCACTGCAAAACTTCTCTGGCTCTAGTCACTTTTAAAGGAACTTGGTGTTTTTCTCAAACAACCTCCCACATTATGGTGCAATAACTTGGATGCAACGTATCTCTCTTCAAATCCAGTTCTCCACTCTCGCACCAAGCACATGGAAATTGACTTCCATTTTGTGCGTGATAGAGTTGCTTCCAAAACGTTAAAAGTGGCTTTGATTTCATCTCAGGATCAACTGGCAGATCTGTTCACAAAGCCACTACTCTCATCACAGTTTCTCACTCTTCGGTCGAGTCTCACCATGGTTCCCCTGTTGGACTCGCGGGATGGTAACAGACCTCAAGGCACGTCGAATTCCAGCTCTGCCATACACGAAGACACACAGCCACCTCAAAGCAATGCAGTGTCATCCCAACCAGCCACCTCAACAGAATCTTCTGGAATTACTTCTTAGCAATCATCTGAATTGATTCTTTGTCCTCTGCTTTGAATTGATTCTCTGTATAATCTGTTTTGTATTGAGGACATTCCTTCGGCTGTAACCAACTCGTACAACTCTGCAAATACAACAGAGCACCACTCATTTGTAACAATGCCTAAACTGTCCTGGCATTACTTTTCCTATAAATAGCACACTGTACAAAGGAATTGATATACTGATATATATGAATATCATTTTCTCATACGTTTTACAACATCTAATTCATGCAATATGTATCTGATTCCAAAGGAAAACATGTGCTCAGGAACCAGTGATGAAGATGTACAACTTAGGCCCTCATTTGGACAGTGAGATCACAAGCTCACATGTGAATAGCATTCAAGAAATGATTGTATATAATAATAAAATAATTTAAAGAACAATGTTTTATAAAATTTTAAGAGATGAGAGACGAAAAGTTAAATAGAAATATTATAAAATTAAAATATTATTAAAATATAATTTTTATTTTAAAATTTTAAAATATTGAATTATTTTTATATTTAGTTTAAAAATCTGAGAAAATTATAATAATAGTAATAATTAGATAAACAAATTAAAGATTTAAAATTAGAAAATATTTTATTTTTAATATTAAAATAAAATAAAATAAGAACAGAACATCTTCCCATATCTAAACGAGGCCTTATCACGGGTAAAAGAAACCTCATTATTCTTTCAAAATTAATGGGAATTATTACGTGGAAACGATAGATTCAAAGCAGTGGCACAGACCTACAAAATCTGATAGTGGAAAATTTATGTTACCCGGCCAAATCAAGCTTTAATTGTTGTGAAAATCGATGCAAGAAAATAAAATAAAATTAAAAATTAATCATACATAAGCTTGATTTAAAATTTTTTTATTATACTTGTGCTAGATACAAAGATTTTATATAATAAATAAAGTTATTTTGTATTGGAATATTGAAGTCATAAATGAGAGAGTGTGCGAAAGAATTTATTAAAATCTCTCAAAATTTGTGCCATAAAAATTATAACTTAAAAGTTTTGTAAATGATCTAATCACTGTCACACCTCCTTAGATTAAGTCCTGTCTTACAGCTCTATCTTCATAAATATTCTTATCTATGGTGGTTTAAAAATATAAAAATAAATTAAAATGAATCGATGACTCAGTAAGAAATTCATCATAATGTAAACATACTTAATATAAGATTTTTCAAAGAATATTTTATTCTGAAAAGTTAACATCATGATTATTCATGCGTATGTTTATGTCATGCATGCATTATCTTGAATTATCTAACTTATCATATTTATCTTATTGGTCCACATACTTAACCATGTGTGTAAAGTTATGCACCGGCCTTATATCTTGCTGCTGCAAGGAGAGCCGCTAATAGTATTCTAGCATACTATGGTGGACCATGCTTAGCTCTGTGGCTTGTACATACACTTATAAATCGTATTGGTACCATGCATCTGAATGACTACCTGATTAACTGTTATAAGTTTATTTTACACTTGATCTTATGAAAACTTACATGTCTTATGCAATGTAAGATGCATAATACATACATAACTATAACAAAAACTCTATGTGCAGTCACTTTTATGTACTCTTTGCTTCCTCTATTAATGTGATTGGCTGCGTCATTTTTTAAAATATAAAATAATTGTTTTGGCCAGTCACATCAATGGAGTGCGCAAGGAGTACGCAAAAGTGATTGTATGTAGTAAAACTCTAACTATAATATGCGGAATGAAACATGATGAATAGCGTACTTGCAAATATCATGACATTGATAGTACGTAAACACTGGTTTCGAAAGAATTGATTTAATAATAATATATATAACTAGCTAAAGTATATTAATTCTAATTTATAATCAAGTTACTTACCTTGCAGTGTTGCTTTCTAAGATTTTCAACACAAAATCGATCACGGTGCTGGACTGGGAGATTTATAGTTATTTTTTCAAATAACACATGGAATGAAGATAGTTATAGAGAGATTTGGGAGAGGGTGACGACTAGTTTGCGTTGGACTTGGTTAAAGAGTTTTGATGTAAAGATAACTTGTAAAGTTGTATCCATGTTGGAATAGGATGCCGACAAGTTCGAGTTCGAGTTGGACTTGGTCACAATCATTCAAGAAGAGAGTTTGAATTTAAAAACATAATCTAATAGTTCATTTAATATATGATTGGCAGTGACTGAGACTGTATAGGGGATTTCAATCAGTAATGATTTTAAATTAAAATAAATTTCTAAGGACCAATTTTTAAATTCTAAAATGAGTCTAACTCATTTAATAAATAATAAATGGGATTTAACCTAGTTATTAAATTTAATTAAAATTCTTAATCAACCTCAATAATTTATCGCTAGTGGGTTTATCTAATATGGCCCATTAAATATATATAGTCTTAATAAAAATTATTAATATCTCGACTTTAGAATTATTGGATCGGATTGTTATGGATCTCAAAATTTATCCAAATTTTTGAAATTCGGCTTCGTTTAATTACCAAACCAAACTCAACTCATCTCAACTTATCATTACAACTTTTTCAAATTTCAATACAAAATATAATAAACAATTCAACTTTTTCAAATTCTAAAATAATAATAATATTAAAAAAATAATATTTTAATAATATTTTATCATCTAAACTCAACTCAACTCAACTCAACTCACTACAACATCCAAACGCAACTGATTATACAAATCCTTTCCCGTATATCTATATGCCAGATGATGTGAACTCTTCTACGAAGTCAGATTTTATCGCAAGTTTTTGCAACGAGTTGAATTCCTTATTATAAGAATATGTTGCGTATGTGCGCGCGCGCATGGAGGCAAATCATGTAGTTGATTGTTTGGCCGAAGAAGGTTAAGGGAATTTCTCGATATATATTATCTTGGGTTGAAACAATTGCGCAGAAACATATAGCGGCGTTCTATTGGATAAAGCAGGCCTTCATACAAATAATCATGTTTGTTAATTAAGTCAGTTGACAGTACTTTTTGTTAATTGTTTGGATAGTTTTGTAAACGTACTCTCGGCTAAGCAAATGTTTATCAATAAAATTTGAATATCGTGCTCTTTTTTTTTAAGTAAAAAACAGAGTCTACCTTTAGTTGAATTCTTATTTTAAATCCCAAAATGGCATAGTCACCAAAACTGTTATGAAAAGGATTGTAATTGTAATGATCTTGCTTAAGATTATATATGCATTTAAGTAAAAATATATATATCTAGAGATCAAGATGGGGTCGAAAATTAAGAAATTAGGACCTACAAAGTACAAAGAATAGACACTATTTAATCAAATCAGAGAACATCATAGAAAAGAAAACAGAGAATAATGTATAGTAGTACTAACAAATTTTTAAAAAATTTGTAAGTATATAATGCAATTACATACCACATAGCTAGTCAGCTACTGCTATTCAGTGAATGCGAGGATTTTTGTTAAATATGCTTAATTCATGCTCAAAGTACGATTTTGCTTCCTAAATTATGCATCAGCTTTCAATGTCCAACCTTATAAACTACAATTCTGCTGGGTACAAGCATTTGCGTACCCATTTGCGAACTGAACTTGGTGACATGGCAGAAACGGAGGGCATTTACGTAATTATGAAAGTAAAAAAAAAAACTTGCAGACCGCCTCCCTCCCCAAATCGAAAGCAGCTGTTCCCTCCCTCCCCAAATCGAAAACTGTGAATGAAAACTGAGAAAAGAAATGAACGCAAGAGCAACCCAACGAAAATTGATGAAAGAGTAGCCCAAATCGAATAGAAAATTCCTCCATCTCCCCAAATCTCTTCCTCTGCACGCGACGGTGAGGAGGTTGAAAGTAAGCTTAAATCCAGCGAAATTAATATCAAGAACTCTCCAAGGCTTCAATGGCAACAACCAACGAACTCGTTGCCAAAAGGTATCTTTTATTCATTTTTTATTGTTTTATATTTGTGGTTGTTTTCTTATTTTGGAGTTTAAGATTTCATCATGAAATTATTTTGGGGTTTGTTCTTCTCCGTGCCATATTTTTTTGAAGGAAACATTGGGATGTAATAGTGTTCGAAACGATTTTAAGCCAAAAAGGTTTAATTTTTTGGTAACTCAGACTCGGTTTCATTTCGTTATTGGCACTTTCTTTGAGTTGCCTTGAACTTGAAATAGTTTTGCTCCTCTATGTTTGGGTAGCCAAAGCTACGTGAGCTATAGGTTTGTTCCTTCTAACCTTGGTATTCAATGGGTAAACACATTGTTCTGGTTTGGGTTTTATTTAGCAATTGGGATTGTTTCCTTGTTGGAGCAGTGTAATGAACCTCACAGATTGTATAGACCGAATGGCAATGGAAAAATAGAGAAAACGTTGAACAAAGAGGGAGATGTAGAAATGCTACTGGATTCATACGCCTTGGGGTATTCTAGTTTGGGGAATTTCATACTTCAAAAAAATCATCTAAAGCAAAAACTTTTATCAGTTGTGCAGTTCTATCTATATTTAGCATTTCTAGAACTTAGAATATTCAGTTGTTATGAACTTAGTTTGAGATTTTTAAGAAGTTTCAAATATTGCATTGCATTGTTATAATCTCTCCTCTGGTCTTGAGTGTGTTTGTGTCTACATTACTTGGATTTGGGATTCCAAGTATGTTAAAAATCAGTAAATGCAAATTTGGTTGTAAGATTGTGTAGTCCCTTTGATATAACTTGTTTTTATTTGGTAACTTGTTCTTCATGATTAATGTTGGAAGGCTTCGCTGCAACTTCTATGCTTTTAAGCTTTAGTCTGTCCATTTAGTGATTGTATTGGATTAATTTTCAGTTTACACTCTTATTCTTGTGCAGGACATTCAAGCACTGATCAACAAAATTAATAAGTCTATAGTGGCTCCTCTTCCAACGAATTTTTCTGGTGCATTGTAAGTTTTTAACTGTATTGGTAGTTAAAGTAAATGTATAAAGCTAAACCATCCAATATTGACATTTGGCAGTTATGTAGATGGAGAAAGGAAAAGAGCACGCTCCTCCTACCACAAATCCATCAACAAATCCATCAACAAACCCATCAACAAACCCATCAACAAACCCGATGATACCAAGACCATTTTATACATATTTCTCAACACCTCCTAGCATAGATTCATCTATTAATCTAGCAACCCAGGTATTATGATGAAATTCGATACCATAGTTATATTGATGTCTATATTTATTACTACATCTTTGGTTAATTGTCATTATTGATCTATTTAGGTGATACCAATGCCTTTTTATCCAGATTTCTCAAGCTATATGCATGAGGGCCATGCTCCAATATCACATGCTTGGTTCCCACCATTCTTACCTCGTCTTAATGCCAACCCATCTCCATGGACTTCTCAGGTGATGAGTTAAATTTTTAAGTAGCTTATGTATTTTTTAAAATGTTTAAATTGATTCAAAATATTGTTGTAAATTCAATGTAAATCTTATGTAGGGATCTCAATCATCAGCCCCCTCTTCGATTGGTTTAAACTCTGCAAGCGCAAGTCATGTGGAATAAATTCAGGAGCCCACACCTGACTCGAGGGAGGTTGAAAGTATGTCTACAACCTCTGAATCCAAAGATTGCAATGAAGAAGGGACACAAACTACATTGCATACTGAGGGGGCCGATATCATTGAGGAGCCAAAGGAGGGGATGGTATTTAAATCTGAAGAAGAGTTAATTGCTTACTATAAGAGCTATGGGAAACAATGCGGTTGTGCTCGTGGTGGGAAGGCACAGAGTCGGACCACAAATGTTGCTCGACTACGTCCGACATCAAAGACAGGCTGTAATGCAAGGATCAAAGCTATGTCTTTTGAAGGGGGGTTGAAATTGTTAACTGTTCACAATACCCACAATCACGGACTAAGTCCAAAAAAGTCGAGATTCTTTCGCTGCAATAGAAAAGTGAGTTTGTCTGTTAAGAGAATGTTAGATACAAATGATCAAACTGGTATCAGAATAAACAAGAGTTTCGCCGCTCTTTGCAAGAAGTAGGTGGGTTTGAGAACTTGCCATTTAATGAAAAAGATTGTCGTAATTACATTGACAAGGCGCCACCTTCGACTTGGGAAAAGTGGCGCTGGAGCCCTCCATGAGTATTTTGCTAGGATGTAATATAAGATTAATGGATTCTTTTCACTAATGGATATGGATAATGATGGGAGGTTGAAAATTGTCTTTTAGACAGATGCACGAAGTAGGGCATCATACAAATTTTTTGGTGATGTTGTCACGTTTGACACTACCTATTTGACAAATAGGTATGGGATGCCGTTTGCACCATTTGTTGGTGTAAACCACCATGGACAGTCAATCCTTTTGGGGGCAGGATTGATTTCTAATGAGGATACAGAAACGTTTACATGGTTGTTTCAAAGTTGGTTGAACTGTATGGATGGTGAAGCTCCAAGGGCTATAATCACAGATCAAGATAGAGCCATGAAAAATGCGATTGCGCTTGTGTTTTTGAATACCCAACATTGATATTGCTTATGGCACATATTGAAGAAAGTACCGGAAAAACTCGGTTCACATGGTGCGTACAAAGATGGGTTGAAAAGTCAGCTACTTAAGTGTGTGTATGACTCTCAAACAATAGAGGAGTTTGAGAGTTGTTGGAAAGTGATGATTACAACATACAACTTGCAGGACAATGCTTGGTTGCAGAATTTATACACTGAGCATACCTATTGGGCATCGGTATACTTGAAAGATATCTTTTGGGCTGGAATGAGTACAACCCAGTGAAGCGAGAGCATGAATGCTTTCTTTGATGGGTATGTTCATGCTAGGACAAACTTAAAAGAGATTGTGGATCAATTCGATAATGCGTTAAGGAAGAAAATTGAGAATGAAAATGGGGCGAACTTTCACTCATTCAACGTCACAATTCTCGCCGTCTCTATTTCTCCACTTGAGAAGATATTTCAAGTCACATACACTAACTCTAAATTTAAAGAAGTTCAAAAAGAAGTATTAGGAATGCTTGGTGTTCTTCCAACTCTACACTGGAAAGATGGTGTAATTTTAACATATCATGTAGAAGATGAAGTCTGTGTTAAAAATTTCATCAAGGAGGTGACCTAAACGGTGTACTTTAATGAGGCTGAAGTTGATGTCAAGTGTTCATGCGCACTGTTCGAAATGAGAGGGATATTGTGTAGACATGTATTAGCCATTATGAGAGTTAACAAAGTGAAAAAAGTGCCAGAAAAGTATATACTAGATTGATGGAGGAAGGACATTAAAAGGACATACACTCTTATACGAAGTAGTTATGACTCAGTTGATGCGAGGCCAGAAGTGAGCAGATATTCACGTATATTGAAGGTATGTTGTTTTCTTATTTAAACGAGATTCTTTTGAACTTGTCAAATTCTTTTTTTCTTATGAACTTATCAAAAAACAAATATTTTAGGTATGCTATGACGTTGCCACAAATGCAGCATCGTGTGATGAGCATGTTGATGATATGATAGATAAGTTACATGCAATGAATATCGTCTACCGTACAAAAAAGTCGCCCCAACAACCATTGGAACATGTTGCAGATACAACTGTCGATGCAACTACATCTGGGAGTTCAAAGAAAGTCCTGAGTCCCCTTGTAGTCAGAGGTAAAGGAAGACCGCCATGCCTCAAGAAAAAATCAATGATTGAGAGAGTCAAACCCACGACGAAGAAGGCTACTCAGAAGGGAAAACGTAAATAGGTCAACTCAATGTTCCATTCTGAATGCTTGATTGAGGTTGATTACCTTGTGTATTTGTTTCTTAGACGTAATCTGGTTTTTTATTGATTTGTAGCCACATGGAAGAGATATCGACATGGTTGACACGTGCAGGAAACTATTTGGGCAAACAGTTGTTGGGACTCAAGACAGTGTTGTCGTTCAGGCAGCTAATGATTCTATGGTATTACTTTTTTATTCTTACTTTTTGCAATGTTTGGTAACATAATTCTAACTTTTTTACTTTTTTTTTTATCTATTGTTAGCCTTCTGAAAACACTACCCAACTTGGGAATGAGACACAACCAGAACTTCATAAAGCTGTAGATGGGATTGAAGATCGTGGACACGTGCAGGATTGAAGATGTTGAAATACTTTCATTTGTTACTGTGATTTTGTGAATGGATTTCATTCCATGGTTGGTGCATTGTTTATATTAGGACTTGGTCACAATTATGGGAGGTTAGGATTTTGAGTTGTAAGTGTCCATTAATGTGTATGAAGTAGGGCGTATGTTACATGTATATGCAATGAAATCTTGTATATAATGAAGTTATATTTTATACAAGTGAAAGCAGGGACACCAATGAAGAATTTATTTTGTTAAAGTAAAATCAGGGACTTGAAGTAATTTCATAAGAGTTGTGGAATTTGTCATGTAATTTGTGAATGGCTTTTTGGTTTATTTTTGCCAACCAATTTGCCATGATATGTCTCCTTTGAATTAGGTCCATATCTACTATCAACCTATTTAAAGTACTTTCATGGGGACAAATAACGCCAAAATCACACTTCCCAACTTTATACATAGATAAGCTATATACAAGAACATTGATGCGTATGCATCGTTTACAACTCAATTTCTGAACTAGTTGCTTCAGGTTATACACAACAAAGCCCACAAAAGTAGATACAAAGTTCTCTCTAGTAATATGGTTTCATTGTTTACAAACGCAATATAATGAAATTAATATAAAAATGATCCACGAGATTCGAAGTAGTGTGCGTTCACGCCGAATGTCTGCTCGTTGCCTTTGAATATAAAGTTGGGCGTTTTGGATCCCCAACTTATACTTTACAATCTCTTCATCTCTTCTTCTAAGCTCTTCTTCATTCCTTAACAACTGAATTTCTCTTTCCTCACTGTGATTTGCTCATTTGAAATAGTTGCAGTATAGTAATCCCTGATTATAAAGAAACAAACGTAAATTATCAAACATTTGAAAAAATTGATAATGCACGTCTAAAGTATACTAAAAAATTTCTACCTCTGTATTGTATTTTAGACACCCAAAAAATGATCAGCCCAGATTTCTTGACGAATTTGATGTTCTAAGTTTTGCGGGCTTCCCACAGGTGCACAGTGAGTTGTTTGTCGAAATCTAGCTGACGATGACATCCTAATGAAGAAGCTAGCTTCAAAGAATATGTTCCCAATGTTTGAGAGAAAAATGGAATTGTGCCAAAAATGTAGAAAGTTTTTCCCTTTATGAAAATTCATGTCAAAAGAGAAAATCCTGGCATTTATCTTATGCTCATTCACTTATCTTATTCTTCTTTTTCTTTGTCTTCTTTCTTCTCATTTTTTCAGCCTCCACTTACTTCCGATATTATTATTTGTAGAGTTAAGAAAGCCAATACACAACAGAATAAAATTATCCTACATTCCAGTTTCTATGCCTATATTCCTATTCTAACAATCCCCTGCTCATATAAAAATATACTACAAACCCACTCAGTGCATGCGTCACCAATAAAACAAAAAATGTAATGCATGAGAAGTTCTAAGGTTGAACAAAGGCCAAACATCTATTAATATGCGGTAAGAGCTACATTACACAAAAATAAGAATATATGTTTTTTGTCAAACAACCCAAACAATTACATAAAACATGCAGCCTGAATAAACACACAGCAAAAACTAATGGAGAAATAATTTTGAATCATACAATTGGAAGATAACAAATCACTTCATGCAAGATCCTCAAAAAGAAGAACTTCTCAAAAAAAAAAAAATCCTCAACAAGAAACAAGAAGAGAACTATGACAGAAAAGTCTAATAATTACCTGAAGCCTCTGGCTTTCGGTTGCAGAGCAAGTCAAATAATGTCGAAAGAGAAAATTGTGGTGACTTTTAGAAGCAAAAAAGGTAGGCTACTACCTAAATTTCTAATCAACACAATAATGCTCTTTGCTGTAATCAACAATAAAGGCAAAAGCCAAAAATCCCAGCTTCGTGGCCCAGTTTTAGAAAATTACAAATTCAATGGTAATCGCAGTCAAATAAGGGATATAAGCAATGCATCGTATAAAACCTTACATTTCCTTTAAATACATCGGATTCTAGAGATGTGAAACAGACAATTGGGAGGCCAAGAAAAAACAAACCTATTTTAATACCACAGGAGAACACACCAAAATAGCAGATCCATGCGCCTGTATGAAGAGTTTTCCTATTACAAAATTATGGCATCCAAATGAAAGAGACATTACAATCGACAAATGGTAGCGACAACATACAATGATAAGGAGACAGTACAATTGGCACTAGGATGGCTCACAAATCACAAGGAAATAATCAAGCCGTGAATCAACCCAGAGTCCTAGGATGGCTCACAAATCACAAGGAAATAATGGTTATATTCGGACCTAAATTCAAAACCTAAAATCAAAATATATGCACAACACAAAATTAATCAACTGCATTTATCTGTTACACAGAGAGAGAGAGAGAGAGAGAGAACCGGTGCCCGCAGGAAACGGTGGCTGCAGCTATATTTGCGGAGAAGAGGCGCAACGAAGGCACGAGAAATGAGAGCTTTTGACAGCTTGAAGAGAGAAGAGAACCGACGGCAATAGAGAAGAGAAGCAGGGACGCTCAGAGGTTGTTGAAGGGAGAAGGGACTCACTTCGGGGGTGAAACCAGAGAAGGGGTGGGAATGAATCACGAAGAGGGAACGAAAACGGTGAGTTTTGCCAACACCATTTGACCGAAGCTTAAGCCGCACCGTTTCACTTGCCACGTCGGATTGGTGCGCAGTTTGGGTCCGCAAACCGCCTGTATGAAGAGTTTTCCTATAAACTATCTATTTTTTTAATTTGGAGACTTTTGGATTCATAACTCTCCTCAACCCATCTCAACTCTTTTTATCTTTATCATTACAACTTTATTAAATTCTCACACAAAATATAATAATTTTTTTTCCAATCCCAGAACAACTTTCTCAAATTCTCACACCAAAATATAATAAATAATTCAATTTTTTCAAATCTCAAAACAACTTTTCCAAATTCCTTCACAAAATATAATAAACAATTCAATTTTTTTAAATCTTGAAATAATAATAATATTAAAAAATAATATTCTAAAAATATTTTATTCTACTATTCACAAATTATCTCAACTCATCTCTCAATCCAAACCTCCTTAATCACTGAAGTTTTAAAAAAATAATATGGTCTTGCCTTACCATCACCATATGAACAACGATAGCTGATATTGCATGCATGTGTGACCAAAATATCTTTCTACCGTAGATTGTTTATTTTAAGGTAGAAAGATATTTGTTCTGCAGTAGGCGAGCTAACTTTTGGATCTTTTTGATGGATTATATATATCAAACCATACGTCAGTTGCCGTTTCTTGTTATATCTATGAATATTTATTGATTTTATTCTTCGTATATATTGAATAAGCAAGCAGAGAGAAGATTTCTTGGAATAGCCATTTGTTAGGTGCATCTTTGGGGTAAACAAATCAGTAGAAATTGTGAGAATTTGATGACTATTTAACATTTTGGAGAAAAAGAAACACAACACGGGATTGAAAAATTCTGGTGAATTTCTCATCATTATTTGTTTTCTGTACACATGAAATTCCCAAGAAAACCAATCACTTGGATTCTAAATCTTCCTCGGGCAACACAGAGGAATTAACTTCCTCAGGCAACACTACTACCCTTCTTGAAGAAACTGAATTTGGAACTCTCAGGCTATGATACTGTTGCACCACCAAGACTGATGCCGATGTTGAGAAATCCGGAGAAGTCAACAAGCTGCCTGCCGGCCCCAGTTCTGCGCAGTCACACTTCACATTCAAACTTGCTGCTACTTCACCCTCAGGCATTCGACCAACTAAAAACAGATTGCATCGACTAAATTCTTGAATAGCATCAATTGTTTCTCCAGCATTTCTAATGATCCTCTCTTCAAATTTGATTGAGGCGTCACTCAAAATCTTCTGCTTGAATTCAGAAATAAGTTTTTCATCACCTGATCCTAATAAACTGTTGGAGTCGTCACTGATCTTAACTGCAGTAACCTCCCCTGCAAGCTCAGGGCTTGGTCTGAAGTGAACAACTGTCAAAGTATTACCAGGATGCTCGGCCATTCGAGCACCATAAGCAAGGGCTTCACGATCGTCAATGCCCCCAAAGAATAAGACAGTTATGGTTGAAGAAACGTTACTTGCAGAAATATGAATGCTTCCACCAAGCCCACGGTCTACCAAGATCCCCACAGAGCATGGTGCATGCTCAAGAACCCTTCTGTTGACAGAACGGAATTCAGTTCGATTGTTCACTAGTGCTCCATTAAAACTCTGGTGCTTGTGAAAGGGTAGAATTATCATTGCTGCCCTTTTCCTCTCTGCACTTGTGCATATGTCCTCGTGCATGTTAGCCATAGGTGAAATTGATGTCATTGGGCGAATGGAAACATGGCTTAGCTGTTGGAAGGCCTCAAAAGCAACAACAACTTGATCGCTTTCTGATCCGCGCCCCTTATTCCAAAAGGGTAGCCCATTCTTTCTTGCCTTGTGGACCATCAAAATTGCAGATGGCCTTTCGGTTAGCTCCATGAGGTGCAACGCATAGATGCAAAGTCCCTCCTTCTTCTCAGTCCCACGTGTAGCCTCAATGAGATTAATCATTGTGGGGATGTTTCTTGCAGTGTGGAAACAGGCCAAAACTCGAAGTTGAGTATTGGGGTCCTTCCTCTCAATTGTTCTGTACTTGTAGTTAGCTTTATTCAATCTTTGAGCTGGTTTGTATACCGACATAACTAAAGGTGTTGTAATAAAGGTTGTGAAGATAGCCATCAGAACCATGATGGCAAATGTTTGATCATTCAATACCTATAAAAAATAACGAGCTAGAGGTATTAGGATAATGGAGTACATCATATTCAATTAAACATGATAGATAAGGCTTTGCAATCCTTATCATGGAAGGTAAGGTACTGATTTTTTTTTTCTTTAGTCAGAGGCCAAACAAGTAGTAATTTTATTTTTTCTAAAGTTAGAAGCCAAAAAATGAAGTTTACCAGTTTACCTTTCTGTCTTTCCCAATGTTGAGGACGATCAGCTCCACCAGACCTTTAGTATTCATTAGGAACCCCATCGCCAAAGCCTCCTGGATAGGCATTCTGCAGAGGAGGGAGACTACCACTGTACCAACAATCTTCCCAAAACAGGCTGTACAAATGACTAAAACAAGGAGACCCCATGACTGGGGCCCTTGAATTGTGGCTATATTGGTTTTCAATCCGCTTGAGACGAAGTACAATGGAAGGAAAAGACCAGTTACAAGATCCTCAACTTTTTCCACAAGAGCTCCGGCAAATGGCCCTTCCTTTGGGACAAGAACTCCAAGCACAAATGCACCAAAGAGAGCATGAATTCCAATGGCATCAGTGGCAAACCCGGCCGCCAAAACTGCAACTAGAGTAGCACATACATACAACTCTTCCACAGGCTCACCCTCAGGGCAACGCTGCAGCATCCATTTAAAGATAGGTGGCACAATGAAGACACAACAGAGAACAAAACCAGACCCGCACAAGAAAACCCATAATGAAACCAAGGGGGAGTGGTTATTGCCAGAGAGGGCAATGGCGAGAGCAAGTAGAATCCACGCAGCCACATCATTGACTGCTGCCGCAGACATGGCCATTCGGCCAACATCGGTGGTCAATAGCTTGAGTTCGGCCAAAATACGGGCCAAGACGGGAAAGGCAGTAATAGAAAGGGCAACCCCCATGAATACAAGAAAGGGGGGTCCATCTACGCCTTTGGCAATAGTTCCGCGGAGGACAAAAGATGTTCCAATTCCTAATACAAAGGGAAGACTAATTCCTGCAATGGCAATGCTTAAAGCTTTCTTTCCAGTTCGGCGGAGGGACCGTGGGTCTAACTCTAGGCCAACGAGGAATAAAAAGAAGAGGAGACCCAGATTGGCCAAAGTATCCAGCACAGTGAGGCTTCTAGATGGAAAAATTGCATTTAGATAGCCTTTGTTGCGACCTAGAGCTGAGGGGCCAAGTAATATTCCACCCTGCCAAGAGAGCAACAACATTCAAGCTCTCCATCGTAAGAAGATGCAGCATGTAAGAAAATTATAGGAAATCAAAATAGAATCACGTTCATAGAAGGCTTATTTATGACTCTAAGCCTTGGAGCAGGCCTATTAAATTCATTGGAGCATAGATTCTATAATAGCCATAGATTGATGAGATGCCTGTGGTCATAATCAAATGTCAACGATAAACTTTCTCATCATGGAACGCAATGGAAACTGTTACCGGTGGATTCTGTTGCAAGCACTATAGTGGCGTGAATTTCCTGGACCCATTTCTTTTCTCAAATTTCGCAAATACCAGAGGACGATATGGAAGTTCTTGGAGATAGAAAAGCACTATTAAGTTCAGAAAATTAAGATCACTGTGCCCTTATCTACCATGACAACCAGGCAGAGTAAATACGACCACACGATATTCTCCTTTAATTCCTCTCTAAAAACTCAACTAAGGCATCCAATCTTTTAGGTTGACCAATCTGCAATACTACAGCGTATAATTTTGTACATGCTCGCAGTCCCCCAAGACCATAAGATGGGTGTTTTAAAAGCTTTCGTAACCAGTATTCTACTAGAAAAACGACAATGAAAGGGAGTAGAGTTTAAAAAATTCAATTATGGTGTCAGTGACCTGAGAGTTCTAGCTGCAAAGGTCGAAGTCAAAATAACATAGATATAAAAAGAAGAGTTGCAACAAGTGCTTGGTTAAAATACGTTTCTGAATCCTTAGAATTAAATAGAAGGGGCAGCAGCTGTAAACACACGATATCTCGCAAAACAAGTAAAACCTACCCCAAGAAATAAAAATAAAAACTACAACTTAGAATATAGCAAAGCAACTTACAATAATCTCTGCAATCACTCGAGGCTGTCTGAGTGGCCTTAAAAGAACAGCGAGAATACGTGTGAGTGCAACCACAAGACATATCTGCACGATGGCAAGAGGGAGTGCAAAATGAAGAGGATTATCCCCCTGGAACACCCCATTAGACGTTGCCTTCATCGGTGCTGGACATGAGCTTGCTACTGTAGCATTGCTAGCCATCTTATTATTTTGCAGCAAATCAAACCCAAATTCTCAGATTAGTTCCTGCGTGATGTGAGAATTGCATATATCAGTTTTCTCTTTATACAAGGAGAGATCAAAGATCAATCCTCACGCCCATAAACTTGTAATAGAAGATTCCTAAACCTCCATGCAAACAGTATGATCATCATTAATACCCAACTAGTGGTTTTTTTTTTTTGAACTTCCAAAAAATTCTAGGCCAAATAGAATTCCTACTTGGTGGACACATACAAACAATATTAAGACTGACGACTTTAATAGATTAGTCATTTACTACAGTTCTACTAGCATTACGTGGCATGTATTTGAATGACACGTGGTTGGCGATTCACATGGCATGGGTGACTTCTTGCCACGTCAATTTATGCTGAAACAATGATATTTGCCGTCAATGCGCAAGTATCGCGTACTCTTTTGATGAAAGTTAATAAATATAAGATCTATTTAAAAAAATTATTTTTTAAGAAAAATACTATTTATACTTAAGAAAAACTTACAAGAAATTTACTTCTCTAAATGTCAGTCATTAATATGCTGAAAATTATGAAATTTGAATTTTAAAATTTGAACTTCAAAACAAAATTGACAAAATGAGTCTTATAAATAAAATTATAAATAAAAATTATAAGTACATATACTACTATTTTTTAATAGTTAATCTTAATTTTTTTTAAAAGGAATGCATGACTGTATAGCATTAATATATATATATATATATTAAAAAGAGGGATCTGACTTGGTCCAGTTGTCTCATATTTGAAGCTATGGGGCAAATTCAGCGTCTCTACTCTAATCTACTAGCCCCCCTAAAACAAGGTGAAATTTTATTTTCCAGGTAGAGCCGAGGAAAGCGACTCTCCAAACGTGCGTGGCTGCCTCTCCTAAAACCATATAAATGATATTTAGAAGTACAGGAAACTCGCATAACCATAATCTCATGCGTAAAAAATGCCAAAAGAATGATCAAACGAAATGCAGACCTCTTAATTGCGATAAATTAACTCGTTAAGGCATTCATAACAATATTTAGAATAACATGCAATTTCTGCGAATGTTGCGCGGGTTACGTGCAAGTCCAAAGTCATTTACGCCTCATCAAGTACTTGAATTTTATTAAGATCTTTTTTCTTGCTTCCGTCTCAAAAGACAATAATGTCATTATCCATGGGCGCAATTACCGCATGGGTTAGTGCATCTTAATTAATATATAAAAATTAAAAAACCCTTTTAAGACATTTTTTAATTATTAGGAAAAAAAACTACGACCCGTTTGGTTGCCGAGAAATAGCGGGAAAATAACCAAAGACCTGGGCGTACGGAATAATTGATGTATCCTTTACATATTGCACTTTCATTTTTCATTTAATTCCCAGGAGATTTCTGGCATCCAAACACATGAAAAAGAAAAGAGAGAGACGAGTCACCTGGATCTTCCTCCGAGAGAATACACCGATCGATGACACTGTCCGCGGCGAGCCTAACGCGTTAATTTTCTCTGCATTTCCACCGAGAAAATGTTGTGGACTCTCGAGCGTAATTTCTTCAAAGACTAGGGGACGGATGAGGAAATCAAATGAATGTGTTTCTGTGCCGAGAGAGAATTTCCCAAAGAGTTTGAAGAAGAGAGTAGGCGAAAGAGTTGACGCTACAATTGCTTGCAAATGGTGGCACAGTCAGTTCCATAATACATATATATAACACTGCGCAATCGACGAAATTACTAAGTTATCCATTGAAACTTTGTTTTGTTTGCGGATATTTTGGTAAATCGATAAAAACAAATATTAATCTTCATCATTATTGTCTTCAAAGCTCTCCTTTTCCTTCTACAATTTCCATACTTTTGTTATATCGGCCCCCATTGACTTTTTAAGATAACCCCAAAAAATATAATAATAAACACTAAAGCAGTATCAAATTCATTGATATTTTCGATGTTTATACTTTATAATACATAGTCCAATTTGAATAAAAATAGATATAATAATTTGTAAAAAAATGCAAGTTCTATACAGTAGTACTCCTTTTATAAATAAATAAATAAATTTAAAATCCACATAAAAAAATAAAATAAACTTTCCAACTGTGGGTCTCACCTTCTCAGAAAAAAACACGTAGATTACATACCTTATAATTGTATTATATATATATATGTGAAGTTCAAGTAATATGAATTCAAATCCAATATTAAAATTTTTGTTTGAGTGTTCATACTATAAGTTGGATGCATGAGAGATAAACTTATAAAGTCAAGGTGCCTTAGCTAACTTTTCCAATTTACGGAAAAAACAAGGCCAAAGGCTTCGTTTGGATACAAAAATAATTTCATCTTATATCATCATTATAATTTTCTTAAAATAATAAAAAATTCAACTTTTCAAATCTCAAAATAATAATAATATTAAAAAAAATATTCTAATAATATTTTATTCAATTTTCAACTTTCATCTAAAACCATCTCATCTCATCTCACTATCCAATCTTGAGAGGGATTTGTTAATTAATTATCAATTTCCTATTAAATAACCAATAACTCCCATTATAATATTGCAACGGAAAATAAGTTGGATCACTGGATTAGGGTTGTGATATAATGACACTGACAGCACGTCATTTAATTTTGAGATAGTTTATACCAAATCTAGAATGATGGAAGTTATTGATTTGGATTTATTTCTTGCCTAATTAAGGAATATACTTTCCGTCTAAAAGAAACACATAAACCTCATAAACAATTAATGTGAAAACTTATCGTCCACATTGTGTTATAATCATGATCACTTGTTCACATGCGACTCTCTCTTTGGAATCCAACACAACATCATCCCCATTCTATTTTAGAATTCTTGTGCATCACTATCACCATTGGTCAACTATCGTTTCTTTTAGTTCTCAGATGAAAAAATATATAGAGTTTTGCTATTTACAAGCCGGTATATTAACACATCACTTATAATGAGACTCATTTTATATAATTTTAAAAAATGAAAATACCAATCATTTTTTTTCATAGTTGATCATGTGGAAAGCTTCCACATCAGTGTAATGTGATGGATGTGGAAAAAATAAAGTTTATAAATAGATTTTTTCAAAAGTATATTTTTAATCCTGTTTAATGACACGCCAAACTTTCAATTTTTTGTAATTAAATAATATATCTCAACATAAATGATATATATATTTATACAATAAATAGTAATTAATTTACATTTTCAAAATGATATGAAATTAAGTCCCATTATAAATAAATGTTGTGATCTATAAACAGAATTAAAGGAAACTTTCCATATATAAATATATATATATATATATATATATATATATATATATATATATATTTCTCTCAGGGAAATAAAGAAAAAGAATAATCTGTATAGGATATAGAAGAACAGACTCTTCAAACTCTTACCATTTAAAAAACAAACCTTATCCTTATTATTTTTTAATTCTGATGCATCCTTATCCATCTATGGAATATGACAGAATTAATGCTTAATTAGATACGAAGATTCAGCACTTAAATGGAGAGGATCAGTTAGGAGGGCAGAGCAGAATATAGGAGTAGGAGTGGTATTAAGGGATCAAGATGGGGAAGTCTTGGCAACACTAATCTAACCTGTAACTTTTTGTGTACAACTTGTTATTGCATAGGCTTGGGTCTTAGTTACAGCAGTAGGTTGGTGTAAATATATGGGGCTGCAACATGTGGTCTTTGAAGGGGACTCGAGACACGTGGTAAATGCAGTGATGAATGATAGAGAACAATATGGTATGATAGATTGTTTGCTGAGAGATGTAAAAGGCATTCTGATGAACACAAAGTGGGATATAAAGCACATCAAAAGAGAAGGAAATAGGGTGGCTCATCAACTGGCTCAACGGACAAGCTCTTTATGCACCGGAATTATAGATTTAGAAAATGTAATACCATGTATATTTCCTCTTGTAAAGACTGAAAGCCAAATAACTGTTTGATGAATGAAGTTGAATGATTTTCTTAAAAAAAAAAAAAAATGGAGAGGAACAGTTGAAGAATATACTTTATCATTACGTTTAAATGTTCTCCAAAAGCAACCGATCGAATTTATAAACTCCCAATAACTTCCTAATTGTTAACGTTATCATAATCAATCGGTCTGTCGTTTTCATCAGCAAATTGATCGAGGCTGGCATTCAAATAGTCGTATATATGACCGACCCATCCACCACGCATACACGTGTCCGTCTGTCACAGTCATTGTCATGCATGCAAAAGTCAACTTGCTCATGCATGGATGATAAACAATATTAATTTATAGAAGTAGTTCTCGTTGATCAGAGATCTACTTTCTTATTACAAATCCGGGTTAATGCAAAAATGCCGATCACCATCTTTTAATGGTATTACTATTTCTCTTCAATTTATCATTCTCAAATTTTCAGCATGCAAATACAGGATATAATATTTAGCACTTAAATGAACAATTTATTATTAACAATGGGGGCTTATAAATGCTTGCATGGTTATTGAGTTAAAATAACCATGGTTATGTTCTAGGTCTCGAGTTAAAATTTGAATATATATGAATTTATCTTACTTAAATTATTAGTATTGACCGCGTAAAGATTGAATTCGAGTTTCTCAGTGAAGTCAAGTTAAAGATCTAAAAAACAACCTATTATGATTTTTGATTGGCCCTTAATTAAAACCGCTATAAATAATTCCAATTTTACGAGGTGTATTTTCTTTCTTTGGTGATAAATAATAGAGTTTATTAAGCTATGTTTGGTTCATGTTGAAGTTTGAACCAAACTTTACTTATTCCAAGTACTCAATGTTTACAAGTACCCAACTATTTTTTCAATTTTTTTTATAAAAAAGTTAAACTGAGCTCAATTTAAAAAAATTAAAATCATTTTAATGAGATCTAAAAATTATTATTATTCATGATTTAATTCAAAAAATAATAATAATTCATTCATATTCATTTTTTTAATTATTAAGTAAAACAAATTAAAAAAAATCAATCGATCACTTTTATCAGTCACGTTTAGAAGATTATCAGGAAGATAGTTTTAGTAACTACCTGATCATGGCTTAGATATATAACCTTAGCAGCATGAACTAGCTCATGCAGGAAGTGTTCAGGGAACAAACACTTTGCTAACTCTTTTGAATTCTGATCCGGTTTTCCTCCATCAATCACCCTACGATTGCTGAACAAACTTGGTTGACGAACATGCTAGACGCTAGACCTACTTGTTCAATTGATCAACTCCGATGCATACATGCATGACAATAATTGTCCGCATTAATAGGAGTAGAATCTATGGAATTTATTCAATGACAATGAATTGCAGCTTCATTCTGTCTAGCTATTTGGCGGCCGAAGCGCTATCACATGTAATAAAATAAAATAAAATTAAGATGAAGATTTAAAATATATATATATATATATATATATATATATATATATATATATATATATTATCACAATTAGTACCATATACCGATCGATCACCTTTTTCAATTGTATCATTTATGATCTTTATTATAAGTGGTGTAGAAGTATCTATCTACCACCAGGCCAACTTTTCCCACTTGCATGCGACTTTTTTTTAATCACTTTTGACTTGAATTATTTTATTCATTTTTTGTGAGACACATGTGGAGTTTTTTCCTCCTAGATTAGATGTCGGCCTAAGCAAGAGATTTGAGGTCATGAACAAAACTGTATGTAGCCTTATAATTAGGCAACATTAATATCAAGGAACAGGTCCCAAGCTACCTCTTAATTAATTTCTTTTATTTTTCTTTATTCACACGCCACAAAACGGGCGGTATATATATATATAATTGGCTGTAAGTGTCGGATGGCAAGTGCATGTATAAAATTATCAGACAAGATAGTATATATAAATATATATATATATATATATATATATATATATATACACTAAGAAACGGCTCCAGGTGCATTAGCTCTAGGGTATATCTAGCATAATAATTTAAATAAAAAAAATTAAAAAATCAATAACTTATTTGTCTAGAAAAAAAATATAAAATTAAAGAAAGACAAAAAATCAAGATTAAAAAAATATATAAACTTCAGCAAAGTATCTAACCGAAGGGCTATTAAGAACTTTTTGATAAAACATGATCTTTCATTAAATTTTATAAGAGAACTACACGTCAAATGGTCAAGAGTTTTAAGGATCTTTTGGTAAAACACAACTTAACAAAAAAATTAAAAAAAATTAACAGAAAAATAACAAAAGTTATTACTCACAGTTAGATAGTCACTTATTATAATAGAGTAGATATACACACACACGATATATATAGATAAATATTTATTGATGATGATCTTATATATCCACAAAAACTCGAGACATATTTGAATATTTATTTCAAAATGAGTAATCAACGTTATAATTTAAAGATTTAGAAACACTTATTCCCTCCTTCGACGCTGATCAGCTCGTCCTCCACATAGCCAACCGACCGATCGAGTTGAGCTGGGTGTCCATTTCATTGAAGCTTTCTTTCTTCGTTCCCAAAAATCCAACGAATAAATCCTTCGTTTGCTTGACATGACATAAATACACTAAAATAAATATAAAACAATTATCATTACTACTTTAACCTTCATTCAAGTTATAGCTAGTGCGGTGGCACATCAAGCTAGTTTTGAAGATTGTTTTCACCAAAATGGAAGGAAAGGTGCCTAATCATGTTCTCCAATATAGAATTCCAGGGATCCTTCGCGCAATTTCATACGAGGAGCCTGCACAGCCAACTACATCTGAGTAGTGGCTCCTGATAATTATCACAAGAGATCATCATATCTTAAATGCGACACAGGTAAATTTCTTTTAGTTTTATCCGAATTTATAAACAACGTAATTACTAAGAATGTTGCATAGAAAAATCACAACTATACCATTAAATATTATTGTAACAATTACGAACTCGAACAAAAGCTGAAGAGTTTTTTTCACACGTTAACAGAGTACTAAAACCATTCTATTTCCCATGTTTTTTGTTTTCTTTCTCGAGGAAAGGATCTTTCCAGATTGGAAAAGCTTTTCCATATGAGTCCGATCGAAGCGGATGCATGTGGACTGAGTGAACTCGGTATCATGAAGAAGGTGTTGTATAATGCATGTTTTATGCGGTGCTGAATCATTACAAATGCACGGCTTAATTTTCCCTCATCTTCATTGACGAGTACTTGACTTTATTAATGCGATTAAGAAAAGTTTCTCCTTGAATGATCATATGATAAGATGAACTCCACGCGTTGCTTGCTCCGACCGTCCTTCTACACATCGTATTCACCTTTTTTTCATCCCATTTACTAAAGGCACTGCATTTGGTGCATGGTGATTAATTTCACATCATATGATATTTGAAGTACGCAAATGTCGCCGTAATTTTAAAAAATAAAAATAAAATAAATATGAGATGCAACTAAAAAAATTAATTTTTTAATAAAAAATATCTAAGAGAAAAAAAAAGAAGTATGCATTTCCACGTGAAGTACATCAATGGCGTAAAGGGTCCATCTTAATTAGCAGCAAAGAAAACACATAACAACTCGGTCCAGTGGACATCTCGTGCACTCACGTGTTAGGCCCACTTTTCCTGGCCCACTTATACTGTCTCTTATAGCAATGTCTTTCTACGGTCTGGTTTTGACGATAATATTAGATACAGTTATAGAGTGCACAAATATCACATAATAATTTTTAAAAAAAGTAAAATTTACTATTAAAAAATTATATTTTTTTCATATGAGTCCCGTATTTATTAATTTTTTTCAAAATAATTGGGCAACATTTGTGCATTTATAATTACAAATATCATTTCTCTAATTTCACCGCATAAAAATGATAGATATGTATACTAATTATATAAAATCTTGATTTTTGGCAGCAACAAAATCGTGAAGGATGTGTTATGGCATATAGGTGGTTAATCGTAATATAAAAGGTGAAGTGCTATAAACATAAAAATATATCACAAAAGTAAATTCATAGATTAACATAATTTAATCTCATATATTATATTTACTTTACAATAAAAATTAATTTACAATTTAATATATCACATCCATCTATGTTAATTTATGAATTTGTTTTTATAAATATATATATATAACAGCATTTCTTAACTTAAAGATTTTCCAGCTGGACGCAATTGTCCCATATACGGCATCAAACAGTCAAAGAAACAGGGTTTGGTTGGGGTGTAACCGGTCTGGTCCGGTCTGGTTTTGGATAAAATTTTAGACCGAACAGATATGACCGGTTTTGTATTTTTCAAAACTGATTACGCACCGGTTATCCTTCTAAACCGGTACTTCCGGTTTTACCGATTTTCGATTTTTTTTAAATGTAAGTTTGACATTTTGTCATTAAAAATATGTTTAAAAAAAAACTGTTTTAAAAAAATCTGTTATACTTTTATTAATATATATTAGACTATTAATATAACTATAACTATAGTCTATATTAGACTATTAGTACAAGTTATAAATTTATATATTAGTATAGTTATATATTAGTATATATTAGTATTAGTGATAAACTATATATTAGTATAGCTATATAATACATGATCACTTACATTTTCATTTTTAAGATTAAATTTTTATTTTATAATAATATTATCTTATATATAATTATATTAATAGTATATGATCAAACAAATTACAAATATTCATATTTAAAATTAACATTTTATGTTATATTTTATAAATTATAATATGAAATTATTTCATATATGATATAATTATATATAAAAATTTCACATATAATTATACATTATATATAAAACTTATATATTAATATATAAAAAATATTTTATATAATTTTAATTTTGTATAAAACTTATATATAAAATATTATTTTTTATATTTTTTTATCAACCGGTTCGGTCTGGTCCGGTCCGGTCTAAAAAATTCTAAAACCGGAATTGGACCAGTTCCAACCGATTCCAGACTGGACCGATTTAAAATCGATAAAACCAGTCTGGTCTAGTTCGAACCGGTTTACTAGTTTAAATTTACACCCCTAAGTCCGGTGAATATTATGAATCCCAGCAGTACCTGATTATTCCTTGCCCAACGATCGGATATTAATTAAATTAATTATCATCCACTCTGCCTTCGTAATAGAGGCAACTTCAGTTTTTTGAACCCAGACCCTTTTTTTTTTATTGGAATCTATAACTTTTTTTATCAAGAAATATTTTTTTATTGATTATAAAATCGGCAAAAGTTTAAAAATACGTGATATATATTAATATATATATATATATATATATATATATATATATAAGAGAATCGTTTACGCAAATTAATTTAATAAGATTTTGGTTTAAATGTTGTTAAAGTTTTATTGGATCCTGTTGAAAAATAATGGAAAAAATTAATAAAGTTATTTAATAATAAAAATCATGAAAATTCATTATATCAAAATTATATAAAACCGACCAATATAATAAAGTATTACTTTTTTTTAGTGCATCCATTAATGCCTTTCGTTTTAAACACATGACTTTATGCATTGAGTGTTTTTTTGTCCGCTTAATTTATGCATAGTATAATCGTCGTTATTTTTGCATACAAAATATTTATTGTATTTAAAAAAATGATATAAAATTTAGTTATTTTATATGATACTATGTTAAAAATTATGAAAATTTAAATTTAAATTTAAAAATGATAAAATAAATTTTGTATGCAAAATTGTAATAGTATTAGTAGTAGACTCAATAAATTTTAGCCAAATTTTGGTTAGAGAATTTAATTTTATAAATTTAGCTAGTCACTTTTCAACAACATTTAACAAATTCTCCAAATCTATCACTATTCTATTAAAATATTAATTTATTTTAATTCTAATTGTAATTTAAATGTTTATTCGTTATTAAAAAAGTATACATTAATTTTCCATTCGTATTAAATTTTAAAAGAAAAAATTTGTATCAACTAATCAAAATATTATAGAATTAAATCTTGAAACACTCTAGTAAGATGATGTCACGTCATTGAAATGATGACTGATGGAGATTGGCTGTTAAGTTTAGAATTTAGGAGCTTCGTGCTTTTGAGACGAAAATAAATTTTTTGAAATTGTGAACTCGCATGAAACGAATAGAATGCTGGAGAGAGAATTTTTTATGCCAAAATAATATTTGGCTAGCAACTTGGATTCAGGCTAGTGAAAATTATTAGAGTTAAAAATGCTTTGTGGCACCCTCGATCCCCACGTGTTATTTTAGTGGAGTTCGTGACACCAGGATGTTGACCACAAGGATCACGCACCCCAACGACAAGTGCTCAGAGTGTGTACAATATGCAATAAGTGTACAAATATAACATTTCGCAGCAGAATAAAAAGGTCATTCTTTATTAAGTACCAGAAATATCATAAAATATTCTTTACAAGTTTTACAGTCATCCGACATAATTTAAAGAAAACAAATAATATAAGGGGAAACAAATCCCATGACGCCGAACAACATAAAGATAACTCATGCCTCCGGCGGAGCCGGTCCTTCAGGCTCATACACAGCCTCTGTCTTAGAGGCTCATATCCAGCCTCTACGGCACCATGAAACGGAACCGTAGGGTAAAACACCACATGAGATTATGACATCTCAACAAGTAATTAACCAAAATAAATCTAAAAGATTTAAAATGCATTAATATCACTAATACAACCACGTACAGTCAAAGATCAATTTTTCCAAAAATGCGCATTTAACTACTCACGCCAAAAATTTCATTTTTGGTCCACATATATAATTTCATTATTTAATATGCATGCACTACGGTCTCCTCTATGGACCATATGCATACCCTGGCTCTCTTCGTCACATCACGGGTAACGTTCGTGCATGAGACTTCGTAACAAGCGATGCCCAGTTCCGCGCTCGACGCGTACATGGCCAAGCATCCTCTAACCCCGCCAGCGAAAGGCCATGGAATCGGTACGAGAGCGTTACCGTCTCGCCCATTCCCGTCGTCATCCTGTGACGACTCAGAGGACGTCACGTCAGTCTGTTACACTCCCGAGTGACCAGAGGAGCTCTATCGAGATAATAACCCATCTCGGCTTGGGGTCGTGATACACACGCACCCACATAACCAGTCTCAATTTCCAAACAGACAGCATGACTCCATAGCATAATTAATTAAAGACATTAGATATGTATGATTACAATTATTGGATGACATAGCAATTTACTCATTTATTAAATAACACAAAATTATAATTTTACAATTTTACAAACACTACACGCGTAATCCCATCCTCCAATCTGATTCAAAACCCAAATCCAACCTCAACTACAATTTATTCCCAACACTTCCAAAAATACACTTTAATTCCAATATCTCAACAAAATATAATAAAATTCTCATTTATTTCCAACACTTCTAAAAGTACAATTAAATTCTCAAAAATACAATTTATTTAATACAATGTAAATCAAATAAATTACATTTTAAAAATTTACTTACAATCGAAGACGGGAATAAATTCTGGAAGATCGCAAAGGAGAAAATACACTCAGCAAACACAAAAAATTTCTCAAAAACACAAATGAAGCTCACGGCTTCACTGTAAAAACACTCACAGAAACCCAAATCCTCCAACTCTCGGATTCAACACAAATTCACAAAACTATAAACCAAAATCCTAAATTTCAAGATGATTTTTTCGTAATCCAATCCCTTCTAATTTCGAAGGGTTCGGCCCTATATATAGGCCGATCATGGCGGTTCGGTTCAGCTATTGATTGGCTTCAATGGGCGGTAGCAGGTGGTCGCGTGGCTCACAGGTAGAGAGGTAGAAATCGGCCATGCAAGCCATGGAGGAGGAATGTGCAGCATTTGGCGTGTGGAACGGTTGTGTTAGGGACCCGGTCCTGTCCCTAAACACTAAGTCCACGAGCTCGCTTTGGTGATGATGGTGACCGAGTGTCAAGCTTTATTGTTTGGCCTTGCACGAATGATGGTAATAATGGGTTCTTAGGTTGGTGAAGATGTGGTGTTTAGTGATGGAAAAGATGGAGATGATGATGAGTTTGGGTGATCTAAGTGATGGTTTTGGTGTGTTTGATGCAATGTGGAATGGCTAGAAGGTTGCCCTTGATGTTGGGACAACTTGGATGAAGATTAGGGTTGGTATGGTGAAGATAGGCTAGGGTTTGGATGGTGGCTATGGGGAATTTCGAGATTGGAAGAGTTGGACTAGGGTTGGAGTGTAAGATGAGTTGCTAGGGTTTGGAAGAGATGTGGATGAGTGGGATTAGGGTTTGGGAGATGGAAGATAGGTTTAGGGTTTGGATGAGGTGGCTAGGGTTTGAGTTGTAAGATGGATTAGGGTTTGGAATTAGGGCAAGAGTGTTGGGCGGCTAGGGTTTGGTGTGTAGGATGAGATGCTAGGGATGGAAGGATGTGGTTGGATGAGACTAGGACTCCTTGATTGATGAGTCACTTTGGGAAAGATGAGGATTAGGTTAAAGATGATGATTAGTTGTGTTTGAATGGGTCGAGGGTTGTTCCTTGAGTTTAGGGATTTGGAGATGGAAGATGGGATTTGAATATGGCAAGATTGGATGATAGTCTTTGATTGATTTGAATGATTCTAGGGAATGAGTGATTTGAGGGATTGGATATGGAATATGGGATTTGATTATGGTAAGATAAGAAGGGTATGATTTGAATATGGCAAGAGGTGGGAAGTCTTTGGTTGACTTGAGAGATTCTAGGAATGGAGTGGTTCTAGGGGAGTTGAGTGATTGTAGGGATTAGATTTAGAAGATGGAAGAGGATTGGGATTCGGTCTTGGCTATTGAGGTGAGTCTTAGTTGGCTTGAGATATTGGAGGGATGGAGAGATTCAAGGGATTGACAATGGGATGGCAATTCCTTAAATCAAGGGATATGGACATGTATGATAGGCTTGGGATGATGGGTAAGGTGGCTAGGGTTGATTTTAAATAGTAAGATGCA